>JAJJWX010005367.1:600000-910257 GCA_023529315.1 Papaver bracteatum
CAACAACAATAGTGTCTTCCAAACACTTTAAGTCAGCCAAGTAAAGTCTGATGAAAATTTGAGAAGCTTATTAACTAAGTCCACATGTGACAAGTATAAGACAAATAAAATTGTCCTAATTTTGTTGATTGTGCAAGACTAAATAAATTATCCGTGTTAGAGCACTACTCGGTCGAACTTGCAAGCGTTACTATCTCAAGCTTGTTTGTCAATTTTAGTTGATCAAAACTATATACTTGATTTCTAGTCTACTTATAGTTATGTCTCTGATTAGTATAGAAGGTGTAGTTAACCTTTAGACTTCCTGGCGTTCACCAATTGAAGACAAAGATCTACTGAGGAGATTGGAGGAACTTCATCAACAAAAGGTATATGGAGACTAAACCTTATCTATCACTCACAAGTCTGTTATATTCTATCTTCTAATGAGAGTAAGTCTTATGGCTATATAGACTTTTACATTATACACATTTGATATTTCGAGCTAAGTTTATCTCACTTATCTATTTCTCGAAATACGTGTTGGAAGCTTTTTTCTTTAGCTATGTTCATCATATTCATGATGAGTTTAGTTGGAAACAATCTCTTTGTTGGAAACTAAATATTAAGTCAAAAGATGATCATGTGAAAACTACCTTGAACATCTTATATGATTTGTGTGAGACAGTAGAACCTTTGCTGTTATCCATGAATGATTTTAGAAATTTTCTAGAAGCAAATTATTACAAGCCTCAAGGTCTGGTATTAAATTTTCTTGGTGAAACAATAGGTCTAGTAAGAAGAGAATTTTGTGTGATCTTGATAAGGCTCTTTACGATACAAAATGGTTGGAGTTGTATGAAGGTTGGTGTCATAAAGTTGGAGTTAGAGGTACTTCAGATCATGGTGCCTTATTGGGTAGAGTAGTTAACTTAGAAAAAGCAAGAAATATTCCTTTCAGGTATCAGTCAGGTTGGACTACTCATCCTGATTTTTTAAAAGTAATAGCAGAGTCATGGGTAGAGGAATGTTTTGGTAATCCTGCTTTTATATTTCTCAGTAAATTGAAAATGTTGAAACATATACTTAAAAAATGGAATTGGGATGTTTTTGGCGACTTGAGAATTAAAGTTAAGCAAGTTGATGAGGAGGTGTTGTCTTCAACTTTGTTGTCTGATGCATATCCTGAAAATATATAACTACTGAATAATCTGGTGACTGCAAGAGGTAAACAAGAAATTGCTTCTAAGTAATATAATGAGTTGATGAGAGATAAATGAAGAGTTAATTGGGTGAAGAAAGGTGGAGATCATACTGCTTTTTTCCACACTTGTATATGAGAATAAGGAAAACTCAAAATAAAATATTTAAGTTGGAAAATGCAGATGGGACTTTAGTAACTGAACAAAAACACATTGCTGATATTTTGGTTACACATTATGAAAAGAAATTTGAAACAAGAAGTGTGGATTTTGCAGAGAATACTTTTGAAGTCATCCCTAAAGTGTTGAGTGAGGAAGATAATTTCTTTTTAGATGTTATACCTTAATTAATAGAGATAAAAGATGCAGCTTTTGCAATGGATGCTAATAGTGCTCCTGGTCCAGATGGATATCTTGAAAGTTTTTACAGATATGCATGGGAAGTTGTTGGAACTGAATTAGTGGTTTTTTTTTTACTCGGTCAATAAAATTTAAAAAGCGAAAACTATACAGGGGCTAGGCCTTACTAGTGCACAGCCGTGAGACCATCACTTGTAGAAAACCTAATTGAAACGAAAATAAACCTCTCCAGTCCATTCAAAAGAAGGAATGAAACCTGGCATACCCTCAAAAAACTCATAAATATCTTCAGCCAACAAACATGCTTGTTTGGCTAAAGCATCAGCTGAAAAATTAACTTCCCTATAGCTATGTATGTAGCGAATATTATCATAAGAAGAACTAGATATTCTCCACTTCTGCATTAGCTACCAAGGCAACTCCCCTATTTAAAAAGATTGTATGCAACTCATCGAGTTTGACCGAATACAAAGGTTCTTAACATTCCACCTTTTAGCAAGCACCACACCATAAATAATTGCACAAACCTCTATATATAATTTGTTTGCCAGCCAAGGCCAACACGAAGGACGCCAAGCACAGCCGAGTTGGAATCACGGAATGTAACACCACAACCAGCTTAGCCCGGATTACCAAGAGACGCACCATCACAACAAATCATAATTTCAACTTGATTGGGAGGAAAGAAACTAACCTTATTTGGAATTGAAACTTTGCATGATCTATGTCGCACCTTAAAATAGTTCAAAATGCGCAAGTCTTCCATATTATTAAACATGTGGCCCTTTATTCGAATAAAATTATCCCGAATTAACTGATAAACTCGCCCTTTGAAACCAAGCCACTGCACCGTAGCATCATCAAAATAGATCTTGTTGCGTAGCTTCCATAATTCTGTGGCAATTGCAAGATTTGCAACAAGCCACGGGTCCTTAATCATCCTACTACGACCTTTTACAGCCTTATAAGAGGCCACCGGATCTTCCATTGGCTGCAGATTGAAAATACCAGCCGCCCAAGCCAAAATACGCTTAGAAAACCTGCAATGCCAAGTTATATGACTCATAGTCTCGCAATTCTTCCTATACAGGCGACACATAGAAGGCATCGACCTACCAGTTTTCTTAATAATATTATCATCAGTTTCACAACACTTCTTCGCCAAAATCTTCCAATATTGTACACTCAAGGTAGGATGCACAACATTCCTAGTAAACAAAATAGCAGATGGCACAATCTACGTAAGAACCTTAATAGCAGCCTTTGCAGATTTAACCGAGAAAACACCCTTCTTGTCCAAATCCCAATCTTATAATCTTCACCACCATCAATAATAAGTAGATTATCAACATCAATACTGTAGCGTAACATCAAATCTCTAGTTACTTGAGGAATGGCCCAAGCGCCATCAACAATAATATTACTAACTTTCGCCTTGAAATCATTAGGGCATTTGGAAGAGATTCCAAGCCTCCTAGCAATCGAGGAATCACCACACCAATTATCAAAGAATAAGGAAGCATTAGCGCCATTACCTATAATTGAGCGTGTCTGTTTTTGGACAAAATTAAAAACCAATCGAATCCCTGAAAAAACCGAAGAACCCAATTTATAATCAATCAAGTTACCATTTAACTTGAAATACTTCGCCTTTAAAAATCTTGCCCAGATCTTGTTAAAATCTCTAATAGAAATCCATAACTTCATAAGCATCGCCTTTTTAACATCATTTAACTTCTTCAAACCCAAACCACCTTCTCGCTTGGAACAACACATGTCATCATAACTAACCGTAAAGTATTTACGTTTCTCAACATCACCCGACCAAAGAAAATTTCGAATGGCCCTCTCAACCTGTTTAGTCATAGTGCATGACCACTTGTACACAGCCATTGAGTGAATAACATAGATAGAAATCATTGATTTAATCAAAACAAGCCTGGCCTGAAAAGATAAGAGTTTACCTTTCCAACCGGCTAACTTGTCCATAATTTTTTCCACCACTTGTCGAACATGAATGTGGCGAACAATACCAGGCTTCAATTGAATTCCCAAATATTTATCAGGGAATAAAGCTCTTTCCATGCCCATATAATTAGAAATATAAATCGCACGAGAGCCTCTATCACCTCCATAGTAAAACTTGCTTTTGGCATAACTTACGCATTGGACAGAAGCACGTTGGTGCATGCCAAGCATGTCCTTCAAGTTGCACAAACTGTGGAGATTACCCTTGCAAAAAATAAGAATATCGTCTGCAAAGAGTAAATGTGTAGGAGCCACACCTTTTTTGCTAACCATAGCGTGCATACTCTTCATAGCAAACAATTTTGAAAGATTGCGACTTAGAATATATTCAATAAGAACAAAAATCAAAGGATAAATAGGATCACCTTGCCGCAAACCTCTAGTGATGCTAAAGAAACCTTCAGGACTACCATTAATCATGACATAAATCTGATCAGAATGAAGAATGCTAAGAAGCCAACTGCACCAATCCTCCGAAAAACCATATTGACGAAAAACTTCAGCAATAAAATCCTAACTAACCGTATCAAAAGCTTGAGCAATGTCTGACTTAATTAGTGGAAGTTATTCAACACTGTTGGAGATGCAGATTTGTACCAAAAGGTTGGAACTCCAATTTCTTATTCTTACTTCCTAAGATTCAAAGTGCTAAAAAAGATGATCACTTTAGACCCATTGGATTGGAAAACTTCAATTTCAAGATTATTACAAGAATTATCACTTCTATAATTAGTACAGTTTTTGGGAGGATGATATCTATACATCAAGGTGCTTTCATAAAAGGAATAAATATCTATGAGAAGATTGTACTTGCCTCATAATTGGTAAATGAATTGAATATCAAAAGAAGTGGCGGTAATATTAGTCTTAAACTTGATATTACTCAAGCTTATGACTCACTAAGCTGGGAGTTTATATTTGAAGTACTGAGAAGGTTTGGCTTTTATGAATTAGGCATCAATTGGTTAAGAAAAATCTTTGAATCAGCTAAAATATTTATGTTCATTAATGGTGGTCCTATTGACTTATTTGGAGTTGGAAGGGGACTTAGACAGGGAGAACAATTATCCCTAATACTTTTTGTTCTAGAAGAAGAAGTTTTAATTAGAAACATTTCTAATATGGTGCAGAATGGAAGCATAAAATCTATGGTAAATAGAGGAGGATGCCAGCCAACTTATTTGATGTTTGTAGATGATATTTTCATCATTTATAATAGACACAAAAGATCAATGGCCAATCTAATGAACTTATTATTGAAATATCAACTTTCTTCTGGTCAAGTAGTTCACAAGACTAAAAGCAAATACTTTGTGGGTGGTGTGTCAGACACAAGAAGAAAACAGATTGCAAAGTCAGTACAAATGGCTTTATCAGAATTGCTTCATAAATACTTTGGTGTAATTCTTAATCCTGGGAGGGTGAAAACATCACAAGTTTGGGGGATAATAGAGATGATGCAGAAGATGCTGGCTGGTTGGATGGGTAAGCTACTTGCCTTTTTAGCAAGACTAACACTTGTTAAATTTGTGTTAAGTAGTATACCTATCTATATTATGTCATTTTATAAATGGCCAAAAACTATAATCTTGGAGTGTGAGAGGATAATAAGAAATTTCTCGTGGTCTGGTGACCCTGCTGTAAAGAAATTGGTTACTGTCAAGTGGATGCAGTTAATTCTACTGTGAATGAAGGTGGTCTAGGTTTAATAAGGTTGGAAGTAATGAATAAATCACTCTTATTGAAGATGCTCTGGAAGATAGAATCAGAAGATGTGGAATGGACTACTTTCATGAGATCTAAGTATAAAAATAAAAATTGGGAATGGATTAAAACTTATAGGAAATCATCTATCTTTCCAGGGATAAAATGGGTAATGTATGATTTTAATGAAGGAAGTAGATGGCTAGTTGTAGATGGCAAGAGCATTTCTGTGTGGAAATATAAATGGATAAATGATTATGCATTAATTGAAATACATTCTGAAGATGCTTATATTCTACAAAATAGTGATATGAAAGTGGAGCACTTAATTCAGGAGGGTAAATGGCAAATTCCAGCATGCATGTTTTAATATTTTGAAGCTACTGAACTTTAAACTCTAGGTACAGGTCAGGATAGAAGAGTATGGATTGGAGATCTTACAGGAAAGTTCATAATGGCTAACTCAGCTCAATTGGTGAGGACAAAGTACCCAGTGGTTCCTTGGGCTAATAAGGTATGGAATCCCTGCATCCATCATTACACTTCTGCAATTTTATAGAAGATCCTGAGAAGGGCTTGTGCTACTGAGGAATCAATAAGAAAGAAAGGATTTCAATTTGTGTTTAAATGCTATACGTGTGGGAAAAATCAGGATACAATGGAACACATACTCTGGCACTGTGATTTCAGTGAGAATATATGGCATTGGTTGGGTGGTGATTTTATATTTCTTAATCCTTCAACATTTGAGGGGGTTCTCAGTTTAGCTAAAGGGAAGAGTGAAGATATTCAAGAAATATGGCACATATGTGCATTTAATGTAATGGTAGATGATAGGTGTCTAAACACCTATATATTTATCTATTGTTTATGCTTTCTCTGCTAGTTTTCTTGTAAAATTATGTATCTTATGTTTTTTGTTTGAGTATTTAGGTACTTTGGAGTCACTTGGAATAAAAGAAGAAGAAACGGCGCAAAAATCTCATCTCATGTACAAATGCTTTTGGAGGCAGATTATTTCTCACAATTTACTTTTATTTCTTCATCTATGTCTGAAAACTATGTCGGCTTTAGTGATGCAACCTTTCTGTCTGAAAAGCACGACAACTTTAGTGATGACTCTCATTGAAGAGGAGAAGTGAATCTGAGAAATAGGGGACGGCTACTGCTGGTGGAAGAATTCCAGAAAGAAATAAAGCATCTATTTGGAGCACGAAAGGCGAAAGCGTCATTTCAATATGCAAGCACTATTGGAAGCACGGTGGAGTAAAAGGAGTTGTCATTCTTTGGCGGCTCGTATCAACACTTAGGGTGCCTAGAGTCATCTGGGTACCCCCCTTAGCCAATTCACCTGGGTGGATGTAACACCTTCATTTACTACACAACCCTAAAAGTCAGAGAAATCTATATTCTCTCTTATCATTTGTTTTACCTGAAATCGAGAAAAGAGGGGCAGCTGCTGTTTATTGCCGAGAGAATAGATCGAGAAAGAAACAGAGAAGAGAAGAGATTTATATCCGAGAAATTGCTGGCTAGGAATCGATTGTGGCTCTGCTTAGATGAATAATTCAAGGGTTCTGATGGGTCTCGACATAAATGGAAATTAGGGATCTAAAATGAGTAGCAACTTAAGAATTTGAGCTCAGTAATTTTGTAGCTCAGATGGTGTTTTTGGATGGATTTTTTTGGGTGATTATTCATGGTAATGTATGAGAAGTGTTGCTAGTGATCCCAAATGGTAATTTGTTGTGGTTGTACAAGAGTCAACTGGAGTAATGAATTTTATTGTGGCTATGTAAGAGATGAAAAAAGGAAGGAAAAAATGGCTAGCTAGCTATGGCACTTTGTTGTCTGAGTTGCTTGGTGATTAGAAGATGATGATAAGCTACAGCAGAGGTGGTCGCAGTAGTTGTTACAGGAGGAGAGCAAATGGGTAATGGAAGAGATGGGTTATTACAGGGTTTCAAATCTGATAACAACATGGAGTTGTTGTTAGAATTTGTAGAAGATTGGGAGAAATCAGTGAAGGGGTTTGATTGAAAACTAGATTGGGTCTCTATCTGATTCGGTTTTGCAGGTTGTGGAGTTCAGTTGGCAGTCTATACAAAGAATGGAGTTGTTGCTTTGCGAACAAGAGTAGGAGCATAAGCTGATGGCTGTGAGCTGTGGTGCTTGAGTGGGAAGTAGTGCTGCAGGTGGTGGTAATTATGGTGTGTGTTGAATCTGTAGAGAAGATACTGGAGTTATGTGGCTTTGGCGCTGCGTCTCAATGGTATGGAAGCAATTGCAGGGAACTGTAACTACAGGTGTAGCTGGTCTGGGCTACCGTTGAAGCTGGAGATGGCAGTTACGCAGGTTATGAAATTACAAGGAAGGTGTATTTGAGTGAGCTGCAGCTGGGGATGAAATTGGTATTGCAGCTGCAGGTGTTGGAATTGATGGTGAGGCTACAACCAACAAAGTAGTTGTAGCTATTGTAGCTGAGAACTGAGTATCGCAGGCGATGGTGGTGCAGCAGTGTTGTATTGAACTCATTGAGGAAATGCAGATGTAGTGGTTCTGGTGGAGCTAATGAATGATGCTGATGGTGCTCTGATTAACACATGAATGAGGGTGTAGCTCAAACACAATGCTAGTTATGGAATGAAGCAGTTGGTTATGGAATGAAGAAATGATTACAGGAGTTGCATTCTGTTGGGTCGAGTCTGAGAGGAAGTGCTATTATGACATTCCATTGATCGATGAGAGGTGTTGTGATGCTGTCTCGGTGATGACGAGAAGCTAATAAACGAAAGAAGCTGTGGTTCATAGCAGTGCCGGAACGATGTTGATTGGTCGCAGCGATTAATGGAGTTGTCTCTGTGGAGAATGGGTTTTGTCTCAGGTTAAAAATGATGAAGTTCAGCATGGATTCAGAGTTGGCTGTCGATGAGGTTTTGCCATGGTAGAATGGAGATAAGTGAATCACGGTGTTTGTTGTGTGTTTGTTAATGCACGATGAATCGAACATTGAGTCTGCAATGAACTGAGAAGAGATTGGAGTAGTTGTAGTTGTTGTAGCTGGGATAGAAGATGGAGTCTGGGGTGATAAACCTGTGATTTGTAATGTGCAGGTGAGCTGAGTTGCAGGATGCATATCCAAGATGGCTTCATAATATTGCACATCCAATATGGCTGGCCAAGGAGCTATGTGCTATAATTATGTAGCACAATACGGCCTGTGCAAGATGAATATGGCTTTGGCCAAGACACAGCTGACTCTCACTTGACTCAAATAACTCGGTTTGACTCAGTGATTGACTGGGTTGACTGACCGGTGACCGGTGCCGGATTCCGGCATAATTCCGGCGAAAAACCCAGTTTTCCGGCGACTATTATTTGGGCATATTTTCTACATGGGTTTCTCTTGTGTGGGCTTGGACCTTTGAGGATATGACCTAGTTTTGGAAGGAGAAAAAGGCTACAAAAGGGAAAGTTTTCTACAACCTTAATATCACGTATTTGCTATTCTACTTGGAGTTTTGCAGAGAGTTGGAACTAGGGTTTGCTTCCCTGTTAATTTTCATCTTCTTTATTTCATTTATTTTATTTGATGATGAACTCCAATATTATGAGTAACTAAAACTCTCTTTGATTAAGGGCGATTTCGAAGCCCAAAATATGAATCTTCAATTGATATGAAATAACTTATTCTTTTGCATTTATTTATGTTATTGATTGATTTTCTACTATGCTATTATTGTCTATGGATTATTTGTTAAGGGTTTAAGTTCGAAATTGAATCATTAATTCTTAATCTATTTGCTAGTTTAGATTTTCTTCGACCCGTAATTGTTTAGAGAAGATAAACACAAGTAGCAATATGTGGGTACTGATGATGGGACTTTGTTAAGTACCCATATATAGAGATCAATACTAGTAGGTGATTCATGCTTTTGAGTTCATCACTAGGAGCAACCTTATCTCACAAAACTTAGAGCATTTGTTTAAGTCACACCTAGTAAGCGTACCGCTAGGAAACTTGGCAAGTAGGAACCGGTAGTCAAGCGCTTCCGTATCCGGTGAGCTAGGAGATAATAACGGAATAGTTGAGCGTACTAATTATTCTTGGGTTGTTAGTAACATGATAATGTGAAGAACGTAGCTATCTATAAATTTGGTTTGAATTTCGTGGTCTAGAATGAACCTTTAATCAATTGCATATCATATTTGAATACAATTTACTATTTTCAGATTTGAGACAACACAATCATCTTTGCTAAGATTATTTGCTTAACAACTAGAAACTTCATACCTCCCTTGGGACGATCCTGCTTACATTATACTACTTGCTAGTGTAAAAAGTAGAGAAATATTATTTTTGCGAGATTCGACGCCTCGTCAAAATTGGCGCCGTTGCCGGGGAGGCACTGGCAAGTTTAGTTGTTAATTTTATTCTTAGTTTATATTTTTTCTTTTGGTTACAAATTCAGTTTACTTATTCAATCCTTAAGAATCTGATTTTCAGGTACGATTTCTTTGGTGAATGCGTGGAGAGGGCAGACCAATTCCAATTGGTATACATCTTCGTTCAGGCACTTTACTAAAAGATTTCATTCGAGAAATCAACACTGCACTTCCTCCTAGTTCTACACCAAGTGAATTCTCGGACTCGGACCAAGAGTAAGACAACACAATGGGAGCTCGACCACCTGCTCCAAGAATACTCAAGGAGCTCACTTCTCCAAACCTTGATTAGCATCCTTTATGTATTCAGTTAAATGGAAACATTGAGTTGAAGCCGCAATTGATCAACTTGCTGCCCAAATTCAGAGGTTTATCGGGAGAAGATCCTAATCGTCACTTACAACAATTCCATCATGTTATAACTAGTATGAAGCAAGCAACTGTAGATGCGGATATGGATATGATGACAACATTTCCTTTTTCCCTTTTAGATTATGCAGGAGAGTGGTTCTTTTGCTTACCCGCTGGAAGCATAACCACGTGGAATGGGATGAAGAAATTGTTCCTTGAGAAGTATTTTCCAGCATCAAAAGCAGCTGTGATTCGCAAGGAGATTTGTGGTATTAGGAAAATATCGGGAGAGACTCTCCATGAGTATTGGGAGCGCTACAAGAAGCTTTTAGCTAGATGTCCACACCACCAAATAAGCGATCAACTTGTGATTCAATATTTCTATGAGGGATTGCTTTCTACTGAGAGACATTTGATTGATGCCGCAAGTGGTGGTGCACTTACCAACAAGACCATTGCGGAAGCTACAAGCTTGTTAGAGAACATGGCTGCAAATACACAACAATTCTTCACTAGAGATTAATCAGCGGTAAGGAAGGTGAATGAAGTTGGAAATTCTTCAAACTTGGAACAGAGGATGGGAAACATGGAGAGGATGATGCATCAAATCGCTGCGGCTATCACACCATCATCATCATACACCGAAGATGTTGAGCAAGCAAATGTCATGTACCAAAATCAGCAAAGGCCGAGATATGATCCATACTCTACCACATACAATCCGGGTTGGCGTGATCATCCCAATTTTAGCTACGCCAACAAGCAAGCGGCAGCTCCCAATCCTACTTTCAATCAACAAGGTGGGTACCATTTCTTGCAAAAGCCACGTCAAGAAACTCAAGGCACGAGTATAGATGACAAGTTGAATCTCATTCTCAGCACAATGGTGCAAGATAAGCAAAAGTCAGAGATGGATATGAAAGACATCCGAACACAAATGGGTCAATTAGCTACTGCCGTGAGCAAATTGTAAGCACAAGCAGAGGGAAAACTACCTTCTCAAATAGTAAGTCACAAGGATAATGCCAATGCTATTGAGTTACGAAGTGGGAAGCAAGTAGATAAACCGGAAACATCACCGGCGTCCAATGAATCTGATTTGGAGAAAGAAGAGGGTGAAACAGCCCCTAAAAAGGCTGACCCAGTAACAAATTCTAACTCTAAAACTCGTGTTTCTACTAATGTTACTACTCCTCCTTTTCATAGAAGGTTTGCAAAGTCGAACAAGGAGACATTATACCAAGAGCTTTTGGAAATCTTTAAAAAGATTGAAGTGAAAATTCCACTCATTGAGGCGATAAGACAAGTTCCGCGCTGGGCAAAGTTCTTGAAGGAATTGTGCACTAACCAGCACAAATTGACCGGTAATGAAGTGATGAGTGTGGGGGAAAATGCTTCGGCATATCTTCAAAAGAAACTCCCACCTAAGTTGAAAGATCCCGGTAGTTTCACTATACCATGTACTATTAGTAAAGTTAGGTTTGAGCGTTCTATGCTAGATTTAGGAGCATCTATTAATGTTATGCATGCCTCCGTTTATGAATCATTGAAACTTGGACCTCTTAAAGATACCGGTATTGTTATACAACTTGCTGATAGGTCTAATTCTTACCCGAAAGGGGTTATTGAAGATGTTTTGGTGCAGGTTAATCAACTCATATTTCCGGCTGATTTCTATGTTCTTGACATGATGGATGAGGATTCACCATCGACTACCCCCTTGCTGTTGGGTAGACCATTCATGAGAACCGCAAGAACCAAGATAGATGTTTTCAAAGGAGCATTAACTATGGAATTTGATGATGAGATCATAAGTTTCAATATCTTTGAGGCTATGAGATATCCTAGTGACGTGAATTCATGTTTTTGTATTGATATTATTGATTCTCTAGCTCAAAAGATGTTTGAATTGAATAGTGATGATGCTTTAGAAAACACCATAGTCGAAGGTTTAGGTTATGGGAAATACAAAGACATTAAAATTGAATTGTCTATTTGTGATGAGCTTAAAGAGGCTTTTTTATCTCTTAACTCATTACAAGAAGTTCCACAAAAGTATAATGCGTCTTATGTTTCTTTGCCGCTTACTAATGAGAAACTTTCACCGTCGATTGTGCAGGCACCTACTCTTGAGTTGAAACCTCTTCCGGATCACCTTAAATACGTATATTTAGGTGACAATGAAGAGTTACCGGTGATCATTGCCAACAACCTCACCGAGGTACAAGAGGAGAAGATTATTCGAGTGCTAAGAGAGCACAAATCTGCCATTGGATGGACCACTGCTGATATCAAAGGAATCAGTCCTTCCACATGTATGCACCGAATACTTCTTGAGGAGGGGGAAAACCAACAAGAGAAGCTCAACGTCGCTTGAACCCTCCAATGATGGAAGTAGTCAAGAAAGAAATCCTGAATTTGTTGGATGCTGGGATTATCTATCCTATATCCGATAGCAAATGGGTGAGCCCGATTCAAGTTGTTCCAAAGAAGTCCGGAATCACGGTGGTGAAAAATGAAGATAATGACTTGGTTCCAACTAGAATCCAAACCGGTTGGAGAGTTTGCATTGACTACCGAAAGCTCAACTCTACCACCCAAAAGGACCATTTTCCTTTACCATTCATTGATCAAATGCTTGAAAGGTTGGCTAGACGTGCTTACTATTGCTTCCTTGATGGTTTTTCAGGTTATAACCAGCTTGTAATAGCTCCGGAAGATCAAGAAAAGACGACGTTTACTTGTCCTTTTGGCACTTTTGCGTATAGACGTATGCCATTTGTCTTGTGCAATGCTCCAACCACTTTTCAACGTTGTATGGTAAGCATATTCTTAGATTATGTGGAAAGCATCATAGAAGTGTTTATGGATGATTTTAGCGTGTATGGTGATTCTTTTGACAAATGCTTAGATAACCTTGCACTTATTCTTAAAAGATGCGTAGAAACTAATCTTGTGCTTAATTGGGAAAAATGTCATTTTATGGTCACTCATGGGACTGTGCTAGGCCATGTTGTATCCTCTAAGGGGTTAGAAGTTGACAAGGCTAAGATAGATTTGATTCGGAACTTACAATGCCCCACAAATGTGAGGGAGGTTCACTCTTTTCTTGGTCATGCAGGATTTTATAGGAGATTCATCAAGGATTTCTCCAAGATTGCAATTCCCCTATGTAGACTTTTGCAAAAAGATGTGGCCTTTGATTGTGACAAGGAATGCAAGGAAGCTTTTGATACCTTGAAAGAGTTGTTAACTACCGCACCAATTATCAAACCACCTGACTGGAGCAAGCCATTTGAGTTGATGTGCGATGCAAGTGATTATGCCGTTGGAGCCGTGTTGGGACAACGAGATGGTAAAGTTCCATATGCCATTTATTATGCTTCTCGAACTCTCAACAGAGCACAAATCAACTACTCCACAACTGAAAAGGAGCTTTTGGCTATAGTGTTTGCACTTGAGAAGTTTAGATCCTATTTAGTGGGTACAAAGGTGGTTGTTTTCTCCGACCATGCTGCACTTCGATACTTGCTAACAAAGAAGGATGCTAAGCCAAGGCTCATAAGGTGGATACTCCTTCTTCAAGAGTTCAACATGCAAAGCAAGGACAAGAAGGGAAGCGAGAATACTGTAGCGGATCATCTAAGCAGATTGGTTGTGTCCTAAGAAGCGATTCCCTTACATGAAAGCTTCCCGGATGAGCAACTCTTTGCGGTTGGTGGCACAACTCCATGGTACACTGATATTATCAACTTCTTGGTGACGGGATAAGTACCTAGTTCCATGTCTACATTTCAAAAACATAAGATCAAGAAGATTTCCAAGCAATATATATGGGATGAACCTTATTTGTGGAAGCATTGCTCCCATTAAATTATCCGCAGGTGCGTACTTGAATCCGAGTTCCAATCAATTCTGAATTTTTGTCACTCATATGCTTGTGGTGGCCATTTCGGAGCCAATAGGACAGCCCTCAAGGTTCTCGAAAGTGGTTTTTATTGGCCTACATTGTTTAAGGATGCATATTTGTTTTGCAAGGCCTGTGATAGGTGTCAAAGGACATGCAACCTTGGTGCTAGAAACCAAATTCCGAAAACACCAATTCTCGTTGTTGAGATTTTTGATGTTTGGGGTATCAATTTTATGGGGCCTTTTGTAAATTCCAATGGGAAATTTTTTATACTTCTTGCTGTTGATTATGTTTCTAAGTGGGTGGAAGCTAAAGCCACTCCCACCAATGATTCTCATGTTGTTTGTGAGTTTGTGAAGGAGCATATCTTTTCTAGGTTTGGAACACCTCGAGTGGTGATTAGTGATGGAGGCTCGTACTTCAAGAGATCCTTTCATGCTCTTCTAAAGAAGTACAACATTTCTCATAAAGTTGGCACACCGTATCATCCACAAACGAGCGGTCAAGCTGAAATTTCCAACCGGGAGATCAAGTCCATCTTAGAGAAGACGGTGAATTTTACAAGGAAGGATTGGAGTTATAGACTCAATGACGCTTTGTGGGTGTATAGGACAGCTTATAAGACACCCATCGGTATGTCTCCTTTTAGGCTTGTCTATGGCAAACCTTGCCATCTTCCCGTCGAGCTTGAACACAAAGCTTATTGGGCTATCAAGGTATGTAATATGGAATTAGATGCAGCTGGTGAACATAGGAAACTTCAACTCAATGAGTTGGAAGAGATACGAAATGATGCATATGAAAGTTCACGCATTTATAAAGAAAAGACCAAGGCTTTCCATGATAAAATGATTTCCCTAAAGAGTTTTGAAGTAGGGCAGAAAGTACTTTTATTCCATTCTCGTCTTAAATTATTTCCGGGTAAACTTAGGTCCGGATGGGTTGGACCATTTGTTGTTAATAATGTGTTTGCGCATGGTGCAGTTGAGATTACTAGTCCCAAAACATGGCTGATTTCCAAGGTTAACGGCCATCGCTTGAAACCATACTATGAGCAATTTGTGACGGAGAATCATGATATGATCACATTGAGTGATCCACTCCCTCTGGAGGAGTAATTGGAGCTGAACGTCGGGCTGACGACGTTAAACCAAGCACTAAGTGGGAGGCAACCCACCGGTTTTGTATCTTTATCCTTATCTTTTTATTTTTCAGCATTTTATCTTTTATTTTTCTTTGTTTTTGCATATCATTTGCGGAATTTCCCACCTTGAACTTTCTTTGGATGATTCAATTTTACATTGAGTACAATGTAAAGTTTAAGTGTGGGGGAGCATTTATATGTTTGTATAGTTTGTTTTATGCCTTAAAAAAATCAGAAAAATAGAAAAACCAAGAAAAAAATATGTGCTTTTTGAACTCCGAAATCTAGAAATTAATGCCTTTAGGATGACACTATTAGTGGATGGAACCATTATGATTGCAGGAGTTGAGGAACCCATTAATTAACAAAGACGAACATAGCTCAGAAATTATAAATTATATGTTAGTTGTTACCATATCTCGGAATATCACCATATCACATTCTATTTTTATTTTTCCATATTTATCTATTGTTCTCTAAGTGCTTTGGTGGGTCACTAAAAATCGAGTTGTTATTACTGCTAGGATGAAATAGAGTGATTGAGTTGGTAAAAAAAATAATAAAAAAAAGAGACAGACCAATTAGACCAAACAGAATAAAAATGACACTTGGGAATAGCAGTATGTGTGAAACGTAGTCCCTGTCTCCGTCGCCTAAACAAGCGTGGAATGCAGGATCCAAGGAAACTATCACGTACTTGCTGACAAGAAGCATGCGCTTGGATCCAAAAGATTTAATCATGTTGTCACAAAAAAAAAAGTGAAAAAGAAAAAGAAAAGAAAAGATTATATTTGTTGAATAAAGTCACTCCTGGTTCCCTTGTATATGCCAGTGAGTTGATGTAGAAATAAGTCTGTTGACCACTGGTTCCCTTGTATATGACAGTGTGTTAACACTAGAATTCAGACCAGTAGCTCAATCCAATAGGATGCACAGGTTCATCTTGGCGGTGACCTTCAGACAGATATGGGATACATCGATCACTTGTGAATATTCGCCACATCTACCTCTTTATCCATCTTCTTAATATTTTTATTGTGATTGTGGTCAGTTAGATTCCGAGTATTGTGGTTTGTTCGACTTTCTAAGAAAAACTTTATGCACTTATATATGAACTGAATTTGCACAAGGTACCTCCTCCTGTAGTCATTTTGGATTCGTTCATTGATTTGTCACAAATAGACGGAGTTGGAAATATAGGTTTTGTAGGCAGACCTCCTGTAAACCTTCACGAGACTAAAACTCGTCCACTAGGGACACCTAGGGGTTCAAAGGCTTGTTATTGATGCTAAAAGTGACCGTAGCCTCGACGAGACGGAGTTGTATGTATCTTTTAGAATTATTTTGTTTGATTTGCTCTAGGAATAGCAAAGTCTAAGTGTGGGGTAATTTGATAGGTGTCTAAACACCTATATATTTATCTATTGTTTATGCTTTCTCTGCTAGTTTTCTTGTAAAATTATGTATCTTATGTTTTTTGTTTGAGTATTTAGGTACTTTGGAGTCACTTGGAATAAAAGAAGAAGAAACGGCGCAAAAATCTCATCTCATGTGCAAATGCTTTTGGAGGCAGATTATTTCTCACAATTTACTTTTATTTCTTCATCTATGTCTGAAAACTATGTCGGCTTTAGTGATGCAACCTTTATGTCTGAAAAGCACGACAACTTTAGTGATGACTCTCATTGAAGAGGAGAAGTGAATCTGAGAAATAGGGGACGGCTACTGCTGGTGGAAGAATTCCAGAAAGAAATAAAGCATCTATTTGGAGCACGAAAGGCGAAAGCGTCATTTCAATATGCAAGCACTATTGGAAGCACGGTGGAGTAAAAGGAGTTGTCATTCTTTGGCGGCTCGTATCAACACTTAGGGTGCCTAGAGTCATCTGGGTACCCCCCTTAGCCAATTCACCTGGGTGGCTGTAACACCTTCATTTACTACACAACCCTAAAAGTCAGAGAAATCTATATTCTCTCTTATCATTTGTTTTACCTGAAATCGAGAAAAGAGGGGCAGCTGCTGTTTATTGCCGAGAGAATAGATCGAGAAAGAAACAGAGAAGAGAAGAGATTTATATCCGAGAAATTTGGCTAGGAATCGATTGTGGCTCGCTTAGATGAATAATTCAAGGGTTCTGATGGGTCTCGACATAAATGGAAATTAGGGATCTAAAATGAGTAGCAACTGAAGAATTTGAGCTCAGTAATTCTGTAGCTCAGATGGTGTTTTTGGATGGATTTTTTTGGGTGATTATTCATGGTAATGTATGAGAAGTGTTGCTAGTGATCCCAAATGGTAATTTGTTGTGGTTGTACAAGAGTCAACTGGAGTAATGAATTTTATTGTGGCTATGTAAGAGCTGAAAAAAGGAAGGAAAAAATGGCTAGCTAGCTATGGCACTTTGTTGGCTGAGTTGCTTGGTGATTAGCAGATGATGATAAGCTACAGCAGAGGTGGTCGCAGTAGTTGTTACAGGAGGAGAGCAAATGGGTAATGGAAGAGATGGGTTATTACAGGGTTTCAAATCTGATAACAACATGGAGCTGTTGTTAGAATTTGTAGAAGATTGGGAGAAATCAGTGAAGGGGTTTGATTGAAAACTAGATTGGGTCTCTATCTGATTCGGTTTTGCAGGTTGTGGAGTTCAGTTGGCAGTCTATACAAAGAATGGAGTTGTTGCTTTGCGAACAAGAGTAGGAGCATAAGCTGATGGCTGTGAGCTGTGGTGCTTGAGTGGGAAGTAGTGCTGCAGGTGGTGGTAATTATGGTGTGTGTTGAATCTGTAGAGAAGATATTGGAGTTATGTGGCTTTGGCGCTGCGTCTCAATGGTAGGGAAGCAATTGCAGGGAACTGTAACTACAGGTGTAGCTGGTCTGGGCTACCGTTGAAGCTGGAGATGGTAGTTACGCAGGTTATGAAATTACAAGGAAGGTGTATTTGAGTGAGCTGGAGCTGGGGATGAAATTGGTATTGCAGCTGCAGGTGTTGGAATTGATGGTGAGGCTACAACCAACAAAGTAGTTGTAGCTATTGTAGCTGAGAACTGAGTATCGCAGGCGATGGTGGCAAAGAAAGTGGTGTTGTATTGAACTCATTGAGGAAATGCAGATGTAGTGGTTCTGGTGGAGCTAATGAATGATGCTGATGGTGCTCTGATTAACACATGAATGAGGGTGTAGCTCAAACACAATGCTAGTTATGGAATGAAGCAGTTGGTTATGGAATGAAGAAATGATTACAGGAGTTGCATTCTGTTGGGTCGAGTCTGAGAGGAAGTGCTATTATGACATTCCATTGATCGATGAGAGGTGTTGTGATGCTGTCTCGGTGATGACGAGAAGCTAATAAACGAAAGAAGCTGTGGTTCATAGCAGTGCCGGAACGATGTTGATTGGTCGCAGCGATTAATGGAGTTGTGCTGTGGAGAATGGGTTTTGTCTCAGGTTAAAAATGATGAAGTTCAGCATGGATTCAGAGTTGGCTGTCGATGAGGTTTTGCCATGGTAGAATGGAGATAAGTGAATCACGGTGTTTGTTGTGTGTTTGTTAATGCACGATGAATCGAACATTGAGTCTGCAATGAACTGAGAAGAGATTGGAGTAGTTGTAGTTGTTGTAGCTGGGATAGCAGATGGAGTCTGGGGTGATAAACCTGTGATTTGTAATGTGCAGGTGAGCTGAGTTGCAGGATGCATATCCAAGATGGCTTCATAATATTGCACATCCAATATGGCTGGCCAAGGAGCTATGTGCTATAATTATGTAGCACAATACGGCCTGTGCAAGATGAATATGGCTTTGGCCAAGACACAGCTGACTCTCACTTGACTCAAATAACTCGGTTTGACTCAGTGATTGACTGGGTTGACTGACCGGTGACCGGTGCCGGATTCCGGCATAATTCCGGCGAAAAACCCAGTTTTCCGGCGACTATTATTTGGGCATATTTTCTACATGGGTTTCTCCTGTGTGGCCTTGGTGAACACAATATATTGGGCTTGGACTTTTGAGGATATGACCTAGTTTTGGAAGGAGAAAAAGGCTACAAAAGGGAAAGTTTTCTACAACCTTAATATCACGTATTTGTTATTCTACTTGGAGTTTTGCAGAGAGCTGGAACTAGGGTTTGCTTCCCTGTTAATTTTCATTTTATTTATTTCATTTATTTTATCTGATGATGAACTCCAATATTATGAGTAACTAAAACTCTCTTTGATTAAGGGCGATTTCGAAGCCCGAAATATGAATCTTCAATTGATATGAAATAACTTATTCTTTTGCATTTATTTATGTTATTGATTGATTTTCTACTATGCTATTATTGTCTATGGATTATTTGTTAAGGGTTTAAGTTCGAAATTGAATCATTAATTCTTAATCTATTTGCTAGTTTAGATTTTCTTCGACCTGTAATTGTCTAGAGAAGATAAACACAAGTAGCAATATGTGGGTACTGATGATGGGACTTTGTTAAGTACCCATATGTAGAGATCAACACTAGTAGGTGATTCATGCTTTTGAGTTCATCACTAGGAGCAACCTTATCTCACAAAACTTAGAGCATTTGTTTAAGTCACACCTAGTAAGCGTACCTCTAGGAAACTTGGAAAGTAGGAACCAGTAGTCAAGCGCTTCCGTATCCGGTGATCTAGGAGATAATAACGGAATAGTTGAGCGTACTAATTATTCTTGGGTTGTTAGTAACATGATAATGTGAAGAACGTAGCTATCTATCAATTTGGTTTGAATTTCGTGGTCTAGAATGAACCTTTAATCAATTGCATCTCATATTTGAATACAATTTACTATTTTCAGATTTTCGACAACACAATCATCTTTGCTAAGAGTATTTTCTTAACAACTAGAAACTTCATACCTCCCTTGGGACGATCCTGCTTACATTATACTACTTGCTAGTGTAAAAAGTAGAGAAATATTATTTTTGCGAGATTCGACGCCTCGTCAGTAGAGCTATGGGTGACTAGAAATATAATTATTTATGAAGGAGAAAATCTGATACTGCAAAATTTCAACAAAGGATTGTTAGTTTCACTATTGAATTTTGTGCCAGAATAAAAGGGAAGATGTGGGGAAGTATGTATGATCTTCAGGTTTTCTTATTCTTTGGAGTTATATGGATTAAAGTTCGAAATACTGAAGTTAAACAATGCTTCTTTAAACTACCTGCTAGGAATCAACTCCTTATCTATTGTGATAGAGCTTCTAAAGGGAATCCAGGGAAGGCAGGTTTTGGTTTTGTGGCAAGATGTACTGTTGGTGTCTGTGTTGGAGCTGCTTCAAGTGGTCTGGGAACAACAACTAATTATTTTGCAGAAGTAATGGCACTGATAGTTGCACGGGGAATGGGATTTAAGGAAGCAGTTGCTAGATGTATATTTCAGTCTTGATTCTAAAGAAGTTTTAAAAGTAATTAATAGTGGCAGAATTCCATGGATAGTGGAGTACAGATGGAAGAATATTATACAAAGTATCACTTCAATCAGCTTCAGACATTCTTACAGAGAAATCAACTTCTCTGTATATGTACTAGCAAAAAATGGAGCATTGTTGGAAAGGGGTGAGGTACAGTATTATGAAGCAAAACCAAACTTTCTGGGGAGATTGGAGAGTGAAGATGGTGTATATTTTAGATTTTGCTGAATTGTATTGTGTGCTAATGGTTGGAGTGCAGTTTTAGCTTTCTGTTTTTTGTTAAGTACAATCGAGACTTAAGCTCTGGATGTTTCTTTTTGTAATCTTCAGCTCCCTTTTTAGTAATAAAAATTCATGATTTATTTATTTATTTTTTATTATTTTTCTATAATAATTAAAAAGAATTACAAAGGATCCTCAACATACATGAAACTAGTCGGGAGCCGAGCAACAAGCTAGGCTCCAACCCCTTTTTGTAGTACCACACTTAGCCTATGAAAAATAAAATCTCCAACTCGCACATTAGCATCATAGCTGGCCATGTAGTTACGAAGACGTTTAACGAACTCAGTCGTCGTATCCCCAAATTCACCAAGAGTAGTAAAGGCCAAAGCACCAAAACCATAGCCTTGCAAAGTATACTTTTCCAAATACTTGGTATTCTTACGAGTCACAACCTCCTTAATAGCTTGACCCAGCTCCAAAGTACGATTACCATTTCCAGCAAAGGGAGAAACAACCGTCACATCCAAGCAAACATCCCGTCCATTATCCCAATTAAGCACAAGAATATCAGCTGGCCTCAAAGAAGTACCATTATTCGCAAGAAGCCCCAGATCCACCTCTTTCCGTGCCGGCACGCCTACTATATAACACATATCAACACTCACATCACGCACCAAGTCATGCCGAAACTTCAGACCTACCTCATTTGTACAATGCACAACATGGTCACCAAATACATCCATCTCCCTATTACAGAAGGGGCACTTACTATCCAGCTCAAACAAAGGAATGCCAAGCCTATAGCATAAAACCGCACTGAACTGCCTTGCACCAATTTGTTGATTTAAACCAACAATAGGAATAGCCATCAGGAAATCTAGAGCATGCTTCACTTGGTTACTCCTCCATAACATCAAATTGCGTTCGGACATCTCCAAATTGGAAGTCAGGTCCTCCTTTACTGTATCAAAATAAACAACCGCTGAGGTTTTCATTGAGTGGGTGGCAGTGTTATCGACACATATAGGAGGAGCACGACTACACAAGGATTTGAAGGAATATAAAGCTCTCTCAAGGTTAGGACCAGAACCACTAATGTCTGTGTGTCTCAGGATAGCAGACTGAAGATCTAGGGTCTGCATGCACGACGCTAAATAACAATATTGCATAGTGTCTTGTATCGAGTAAACACCCAACCCGCCCAGCCTGAGAGGCAAGGTGGCAAACCTTCGTTGTAGGGGACCAAAACCAGGACCGTCACCTGTAATCACATGTCGTAGGAACTTATAAAGCCGAGTGTCAAACAGCTCTTGAGCCTTATATAAATAAACCGGTAAGGTGGTACGTAAGGCAAAATACAGACGGGAAACTCCAGCACAATTCCTAAACAAAAGAAGTTCACACTGTGGATCCTCGAGTTTCTCAACTGCGTCGATGAGCTCCACTATTTTATGCACTCTCTTTACGACTAGGTCCATACAAAATTGGGCATCCAGGCTAACAAGAGCACCTAAAAGCTTGACTCCCTTCTCTGGTCTACTAATATCTGACGGGAAAATCCTACATGTGATGGAAGCTCTAGGGTCAGGGGAGGGCCAAAATAGTTCGGTCTTCCGGATGTTCAAAAACAACCCCCTATCCATGCCCTCCTCTTGTATTATTTTTAAAGCTCTTGCAACCATCATAGTATCACCAATAACCGTACCGTCGTCAAGATACCATGCCTGCAATTCTAAATCACATTGTTCTGTAATTCTAAAGATTAGGGGGTGGAGAGTAAGAGCAAACAAAAGTGGCCCTAAAGGATCACCTTGTTGCACCCCCTGGGATGAAGAAAGAACATGATCTCTGTAATACAAACGTTTCGGAGAAGCGTAACAAAACTCAACCCAACGAGATATCGAAGGACATAACCTACGTACCTCTGCAATCATGGATGTTCTATCAATGAGATTGAAAGCATTAGTGAAGTCCACCAACAGCATGGATAGATTACTTTGGCCCCCTTTCTCTTCCAAGACACGGTTCACCGCATGTAATATTGCCTCTCCACCGCATTTAGCTCCAACTCCAAACTGAAAATCACCTAGGTAAGTGGTCATTTCCTTGCCAACGAAAGATGCAGCGCACTTAGAAACAAGACGTCTCCAAATTGTGCCAACTGCAATTGGGCGCAAACCACCGCCGGGCTTGATGAGTGGAGTTAGAAGGGCACTAGCTACGAATTCTCCCAACACAGATGGACATGAGCCAGAAATCCACAAATTAACCACATCTGTGATGGAAGAGATTAGTTCATCCGATACAACTGCCGCAGGACCACTGAGAACATCAAGGAGATGTTGTGCACGGAATCCATCTCGCCCACAGGCTGTCCCTTTGGGAAAACTCTTTAATTTGCTTAACACTAGCTCAGTAGAAGCTATCATAGCAGCCTGTGTAGGTGGGAAAGATGGTATTATTGGAGCAGGTGCAACTGGGTGCTTGCATTTCAGTTCATCTAACGTGCCCTTGTTGTCAGGTGTGACCCCAGTAGAGGTAAGTGTACGTATTGCAGCAGTATATAAGCCGTTCCTAATTTTGTCCCTGCATAACCTCAGGTTAGTAGTTTCCTGATCTGCCTGTTTAGATTTCTTCTTAAGCTTCTCTAATTCTTTCCTCCTCTCTTCATGAAGCGCCAAAACCTCTTGTATCAGCATAACACAACCACTTGAATCACCCCATAAACGCAGTGCACGATTAATGGAATTAATATGATGTTTTTTACGGGTTGTAGCTTTCTCATCTTGATTCTCGGAAACATGAAGGGTACAGATAGGAAAGAGCAGGATCTGTAACCACGATGAC
Organism: Papaver bracteatum; assembly: GCA_023529315.1. Lineage (NCBI taxonomy): Eukaryota > Viridiplantae > Streptophyta > Magnoliopsida > Ranunculales > Papaveraceae > Papaver > Papaver bracteatum. Next base: position 623,631 of record JAJJWX010005367.1, read on the forward strand.
AGTTCATTAGGAAATGAAGTAACTTTCTGCAACACTTTCTTGAAGGTACGAGCAAAGTGCAGTTAACTGGGATGCTGTAGACCGTTGGAATCTGGGCAAGAAAGACCGTGTTTAAAATCTCAAGTCCCAGAGTTGGTGCAGCTGCTTACAACACAGTTGCAGGTTCCAGAACATCAATGATAGTCGGGGCAGTGATGCCAAGTATCGTAACTGAAGAAGGGGCAAGCTCATTCTCGTTCAGATGCGTGCATTTCCTTCCCAGGGCATAAACATGCATACACTGGGTGCATAGCCAACTATCCAGGTGATGCAAGGTAGATTTCCAGGCTTGGTATATAACACAGCGACTTCGTAACCTATCACGACATTTATCAGTTCCTCCATCTCTTTTGTAATGTAGGTTTTTTAAGTGATTGAACAGAGAAACCTTAAGCAAATCCTTCCCACCAACACCATTCTTACACCCATCAAAACCTTTAAAAGGGAATTGATATAGATCAGTTCTACCACTAGAAACATCAATCCTAGGGTTTAATAAGGGGGTAGCAGACACAGTTGAGGAGCAATGGTTTACGGAGGTGTTAACCCTAGACATCAAAACCCTAGGAGAAAAAGAAACTATCTACCAAAGGATTTGGAGAAGATTACACGCCAAGAGTGGTATCAAAACGTAGAGCAGAAGGAGGAGGAAAAGATGAGGAGTCGAAAACGAGAGGAAAGGATTACCAGGAAATGGTTTGATCATATGAAAACCAATATCCTGTAAATCTCTCACAATCGCCGGAACGGACCCTCCGAGAAAAACGGCCCCTCCGAGAAATGGTTTAACAGTCATTTGATGTTAGCTTGGGAAGTTTCGTATTGATCATTCGATCACTTGAAAATTACTTAAGCTAATTGTATGTGTGACATTACCATTGTCATATTATATGGATGTTTAAATGATTAAAATAAGAGTTTAGAACAATTACCCATGTCTGGATACAACACGGTATGCATATCAAGTATGCGAACTGTATTATGATAATTCAGGTCCGGAACTCTTGTTTGCGTACCTAGTATGCGAACGGATTTACATGAGAAGGTCCGGAACTATTGTTTGCGTATCAAGTTAGTGAATGAGTTTAACTGAGTTGGGTCCGAAACAGTTGATTGCGAACCAGGTTTGCGAACGGCTTGGCTAGGCCAAGGTCCGGAGTTGTTGTTCGCGTACCCAGTGATTAAGTTATATATGATGTTCATACTCATTAACTAAAACATTTATGATTTAATAAATGGAAATTAACTTTAAAAATCGTGGCTTAACATTCATGAATTAATTCTTGTACAAGTACTTTGTACAATTTAAGCAGACTTAGCTTGAATCTTAAATCAAGAATTCATCTAACGGTGAATATCAAATGCTTTGTTACTAAGCTATCTTAGCTTTGATTGTAAACAACCCTGATCTGAAAGGCTATATAAGGAAGAACTCTAGCAACTGGAAAACCTAATCCCGACACTTTCATGTGTCCTAGTTGAATCCAATGGGGGTGAGGTGGATGTTTTGGAAAAATCCAATGGGGTGAGGTGGATGTTTTGGAAAGTCAATGGGGGTGAGGTGGAAATCGATTCTCATTTAACCTAGGTTTTCCCAAAACTATTATTAAGTTAATGACTTGAAGACTTCATTTGGGATTCGTGAAGCCATATCCAACTATTTTCTCTGTAGTTGTGTATTCTGATCTTACTTGTTTCTATCATATTGAGTTTTATCTTCTCTAAGATTTATCTCGATAAAAACAACAACAAATAAAATGCAAAAGACTAAAAAAAAAAATCCACAAAAGAGGTCGGATATAAAAAGTAATCACAACATAGAATTCTTGGTGCATCATGATTAGGACTCTTGTGATTCATTGCCTAAAATCATGCAAAATATAGCAATTCTCACGGGATGGCCTAAGCCTCCACATAAGGTACAAGCATAGATTTCAGATTGCATTTCTAAAGCTGTGATTTTAGCTTCTAACTGATCCAAAAATGATGATTTGTGAGGGTTGGGCATTGTCAAGATGTTCATTTCGTGGTGGATGATACATGTTTGAATAGTTATTAGGGTCCATGTATTGATGCTCAGGACTGTGAAAATGTCCATAAAAAATCCTATAACTATTAACATCATGGTCTGTTGGAGGCTCATAATATGAAGCATGCCCTGTAAGAAATCTCTCTAATGAATTTGTTTTCATCCTCACTGAGCACCAAAATTGACATGATCTCTAACTAGCACTAGGCTTGTTGCAGAGATTGGGAGGTACACACTGAAAACAGACCAATATTTTTTCCATTATTCATTTTTTTTTATTTTTTTTTCAAGCCCGTTCTCTAATGACCTCGGGCATACATTAGAAAAACAAGATGACTCCACCATAGTAAACCTACTGATTTCTAGCAAACAAAAAGCATGATGGATCCACTTAGATTGTTTTCTAGACCAGCTTCTAATCCTTCGAAAGGGAATTCGTTACAATATGAGTAAACCTCTCTGGAATCAATCTGAGTTTAAGTAAATTGAATAGAGGCGAGGGAAGCTGCAGGAGCTTTGATACCCAAGGCCTCACCGCAATACAAGGCGGTGCAGTCACGCATTCAATTTACAGAAACGAAATCATGAACTTCGAAGTATGCTTAAAGAGTAACCAATATTTTTCAAACGACTTTCCTACTAAGCTCGTTACCCTATAGGTCTTGTTCTATTCCAAATTTTAAAGCTTAGGTTCGCGTTTGGAAACGTTTTCCTAAGACGGGCAAGAAGAGAACGGTGATGAAATCCGAATCCCTTATCTTGTATGGCCAGTTCTTGCCCTTTACTAGGAAAATAAAAGCAGCCGTATTCAAGTCCTCGACATATATGCAACCGAAGGAATACGGTAACTCGCTAACAAGGGATTCGCGAGTGTTTCGACAAACTTACCTCCCGTTCGGGGGATGAACCGTTGTTGTCGACTCGGGCCACGACTCCTATGTCATCCGAGTGGCCGAGGTGATATTGTAATCACCGTCCTTCTCTGCAAACAGTTTGATATTTAATATTACCCTTCCGTAGGGTTTAAAAATAAAAATAAAAATAGAATGTCCAAAGTCAAAGTCCAAAAATAAAAAATGCAAAAGAAAAAGAAAATTACAAGAGTAGAGGAATCCTAATACAAACTAAAAATAGATAATTAAAATAAACTCTTTTTTTTTATTAAAATAAAAACTTCTTCCGCTTTCTTTCGCTTCCTTTCCTTCGCCTTTACAACAGCTACTCAGGCACCTGTTGAGCTCAAAAGAGGTAGTTAGGGTTTCGAAGTTTTAAAAGAAAAAGCAAAATTAAAAAAAAAAAATATATATATATATATATATATATATCAAAAATAAGTGTAAAATTAATTGTGAATAGTTGCGTTGCTCAGTAACTATGACGGTTCGAGACAATTTATGAACAGTGATACCTACTTCTATGTATAAACTTCAAGTGTACAGTGTCGACAAGCAACACAGGGCAAGCACAGGTCGAACCACAGAGACCTGATTCAGAGAGTAACCAAAAGGGGTTTGATTTTGTCGATCGATATGATTTTCAAGTGAATGAAATAATAAAAGTAAAAGATGCAAATAACAAGATATGTAAACAATGATAATATGGATACTAGGGTATTCAAATCCACCAATAACCTATGATATGCATTCAACTTGTAATATTATTCTTGTCCTTATAGTAGATTCAAGTCTACCGTATAACTAAGGTGTTTCTCCAATGGATAATTTAATCACAACTAAAAGTATTTCTCCAAAGCATTAATTGTCTAATTAAGCACAACTAATCTAAAGATCAATATTTGGTTAACATGAGTTGTAGCATAATCAACATAGATATATTCTAACTACAATGGATACATGGCATACATTGTGAGAGCAAGATGTTGACAAACTTGGATTAAATTATATCTTTAAACAATTCTAAACTTTCAAGAACAAGATACAAGATATGAATACATACCAATGAGATTAGGGCTTCATCTAAACCCTAGTAAATGAAACTAGAACATGAAGAACATTACAACAAAACATGTTTTCTTAATTGATGGAATATATTTGGTTGTGGGAAACAAATTGGGAGTGATTGAGTGAGAGAATGGGGGTGAGGTGGATGTTTTGGAAAGAATCCAATGGGGTTATGTTAATCAACGCTTCCAACTTTCTTCTCTTTTGTCTTCTCAATTCTTCCAAGCTTTATTTAGTACTTAAAAAACACAAAATTAATTAATACAAATATTTATTCTTGAAAATGGTAAAAATGCAGAATTTGGGATAATATATGACTTTTAGGTGTATGAATATGCAATATTTGGTTATTGTGAGATGACTAATATTTCTAGGTTATTCTTCTTATGTTAATCAGTTAGGTTATTGTGAGATGACTAATATTTCTAGGTTAATCTTCGGGAGTATAAGACCGGATTATTAGTTGGTTCATGTTCACTTTGATATTTGTATCAAAAGATGAACAAAAATAAAATAAAAAATATACATATCTGTGGGAGACAGATTTTTTTTACAAGTCTTCAACTTTGGGTCATAGTAACTCTTAGTTGTGGGTGAGATCATCTAAGGCAATCAAGTGCGCAGAATCCGGCGTGGTTCTAGAGGCCTTAGGAAAGCGACCGTACCTTAATCGATGTGAGACTTGGTTAGGGCTCAACTACATTCCAGTATGAAGTTAACTTGTAGTAGACTAGTGTCTGTAGCGGCTTAATACAGTGTGGTGTTCAAAGCTGGACTAGGTCCCGCGGTTTTTCTGCATTTGCGGTTTCCTCATTAACAAAATTTCTGGTGTCTGTGTTATTTCTTTTATGCATTATATTTGTTTATATAATTAAAATATCACAGGTTGTGCGTAATTCAATCAGTTGATAAATTCGACCTTGATTGTTGGATATAACTTGATTGACACTTGGGCATTGGTCTTTCGTACCGTCCAAGTTATTTAGAAAAAGAGATAAAGCTCTTTAATATCTTTCTTGATTGAGCTCGCTTTTAAGTTGGTGCTCTCGAAATTATATTGGAGTTTAGTCCATACAGATTGTCGAACAAATTATGGAGTGTGGTTGTTATACCCCCACTTTTTCAATTGGTATTAGAGAAGGCAAACATGATAAAACTTCACAAGTCTGTGTTTTACGCAATCCAATGTGTATGGATAATGAAATCTCTGTTGACGCTTTACCAATTTTTACCCAACTCCGAGTGTGTTCTAGAAACCATCGATGAGTTTGAGTGTTTTGATCTAGAGAAAACCATCAAAAATCTTTGTCAAGAGAAACAACGTTTGATAAGGAAAATTGATGGTCTTCATTGCAAAATTTACATCAAAGACTCTGATCTTCGATAAAGGTCTTAAGAGGTAGTTGATCTCCAGAAGAAATTAGATGAATAAATCCGGATTAATACTAATCTTGTTGCAGATATTGCAAAGAGTATAGATTTGAAGTCTGTCAAAGAATCTTCAACGGATTTGAGAAACTCCTTCAATTCTTCCTTGAATAATTGTCGTATGTCAGGAGATACGTGAAGTTTAGGCTTTATAAAACATGATATGGCTCAGAATTTCTCTGATGAGTTTTGAGATGTTGGTACATGTATATTCTGTGGTTCTTCCTTTTAAGAAAATTTTAAAGGTTGTTAGTGATCTTCACAAGAAAGTTGAATAACTATTTACTGCTCTTAAAAGGTTTACATAACTAACAAGAAAACCCAAATGGGAAAGTAGTGTCAGTATGGGAGCTTTTGCTCTAAATTCAACATCTCCATTTCAATGATGGTTCCTTGATAGTGGATGTAGCCGGCATATGACTGGAGATATTTCTTAGTTCGTGAACTCAAACGATTTTTAAGGAGGACCAGTGATATTCAGAGATGGGAGTTGTTGCTACATAAGAAAAAAAGGATGATCAAACTACCCGGTGTTCCTGAAATCCATGATGTCGTATACGTTAAAGGTATGACTGCTAATCTTAATTCTGTTAGTCAAATTTGTGACAAAGACCATAAAGTTGTCTTCAATGCGAATGGATGTGACATTGTAGACAAGTCTGGAAATTAATTTTTCAGGGAACTAGTGGTAAAAATAACTGTTATCTTTGGAATACTCAGTTTAATAATTGTTGCAATTTGACTAAGGTGGAATCTTCACATCTTTGGCATGAGCGTTTTGGTCACATCAATTATCGCCTTCTAACTAAGATAATTAACAAAGAACTTGTTAGAGGTGTTCCCAAAATCAATGCTAATATTGATGGTGTATGTGGTGCCTGTCAAAAGGGTAAACAAACAAAGGTTCCACATAAATCATCTTGAGATATTCTCACTAAAGCTCCACTTGATTTAATTCATATGGATCTCTTCGGTCCTATTCAACAACCTACTGTTGCTGAGAAGAAGTACGCTTTAGTTATGGTAGATAATTACACCAGATTCACTTGGGTGGAAATTTTGGCTCATAAGAATGAAACCCTTGGTGAATTCAAGATTATTGTTAATAGAATCCATAACGAACATGGTCGCAAGCTAAAAAATTTTAGAAGCAATCGTGGAACTGAATTCAAGGACACTAAAGTATTTAAATTATGTGATAAACTATGAATTATACAACAATACTCACCACCCATTACTCCACAATCCAGTGGAGTTGCAAAAAAGAAGAATAAGAACATTCAGGAAATGGCAAGGGTAATGCTCCATAACAAAAACTTACCGTTGAAGTTTTGGGGAGAAGTTGTTTTTACAGTATGCTATTTGATCAATCGTGTTTATTTAGGTCCAAGACCCTATATACTCCTTATGAGTTGTGGTATGGTAAAAATCCCAACTTACACCATCTTAGAGTGTTTAGCAGTAAGTGTTACATCCTAAAAGATCGAGAACAGAAATGGTAATTTGATTCCAAAAGCGATGAAGGTATTTTTCTTGGCTATGCATCTGACAGTCGTGGTTTTCGAGTTTACAATCTTAGAACCCATGTTATGATGGAATCAGCAAATGTTATCATTGATAATCTGAGCAATTTCCGTCATGATGACCTTCATGTTGAATTGCCTCCAACGGAGACAATTGAGAAAGTCAAAGAAATCTTAGAATTAGTAGAAGTTGTACCAACTATTGCAGATCCTGACATTTCTAGCGACGAGGAGAAAACCCCTAGTCAGGGTAGCCCTGTTGAACATGAATGTGCTCCACCATGGCACCCCTGGGTTCAAAGAAATTATGATACTAACAATATTATTGGAGGTAAATATTCTACAACTAAGACGAGAGGACAACTTCAAAATATTTGCAATCTTGGATGTTATCTATCACAAGTAGAACCAAAAAACATTGATGAAGCTCTTAGCGATCCATTCTGGGTGAATTCAATGCATGAAGAGTTAAATCAATTCCAAAGACAATATGTATGGGAACTCATACCTTATCCATCTAATGTAAATATTGTTGGTACTAAATGGATATTCAAGAACAAGTCAGATGAATTTGAAAAAATTGACAGAAACAAAGCTAGACTTGTCACTCAGGGATACTCACAGATTGAAGGTATAGAATTTGACAAGACCTTTCCTCTTTGGGCATGCCTGGAGACCATTAGATTATTATTAGATCATGCTTGTTTTCTCAAGATTAAGCTATTTCAAATGGACGTAAAATCCGCATTCATAAATGGATGTTTAAAGGAAGAGGTTTATGTTGCTCAACCTAAAGAATTTGAAAGTTTAGAATTTACAAATCATGTCTTTAAGCTCAAAAAGGCACTGTACGGATTAAAACAAGCACCTCATGCCTGGTTCGAAAAACTAACCACTTCTCTTCTTAGGAAAGGTTTTACGAGATGTGGAGCTGATAAAACATTGTTTACCAAATGGAGTGGGAAGGATGTGTTATTGGTCAGGTATATGTAGATGATATCATCTATGGATCAACCTCCGAGAAACTTCCAAAATATTTTCAAGTCTCTCTTGGAAGGGAAATTGAGATGAGCAATCTTGGTGAATTAAAATTCTTATTAGGATTACAAATTCAACAACACAAGGATGGAATATACTTATCTCAAGAAAAATATGCTAAGGATCTTGTAAAAAGATTTGGTATTAATAAGTCGACTCCAAAACTTACTCATATGCCCACTACTAGTAAGCTACACAAAGATGAGAAAGGAATCAATGTGGATCAGAAGCTTTATCTATCAATCATTGGAAGTCTTTATATCTTATAGCTACTAGAACTGATATTGCTTTTAATGTTGGTTGCTGTGCTAGATTTCAGGCTAATCCGAAGGAAACTCATCTTGCTGCTGCAAAACGAATCATGTGATACATTCCACACACTATCGATTATGGTGTATCTTATATTTTTTATACTAACACTGATCTTACTGCTTATTCAGATGCTGACTTGAAAGGATATGTAGAAGACATAAAGAGTACATCAGGGGGATTTTATTATGTAGGGTTGAATCTTGTGGCATGGCATAACAAGAAACAAAACTCCCAGTCTCTTTAAACATGCTAAGCAGAATATATTACTACAGGTTCATGTTGTACTCAACTTCTATGGATGAAACAAATGCTTGCTGATTATGGAATTGACACTGGCATAATGAAGATTTTTTGTGATAACTCAAGTGTGATTCGCATCACTGAGAATCATGTTGAGCACTCAAGAACTAAGCACATCGATATAAGGTATCATTTTATTATAGATCTCTATGAAAATAGTTTTATTAACATGAAATTTGTGCCATCGGAACAACAATTGGCTGATATTCTCACCAAACCATTAGATACTGTAACGTTTCAACACTTACAGCAGTCTACTAGTGTTGCTTTGGTTCATTAGTTTTCTGGATTTCCCCCTGGATTTATCCAGTGTAGTGTTATTTAAATTCCGCATTTGTTTCTAGTAGTTGTATTTTGTTTCTGTTAGGTATCAAAGTATCCAAATAAATCCTTCTTTTTTTGTAAAAGTAAGGTCGCTCATGTTATTCTCTTGGAAATGTCATCAAATGGGGGAGAGTTCTTAATTGAACTTGTGCTTAATTGCCATATCTTTGTGGGTAGTGCAACTGCGGAATATTGTAGTAGTTATATTGTATCTTTATGAACTCCTTGATGAATACACTAAGTTTCGACTATCTGAAATCATCGAAACAAAGTTGATATCCCGTAGTTTTCGTACCTTTGCCAATTTATATTGAAAAAAGGGGGAGAAATATTTGGTAGTTCACACTACATACATATGGTTTACGGATCATCATTATATAAGGGGGAGTGGTTTTCATAATGAGATGGAAGTACTGACTAAGGGGGAGTGATACATATCACCATGGTATTATTTCAAAGTTGTGATGCAATTGGACTTTGATTTGATATAATAATACTATGACACTGTACAACAATGATTGAGAACATCTGTTTTCTTATTGTTCTGGCCACGGATCTTCAACAACAATGATGCCGAGTTGAACACGTTCAGAATCGCTAGAGTACTTGGAGTAGCAAAGAATTCAAGGAAATTTGAAGAGCTAAGGAAATCAAGCATGATGGATGATAAGCTATAAAGTTAATTTATTTTGTAATCCATATGTATTGATAGTTTTATGACTAAAATTAACAAAGGGGGATATTGTTAGAACACTGCTCGGTCGAACTCACAAGCGTTGTTATCTCAAGCTTGTTTGTCAATGTTAGTGATCAAAACTACAAGTTTTGATTTCTAGTCTACTTATAGCTATGTCTCGGATTAGGATAGAATGTGTAGTTGAGTTTTAGACTTCACGGCGTTCACCAATTGAAGGAGAATATCTGATGAGGAGCTTGGAGGAGCTTCATCAAGAAAATGTATGTGAAGACTAAAATTTATCTATCACTCAGAAGTCTATTCTTTTTTTATTTCTAATGAGACTAAGTCGCATAGATATATGACATTTATATTATATACATTTGATATTTCGCGCTGAGTTTATCTCACTTATTTATTTCTCGAAATATGTGTTAGAAGATTTTTGCTTTTGCTATGTTCATCATATTCTTGATGAGTTTAGTTGGAAACATTCTCTTTGTTGGAAACTAAATATTAAGTCAAAAGATGATCATGTCAAAATTACCTTGAACATCTTATATGATTTGTGTGAGACATGCATTTGATATTAGCTTGGGAAGTTTCGTATTGATTATTCGATCGCTTGAAAATTACTTAAAGCTAATGGTATGTGTGAGATTACCATTGTCATCTTCTAAGGATGTTTCAATGATTGAAATGAGACTATAGAACAATTACCCATGTCTGGATACAACACGGTAAGCATATCCAATATGCGAACTGTATTGTGATAATTCAGGTCCGTAACTCTTGTTTGCGTACCTAGTATGCGAACGGATTTAAATGAAAAGGTTCGGAACTATTGTTTTTGTACCTAGTATTCGAACGAGTTTACCTGAGTTGGGTCCGGAACAATTGTTCGCGAATGGCTTTACTAGGCCAAGGTCCGAAGCTGTTGTTCGCGTACCGAGTTTGTGAACACAGTGGTTAAGTTCTAATATCGGTTATATATGGTTTTCATACTCATGAACTAAAACATTTATGATTTAAGGAATGCAAATTAACTTTGAAAACTGTGGCTTAATGTTCATGAATTGATTCTTGTATAAGTACTTTGTACAATTACAAATCAATCCGATTTTGTTTTAATTTGTTCATATATATTTATATGAGATAGTGAACAATTGAGCAACTCTATTTGAAACACAATTAGATTCATTTGATTATCTATCATGATTGATTGATCATCATATTTGATATAGAAGTGTTAGATGAATATGGTTAAGTTAAAAGTGTTCATATGGCTAACTTCGTTTAATTGTTATTGAGCCAACCCAATATACACGTTTAGGTGTGGTTACCCATATTTAAATATAAGTATATTTCATTTGTGTGTAACAAGCTAAGAGCATCTAACGGTGGATATTGATTACTTAATTTCTAAGCAGACTTAGCTTGAATACTTAAATCAGGAGTTCATCTAACGGTGAATATTAAATGCTTTGTTACTAAGCTATCTTAGCTTTGATTGTAAGCAACCCTGATTTGAAAGGATATATAAGGGAGAACTCTAGAAACTAGAAAACCTAATCCCGACACTTTCCTGTGTCCTGGTTGCAAACTAGAGGCAATTATCCTTTAACCTAGATTTTTCCAAATCCATTATTAGGTTAACGACCTGAAGACTTCATTTGGGATTCGTGAAGCCATATCCAACTATTTTCTCTATAGTTGCGTATTCTGATCTTACTTGTTCTGTCGTATTGAGTTTTATCTTCTCTAATATTTACTTAAGATTTATCTTTGATTGGTAAGATATAAAGAGAAATCACAACAGTTCTTCGTCTCAGACTCTTGTGATTCCGCAATAACTTCTTCTGTTAATCAGTTAGGTTATTGTGAGGTGACTAATATTTCTAGGCTTCTCTTTGGGAGTATAAGACCGTATTATTAGTTAGTTCCTGTTCACCTTAATCTTTGTATCAAAACACGGAACAAAAATAAAATAAAGAATATACATATTGTGGGAAACATATTCGTGTATAAGTCTTTGACTTTGGGTCATAACAACTCTTAGTTGTGGGTGAGATCAGCTAAGGAAATCAAGTGGGTAGAATCCGGCGTGTTTCTAGAGGAGTTAGGAACGCGACTGTACCTTAATCGGTGTGAGACTTGGTTCGGGCTCAACTACATTTCAGTCCGAAGTTAACTTGTATATGCTAGTGTTTGTAGCGGCTTAATACAATATGGTGCTCAAAGCTGGATTAATTCCCGCGATTTTTATGCATTTGCGTTTTCATCGTTAACAAAATTTCTAGTATCTGTATTATTTGTTTTCCGTATTATATTTTGTTTATATAATTGAAATATCATAGGTTGTGCGTAGTTCAATCAGTTGATAAATCCGACCTTGATTGTTGGATATAACTTGATTGACACTTGGGAATCGGTCTTTGGTACCGTCCAAGTTATTTCTCATATTAATATGACTCACGGATTTCTATCTGTTCAATTTGCTGATTGTATTGAGAAAAATAGATAAAACTCTTTAATATCTTTCTTGATTGATCTCGCTTTTAAGTTGGTGCTCTCGGAATTATATTGGAGTTTAGTCCATATAGATTGGAGAACGAATTATTGGTTGTGGTTGTTATACCCCCGCTTTTTCAATCCGAACCCAGGAATGTCGTTTGGCATCAGGGGGGGCATCTAACAGCGTGTTGAACTCTTTTTTCCTCACCGAGATTACTTTTTCCCATAAGGTTTTGTTACTCGAAAAAGTTTTTAATGAGGCAACATATGCGACTCCAATTCTCCTCCAAGCCTTCTCATATTGTACTATTTTTCCTTAGCTTATGTTTTGTCCAACAGTATTTTCCTGATAAGGTTTTAACGAGGCAATTAACTTAGACCCAGTGGTCTTTGAAGATCGCACTACATATGATGAACTACATGTAAAACACAAAATGTGAAACACTACATGTGAAGAACTGCAACAAGTGTTTTGTCCCACTGGGTTTTACTAGAAAAGTTCTAATGGAGCAATTGACTGATACACCATAGTCATCAAGGAGAAAACTACATTCGAAACACTATAAGTGAAGCACTGCATACAAAGTTCTGTTGGACCGCACAAGGGGTGGTATTATAGGGCTTACGACCCATGGAGGTGCGACACAACTAGATACCTAGGGTTTTCTCTTTACATGTGTATAAAGGATATGCTATCCATGTAATCCTATTACTCTTATCAATAGAAATCCTTCTCCTTCTCTGCCTCTTTGTCTTATTCTCTATGATTCTACAACAATAGCCTTTTATTTATTCGAAATATGAAAAGTACACAAAATAACCTTCCTGATTTACGATTTAGTCCAAATATATAGTTTTGTCCAAAATGACTCATGATGATGTCAGTAATTTTAAATAATATAAAATAATTTATCTTTCAAAACGCTCGTCCAAAATTCGTAAATTTTATATATTTGGAAAGCTCTTTCCGAGATCTACTTGTACAACTATGTACACCTCTACAAAATCTAAGATATCAACATTTATATACCCATAAAGCAGGCCCTATATTCATGAGACAAGATAAGATGCACCATTTTGTACACATGTACAACTTGAATCGACCATCTAAATAACAATAATGATATCCACATTGGATAAAAATAACATTGAAACTCAGATGGATTTGAACCATCAACCTCCGCACACCTTGTGATAGGTTTGGACGCTCTACCATTTTGAGCTTATGAGTTCCTAAATTTAATACATGTAAAACCAACTATGTAGACATTAGCAATCAACATGTGTACAACTATGTAGACATTAGCAATCAATAAGTGTGTAACTATGTGCACATTAATAATCAACATGTGTACAACCATGTGCACATTAACAATTAACATGTGTATAACTATGTACACCAAAAAAATGACTTCGACAATCTTAAATTAAAATAAACTTAAATCAAATCATTACATAACATACTAGTGTACAAATATGTGCACCTCTACAGAACCTAAAAAAATTCATTAGTCATACTATAGGACAAGCCATCCATTCATCACAAAGCACAAAAATGTACATATTTACAAAACTTAACAAAATCTAGCATCCATACCAACATGACATACCATATATTCATCACAGTGTATTTCAATGTACAAACATGTACAGTTCTACAGAAAAAATACAAAAACTAGCATCCATACCCACAAAACATGCCATGTATTTATCACAAAGCATACCAACGTACAAGTATGTACACATCTACTGAAAAATAACAAAACATAACATTTATTCAAACAATACAACCCATGCTTTCATCACATAAAATTTTAGTGTACAAATACACATCTACCAAAATAGGGCCGAATGCTCACCATGATCAAAAAAACATACACAACCTTCTTAGACATGGTTAATATATACCCCACATATTACAATAACACATGTATAAAAAACATATACGGTGTACATCAAAAGTGCACATGCTATGTAAACTGAAACATATATTGGTGTACAAATATGTATACCTCTACACAAACCTAACGAATTCTAGCGTCCATACCCACATAACAAACCATCCATTCATTACAGAGCATACTAGTATGCAAACATGTACACCTCTACAAAAACTAACAAAATATAACTCCATATCCACATGGCAAAGCATACATTCATCACAAAGCATTTCAATGTACAAACATGTGCACATCCACAGAAAAATAACAAAATCTAGCATTTATACCCATAAAGTAGGCCATGCATTCATCACAAAGCATACTAGTGTACAAGTATGTAAACATCTACTGAAAAATAAAAAAACATAATAGTGATTCAAACAGAACAACCCGTTCATTCATCATATAAAATTTCAGTGTACAAGTATGTGCACATCTGCCAAAATAGGGTCGAATTCCCACCATGATTCAAGAAAGCATACACAATCTTCTCAGACATTGTTGATACCTTGCATATTACAAAAAACATATACGATGTACATTAAAGTGCCCATTCTATATAAAACGAAACATATACTAGTGTACAAACATGTACACCTCTACAAAAAACTAACAAATTCTAGCATTCATACCACAAGACAAGCCTTGTATTCATCACAGAACATATTAGTGTGCAAAACATGTACACCTCTATAAAAACCTAACAAAACCTAGCACCCATACCCAAATGACAGGCCATATATTCTACCATAAGAAATTTTAGTTTACAAACATACACACATCTACTGAAAATATAACTAGCATCTGTACCCACAAAACATGCCATGCATTCATCATAGAGCATACTAGTGTACAAGTATGTAAACGTCTACAGAAAAATAACAAAAAAGAGCGATGATTCAAACAAAACGATCATGCATTCATCACAGAGAATTTCAGTATACAAATATGGGCACATCTTCCAAATAGGGATGAATGTGCACCATGATTCAAGATAGCATATACAACCTTCTCCGACATGGTTAGTGAATATAAACGCATCTAATGAATCACTGTTCATAATGCAGTTGTTAAGCTAATGTATGGTCCCTTTTAGAACTATGTAGAGTAGTTGCTTCATTCTAATCACCTGTCTCCTTGTCATCGTAACTTGATTTGCTCGAGTAGATTGCAATGCGCGATGTCCTGCTAGGATAGCCAACCAGATGGCATGAGAGGTGTCATGGAATACCCTGCATATTGTAAAAAAAATCTAAAACACACAGATGAAGACATCAAAGATCTAAATCACATATAAAAGATCTCAAAAAACACATATTCTTAGGATCCATCCCATGTAGTCAATATCGGCCGTATCGGCCGATATATCGGGGATATTTCAGATATTGGCCTTGGAGCGGTAGGATAAGCATTGTATCGAGGATACGATATCTTGGCGATAATATCGTCAAATATAGTCAAATATCGGCCGTATCGGCCGATATATCGGGGATATTTCAAAATATACTTGATGGAACTTTGAATGATTTGCAAGATATTCTTGGTGAAGAAAGTAGGCCAGTTGGTAGTAGAGGTGCATGTATCTCTCGAAGTAAGTCTACTTACCTAACTGATTATTAGTATGATGGATATGATACTGATTAATTGATGTTAAACACTGATTAGGTGGTAAACTTAAAAGTTGTTGAAGTTACTTTTTTGTTTCTAGTTTGAACTTTGAACTTATTTAATTACCATTTCAGGCAGTAAATTTTATAGTTGTTGAAGTTACACTTCTGCTTCTAGTTTGAACTTGTTTATTTATCATTTTAGGCAGTGAACTTTAAAGTTATTGAAATTACTCTTGTGTTTTTGATAAAATTGATGGTAGCTATAAAATTATAGTCTCTAAATTTGGAACCGATATTATAACGATAATATCCCTGATATAAAGTCGTACCAGTGTATCCTTCCCGGCCGATATAAACCGATATCCGATATTAACTACATTGGATCCATCAACACAAAGATGATAAATCAATCAATCAACACTAATAAAAAAGATATGAGCCATATCTAAAAAGATCTCAAAATCGAATCCACTAACACATAGATTTATAATCATAAGATCTGAATCACATTTTAATTCATCAAACTTAAATCACCATAAACCGAAACATATACAGTGTACAAGAAAGTACATATTTTGTATAATCAAGAAATAAAAGAAATCAATTACTTTATCAATTAATAGCCATGAATAACTTTCATCTTGTTAATAAAACACACAGATGAAGAAATAAATAATCAAAAAAATCAAAGATCGAACCGATTTCATATCATGCATTCAAAGAAAAAAAAATCAAAAGAAAAGAAAAAACATAAATTAAAAGAATTGCATGAAAATTAAAACCTAACAAGCACCAAAATCAAAAACAGAAATCAAAAGATCGAACATAAAATGAAACACCAAATCGATTTCATATCATGCATTTAAAGAAAAAAAAAAAACAATTTCGAACAAAATATGGGATTGAAATCTCGGATCTCTAACCTGAAATTGAAATCGGATGAAGAAACGGTTAAATCCAAGAAATCGTATCGAAATCTCTCTCGGCCTCAGAATCTCTCTCAGTTTCTCTCTCTATCTCAGAATCTCTCGTAATTCAAATTCTTAAACCTAAAAAATAAAATAAAAAACCGTTCATATCTCTGTAGCTCTCCTAATGAAGGATAATTCAGGTACTTAATTATTTTTGAATCGGTTTGGACTAATTCGTAAAAATTTGGACCAAATTGTCAAGCAGAGTGTTTTTTGGATTAACGAGTACCAGCTTTAGAACGTCCACAACCATAGAGTAAAAAGTGGAGTAAACCCCATATACTCTCGAAAACCAATCACAGTGGGGAGGAGTAAAACCATATTATTTGGTTTTAGTTGGAGAGAGAGCGTAATCGAGAGTATATTTGGTCGAGTCTCTGGAGTAAAACTGATTATAGTGAGGCGGATGTTTAAAGTTCGTTTGAAGGCGGGCGTAGTTTATAGTTACGCCTGGTGGTGAGGCGTATTTTCAATCTTCGCCTGGTGGAGCGCCCCATGGGGATCAAAAAAAGACGTCCGCCCCATGCTCCATGGGGATCATCTTCTATGTCCGCCCCATGGGGATTATTTTCAGGTGTCCGCTCGACTAAAATTTTACTCTTTATCCCTGCGTTGAAACACCCTCAAACCCAAATATTTTTAGTATTTGGTCTGATTTTTAGTTTTAGTATGGTCGTCCATTGTGGACGCTCTTAGGAGGCTGGACTAGAAAGTAAAAGGCCAACTAGTATGGGATCAATCGTTAATTTCTGCATTCAATTTCTATTAGAGGGCGATTAGGAATAAGATTACCAAAAAGTTATGGTGCCGGTCGGTAAAGCGACACAATTATACAAGAGCTTATACTTTAGCATAGAGCACTCACGACTTCACGAGCCTTCTTCTTGAAAACGAGATAGAGGAGAGGATCATTAGCTAGGGCAAACCCCCACTGGTTTCTAAGTTCTCTAACCCTAATTCCACATAAAAACAAGCTATTTCGTGCTATTCGAACCAGCAACACTAACCCTAGACGTTGATTCAACAGCTCTCTTTTGTCTCTCTCTCAGTCGCTCGCTCTACGGGTTTAGGGTTTTTATTCAAGGATCTGAAGAATTGAGAGCCATGCCTCGGTATGGTCTTCATATTCTATCTTAACAATAGATTCTTGATTTGTTAAGCTTATTTATCATCTTAAGCTAATTTTTTAGGGTTTTATCATCTTTGTTATTCGGGACTGATGTTTTTTCATTGTTTTTTTCGTGATTGCAGATACTATTGTGACTATTGCGATACTTACTTGACTCATGATTCGGTAAGTGACCTAATTTTCATCCTTTGTTTTCTCAGAAATTTTTATGTATGTTTTTTAATTGGTTCTTAGCTCTCAGCAATTTAAGGTAGATTTCTTGTTGATGATTGTTCATATTGGCTTAGAGTACTTAGTCTGTGTGTGTAGTGGGTTCTTCGGGTTGGCATAGCCAGTGTCTGATTATGAGTTAAGCTTTTTCTGGTAGTGAAGCGTCATTGTAATTCTAACTATGATATTTCTTTGTTATCAGCCTTCTGTCAGAAAGCAGCACAATTCTGGCTACAAACACAAGGTATTGTATTTTAAAAGTGAATACATTTTTTTTTAATATTTTTTTTTTGAAATTTATGTGTTGTGTTAAGCAATATCTAATCTGCGCACTTTTAGGCAAATGTTCGTACATATTATCAACAATTCGAACAGGAACAAACCCAAAGTTTGATTGATCAGAAGATCAAAGAGCATCTTGGTGCTGGAGGATTCCCACAAATTGGCGGTGCTTTCAGCCAGCATCTTGCCTCTTTCCCACAGAGACCTCGTCCTCCAATCATGCTTCCACCTGGTATGCCTATGTATGGATCACAGATGCCCGGAGGTCAATTGCCCCCTGGGATGATGAGACCACCTGTTCTGCCACGACCAGCTGGTATTCCAGGTTAGTTGAACTTTGTGCGATTTGTTTCTCATTATTACAGCGTTTTTCAAACTGCAATTGTTTTATCTGTTCTGCAGTTGGGTTAATTTAAATTTCATAAGAAGTGACGTGTGTGTAAAGATTCATATATGCTCACAGATGCATACAATGATGCAACGGTACTAAGATTTTCACACTGAGCACTATGTTCTAAGATCTTTAATTTTTATCTGATGACAAATCATTGGAAACAATGATTCTTCATAGATCATGCATCTACCCTAATCTTTTGTAAGGACATGTGAGTAAACACCACAGTTTAAAACCATGGCCGCAGCAGCGTAGAAGAACACATTTAACTATTCTTGGATATAAATAGCCTAGTCGTGGCATGAGAAACAAGAAACTCTTCAACCTATAGTCTAGGGTAAGTATTGCAGGGAATATTATCCCTTGCACCCCACATGTTTTACTGGTTGGGGGAAACAAGAAACAAGATTTGTGTGCACCAAGCCTTTGAGCAGAAATTAATAGAAAACTTGGGTTGGAACCTCTGGGGATCATTGAATTCTAACTTCCATTTCTCTCGACTTTCAGGATACTGTAATTGAGGGAAATCTTCAACCTATTTATCTTATCCAGGTTAGATGATGACCTCTTTTGCACACTACTTAGACTACTAGTCACCAAATATAAAGTCTTCTCTTGTACAATCTGCTTTTTTAGCATGTTCTTGATTCCCGGATATGTTTGTGACTATGCAGCAGTGCTCGACACATGCTCTCCTAGTTTTCATGTCTTTAATCTCTTTGGATGGTCATTTTCAGGTTATGGTGGTCCTCCAATGTCAATGGCTCCACCTGGTGCTCCTTCCATGCCCATGCAAATGAATGGTCTTCCGAGGCCTCCTACCATGGCTCCTCCACCAACTGTCTCTGGGGGATCAACCCCTACTTCAAATGGCCCCCCCAATCCAGGAACTATGTATCAAGGCAATCCAACACCGCCTACAAGTGGAGCTTTTGATGGATATAACATGAACAATGCTGCCTCAGGTTTACAGAGACCAACTCAAGGTAGTACAACTGCTCCTTCATGTCTTCTTACTTTTTGCCATATGGAATTATTAGTGCTCAAGCTTTTAACGCCAATTATTATTTTTGTCAAATTAGTCATGATGTGTTTCCCCATTTTCTTGAATGATCCTGTATAGAACATCCTGTATGATGCTTGACTATCCAATTTGGTTCACGGGTTCCTCGCTGTGGAGACTTCATCTAGCATGGCCCTAGTAACCGTCAAAACCTCATCCGTTAATGGTCTATCGTTAAGGCTCAAACTTCATGAACAGGATTTCCATTTATTTTATTAAAACTCCTCTTTTATTTCTATTAACGTCGTTAAAAATGTACTTATGCAATCATCTATTACATGTAATTTTGTTCAGTGAAGATTACCTCGATCCAGACTCAAAATTCTTGAATTTCTCAACTTGCAATCATATCCTTCTGTTACTGTTTATGTAAATTTTGAAAACTGATGCTATGCTGCTATTTTTGTGCAGATGATCAAAGTTGAACTTTTACATAGATATTCCAATATGCAGATCTATGATGTTACACTTCATCCCATGGTAGTCAGAAGTGATATATTGCAGGTTTTGAAAAACATTTGTCGTCGATGTATAACAGTTCAAGAATTGAAATTAGTTTTCAGCGGAGAAGCTTGTGAGCAATTAATACTATTAGTATAATGTACTGGAACCTATGCTCTTAAAATTCTGTTTCTGTAAATTTTGGATTTACCAAGCCTTGAATCAACTAATTAGGTCTTGGTTTATGTGTTGGTAACCAGTTAACTGAAATCGAAATTGCTCTATATATCGATTACCAACTCTTATTTTGTTGCGGTTTTACCTGATTTTATAGTTTGCCTTGGTCAGACGGATGAAGGGGGTTCAACCTCATCAGTGTTATAGTTTACCACACTTGAGTGTGGTGTTATCTCTGTCACTTTGTGCATTTTTCCTTTTCTTGCTGTTCTTGTTGTTTATAGTTTACTTTGCTTGAACTTGCTTTTGGTGTAGCTCTATGTTGCCGTGAATCCATGGAGAACTTGATGAAGTTAGTGGCGTTAAGATTCTAATAAGTCAGTAGTGTGTCGCAGCTTCATGGTTATCTTATATCTTTCATTTTGCATATGATTTCTTCGGAGTTCTGACTAGTTATATGCAGTGCCCTTTGTTCAAAATTTGGTTTTGCAGTCGCTAATTTGTCAGGACATTTAAATTCTAGAAATTATGTGGCAG
Organism: Papaver bracteatum; assembly: GCA_023529315.1. NCBI lineage: Eukaryota > Viridiplantae > Streptophyta > Magnoliopsida > Ranunculales > Papaveraceae > Papaver > Papaver bracteatum. Next base: position 644,529 of record JAJJWX010005367.1, read on the forward strand.
ATTGTGTCATTTTCGAGGGTTTGTGCAGAAAACTGTGGTTGAGGGTTTGCGATTACTAATTCTTTGGTGGATGTGAAGCCCGTAATTCCTAATCACCTTTGGTGGATAACATTACGGATTTACTTTCACTAGATTAAGTAAAGATGGTAAACTAAAGTAAAGATGGTAGGAGTCCAGTAGTTGATGGCTTTATGGTTCAAGAACGTTTGGCAAATAGAAATTCAAAGCAGCGCTGATTGTAACTTGTAAGCATGTTCTAATGCTCATCATGTTCCCTTTACAATCTAACTCATGGTCCAACCCTCTTGGCTTTTGATTAGGGTAATATGTGGAGAAGTTTAAATACCAACAGAATATGAGTCTCTTGTCAGAAACCCAAACTCTTATATTCAGAAATATTAACTGGCTTGGTGAATTTAGAGAACAGTAAGACAAGCGTGAGAAATTAGCTTGCTAAAAGTGCAGAAAAGAACTGAAAAACTAAAAACATTTCACAGCCATAGTACAGCAACACTGATTTCATCAATCTTTAGCTTTCATAGTGCAGGAACATTTGACAACTATCAACTGGTTAACGAAGGGTTCCGACTGCCTTCTTATATGTATACCACTTCGCCACAAGGAGATAAGCGCCAAGATTCAGAACACTCAGAACTGCCAAGAGGAAATAAAAGTAGTGAAGGTGTCCCCTGTTCAAGTTATCTGGAATCCATCCTTGCTTCCCATTCTTTGTGCTAATATCTGTGACAATTGTGACGAGGAAGGTGCTCAAGTAGTTCCCTAGCGCAACAGTTGTGAGCGATAGAGCAGAGCACAAACTTCTCATGGCATCTGGTGCTTGCTCGTAGAAGAACTCTAACTGTCCGATGAACATGAAAACTTCAGCGCAACCAATGATGAAATATTGTGGGATTTGCCAAAATATTGACATGGGAACGTGCGCCAGGTCGTAATAGTCATGTTTCTTCACTAATCTTAGTCTATAGAGCTCCAAAATTGCAGCGGACACCATGGCAAAGATAGAAATGAAAAGGCCAATTCCCATTCTTTGCAGTTGAGTGAAACCATTTTTATGGCCAGTGAACTTTCTCGCAAATGGGACGATTACTCGGTCGTAAACTGGGACCCAGAAGATAACACTGAGAGTATCGAATATGGAGAGAGACGCAGAGGGTATCTCAAAGCTACCTATGCTGATGTCCATGCTACTTCCTTGTAAAACAAACAATGTTCCCATTTGACCGTATACTGTTGCAAAGATGATTCCAGTGGCCCATACAGGAAGTAATCGGATTAGCACTTTGAGTTCTTCAACTTGGGTAACTGTACAGAGACTCCATGAATTCACCGCCCCCTTGATGTGATCCGTTTGTACCTCAACTGCTGCCTTGTCCAGGAAACTGATTGTATGAAATGTTAAGTCAATTAGTTAGGATCTCCTAGTTAATAATCTAATTACAGGAGCTTAGTGTAAGCATTAGCTGAAAGTATGAATTACTACCTCAATGTCTTTGTATGATCAAGCTTGCGGCTACCTTTAACAACAGATTCTTCATCTGAAGTCTCATACAGAAGAGACTTGTCTGCTGGAACTTCGACCCGAAATTTCTTCAAAGTTGCTACTATTACTTGGCAGATTCGGGTTAGGGGACTGCCTCCTGGTTTTTGGTTCCTGTATAAACGAGTACCAGAGAAAAAACTCACTACTGCAATTGCCATGGCGATGGCTGGGATACCGAAACCCCAGCTCCAACCAACATCGGTCTGTATGTAAACTAATACTGATGCAGCTAGGAGTGCACCAATATTAATTGTAAAATAAAACCAATTGAAGAAAGAGCTTTTACGCTTCTTTTCAATCTCGTCTGTGTCGTCAAACTGATCGGCACCAAAAGATGAAACACAAGGTTTAATCCCTCCAGTGCCAAGAGCTATCATGTAAAGAGCCACAAAACATATTTTAGTTTGAAGCCCGTTTGGATGGCAATTTAATCCTTGGCTGTCGCAAGGCGGTTTCAGTCCATGGACGGATGCTGACAGTGTCAACAACGTCATTCCCTGTCACCAATGAAGAGTGTCTGATCAGTCCATGAACAGATGCATACAGATCAACATTTAAAGAAATTAGAGTTTCAATGGTACAGAATTCTTACAAAAACATAGATGATAGAGAAAATTGCAATAGTCCAGTATCTTCCAAGGTATGCATCAGCAAGAAAAGCTCCGAGTAATGGCGTAAGATAACAAGTCCCAGACCAGTTGGAGACATTATTGACGGCTACAACATTATGTTGGTTGAGTTGCACTTTCAGATAAGTCACTAGATTTGTACCCATTCCATAATATGCCAATCTCTCACAGCATTCATTTCCTGTTCAAATTTCAAAATTATAAAAATCAGCAAAGCTTACTGTTTAGTAACAATCAAACTTGAAACGGGTATAAACAAAGATGATTGACTACCTAAGATAAACGGGCAAGCCTTCCAAGTTCCTGTCTTCGTCTTGTCGGCCGGGTTATTACGATAGTCTACTGTACCATCCTGAGTACAGTAATCTTCTTCTGACATTACTACTTCTACTTTCCTTTGTTCTGCCATGACTTGAGCTGTAGTAGTTTACGACTTGTTTTTGCAGTTCTCTATTTGTTATTGGATTCCACCTACAATTTCATCACCATTTTAATTCATAAAGGTTTTGAACAATAAACTGAAATCATTTGAGTGAATTCAATAGATAAAAAAACTAAAAGAATTCAAAGGGTGGGTTGGTTGTGTGTCAAAGTTCATGTGAAATCATGATTTCAATGAGAAAGCAAGAAAAACTTGTCAATAATTAGGTCCACCATACACTATAAATACACTCCACATACATGTTGTAGATGCTTGCAAGCCTTATCTAGGACCAATTAAGTCACTTACTTGGTGCACATTATAACTTTTGTTTTAACTAAAAAAAAAAAAAGAATCTTTCTGCCAACACACCAGATGACAAAGATGGACTTTGGACTGAGATTCTAGTCGTTGGAGGGGTTGAATTTGGCATTTCAAGCCCCATAAACAACCCACCTCAGTCCAATATAGATTTTTTCAATCTCAACTACTATCAGACACATAGATTCACCGAGAGTGCAATTGCAGCATCAAACTTGACCAGACTCAAGATGCCCTGGCAAATTCAAAATTCTCTTCCTGTGTTTTTTAAGTATGAAAACAGAGTTGAAGAAAGAAATATACCTGTCAGGAAGAATCACTCACCCTCTTCTGCTTCTTCTCTAAAGAACAGGGTTCACTCGCCCTCCCTCACTGTTTTTCTCTCTGTAATGCGTGAGAAGAGAGAGAGAGAGAGAGAGTAAAAAACAGGGGAAGGCGTTGTGATCAATGGATCCTTCTTGCATTCATCTCTCTTTTATTATAAAAAACTTCACTGGAAAGAAAAAGACTGGATTTTTTTTCTTCTGTATATTAAAAAGGTTATTTGATATGATAGGTTAATGGAAGAGGTTAATTTAAGAGGACTAACAAGAAAATTTCAGAACATTAAAGACACTCTTTTTTCATTTCCCTAGTTTTACGCTAAATTACAAATTACTGAATATTAGCAGCTTAACATTAGATGTTTTACTATTAATTTAACTCGTACAGAAATAATTTTTGATTGATTAGGAATAAAATAATAATATTAAAAGAAGAAATGATAAGATAGGATAGTTTTCAATTGAATCTGCTGACATTTAAATGAGTTCCCACGATTCTAATTAAATTTGATGGCACATTTACCTAAATAAACTAGTTAATGTCTTAGCTACTGAACACTGCAGGGGTGAAAGATTGATAAACAGTTGTGACAGTACTTGCAATGATATACAGTATGATCGTAAACCGACTTTGATCAAACCAGAAGTAAGAAAAACGAAGAGAAACAAGGAAATTATTGGATTTAGTGTCATTTTCAATGACTTATTTTTAGTACTGTATTTTGTTTTGGTGGAGTGTCTAAATGCTACCATACAACAAAGAAGAACACAAGTGGACGGCACACACATCAAGTTAGACTAGAGATTGGTGTGAATTCGATATGCAGACGGCTAGTGCCTAGAGTCGAGATTGTATGTGTTACAGTAAGTAAAGAGAATAGAGAAAGAGAAGAAGAGAAGTTGGATGAACTGAGTTCTATATATTCCAAACGTTTTCAAGTACAATAATACAAGCGACAAAGTTACCTATATATACACATATAGAGACCTAAATACGTAAAGACTTGGAGTACAAGTATTTCCTAAAGTTCTACTTTTCCTGGAATACAAGACATACTATGTATAAGAAGTTCTAGAAGACTACGTAACTGATGTTGCCTTAACACCCTCCCGCAAGCGCAACGGGTCATCTTGAACCGTTAGCTTGAATCGTAAATCAATAAACCGGTCTCTAGGAAGAGGTTTAGTAAATATGTCCGCTACTTGATCCTTTGAAGAGATAAAACGAACATCCAGCTTTTTAGAAGCAACTTGATCACGAACGAAGTGATAGTCTATTTCTATATGTTTTGTTCGAGCATGAAATATGGGATTAACCGTAAGATATGTAGCTCCAAGATTATCACACCATAGAACAGGCGGAGATATAGTTGATATTTGTAATTCCGAAAGAAGAGATTGAATCCACATAATTTCAGCTGTAGCAATAGCAAGACCACGATATTCAGCTTCGGTACTTGAACGAGAGACTGTCTTTTGTTTACGAGCACTCCAAGATATGAGATTTCCTCCCAGAAAAATACAATATCCACTAGTCGAACGACGATCCTCTAAGGAACCAGCCCAATCCGAATCCGTATAAGCAGTGAAGGACAATTGCAAAATATTAGCCGGTTTAAGACAAATTCCAAAAGTAGGAGTATCTTGTAGATAACGTAATATACGTTTAACTAGACTCCAGTGATATTCTGTTGGAGCATGCATAAATTGGCAGACTTTGTTTACTGCATAAGCTAAATCAGGACGAGTAAATGTCAAATATTGCAAAGCACCAACAATACTTCTATATTCGGTAGCATCAGTCATGGGAGTGCTATGATCAGACGATATATCACCAGTCGTGCTGAGTGGAGTTTTAATTGGTTTAACACCATCCATTTTTGCTCTAATAAGAAGATCATGAACATATCTCCTTTGTGTAAGAAATAATCCAGTAGATGTTCGTTTTGCTTCAATTCCAAGAAAATAAGACAAAGCACCAAGATCTTTAATTGCAAACTCAGTTTGTAAAGAAGTACGAATAGATTGTAACCCGGAAGAACTTGAGCCAGTAAGAATAATATCATCGACATAAACAAGCAAGAAGAGAATACCAGTGTCATCACGTCGAATGAAGAGTGAAGAATCACACTTGGAAGTGACAAATCCATTCTGCAACAAAAAATTACTGAGTCGATGGTACCAAGCACGTGGAGCCTGTTTTAATCCATAAAGAGATCGATGCAGTTTACAGACATATGTAGGAAAATTGGGATCAACATATCCCGGTGGTTGTTTCATGTAAACTTCCTCTTCAAGGTTACCATGTAAAAAGGCATTCTGAACATCAAATTGATTAATAGGCCAGTTATGAGAGAGTGCCAATGTAAGGATAACACGTATTGTACAAGGCTTCACTACCGGACTATATGTCTCACCATAATCAACGCCTTCTTGTTGATTAAATCCTTTCGCCACCAGTCGAGCTTTTCGACGTTCAATAGTACCATCTGGCTTACGTTTAATGCGATAGACCCATTTGCAACCAATGAGATTCATAGAAGGATGATAGGGTACTAGAGTCCACGTACCATTTCGAAGTAATGCATTGTACTCATTATCAGAAGATTCACGCCAATCCGGATTTGCTTGAGCTTGTGAATAACAAGTTGGTTCAAGGTCAGAACATGCGACAAGAGCATATTTAGAAGTATTAGGTTTAAATATCCCGTCCTTAGCCCTGGTAATCATTGGATGTCCTGTAGGTTCGGACACAGTAGTAGGTGAAGCGACGAACTCAGCAACAGATGGAGTGTTGGACGTAGTAGCAGGTGAAGCGATGAACTCGAAGAGAGATGGAGTCTTTGGACGTAGTAGCAGGTGAAGTGGGGGACGTAACAGCAGGCGAAGTGGGGGACGTAACAACAGACGAATTTGCTGACGCAGAAACGGATGCAGAAGCTGACGCAGGTAGTGCTGTATCAAAGCCTTGAGACGAGGAAGCTGCATGTATTGGGGCAGCTAAAACATGACTTGGAGTGGTTCGAGTCCACGAGTTGGTGAAGTAGTGTCCATTCTGACACTAGAAGATCTCATAAAAACCGGGAGATCATGCAGAGAGGTAGAAATTACCTGATCAGTGGTGGATGGAGATGGTGTCAACGACGCGGCAAAGGGAAAGATAGTCTCATTGAACACCACGTGACGACTAACATAAATCCGTCCGGTAGGTATATGAAGACATTTGTAACCTTTATGCATTGGACTATATCCTATAAAAACACAAGGAGATGACAAAGATTCCATTTTATGAGACCTATATGGACGAAGATGGGGGTAGCACAGACAACCAAAGACACGTAAAGATTGGTAATCCGGTAAAACACCAAAGAGAGCTTCGTACGGAGAAACTTGTGCAAGAGATGAAGATGGCACACGGTTCATTAAGTAACAAGCTGTGAAAAAGGCATCATACCAATAAGAAGAAGGAATAGAAGCCATAGAAAGCAAAGTAAGACCAGTCTCACGAATATGTCGATGTCGACGTTCAACTAAGCCATTTTGTTCAGAGGTGTGTGGACACGAAAATCTATGAAAGATACCATGTTGTTGAAGATAGGGAGTAAGTTTGCGATATTCCGCAACATTATCAGATTGAAAAATCTTTATTTTTCGATCAAACATATTTTCGACATGTTTTTGAAAAACAAGAAAAGTGGAGTAGACATCAGATTTGTGAGATAACGGGAACATCCAAGTGAAACGACTGTGAGCATCAATAAAAATAATGTAATATCTATAACCTTCATTAGACAAAATATGTGAGGGACCCCAGACATCAGAAACAACTAAGTCTAGAGGATGTAAATATTGAGTCATACTAGAAGAAAATGGTAACTTATGACTCCTATGCTCATGACATGAGGAGCAAAAGGTTATACGTTTACTAGATACTGGAAGGGAAAACTTTGAAATAATATGACGCACAGTTCGCATCATAGGATGTCCTAATCTAGAATGCCAATCATGCAGACTTGCTCTTTCACCAACACATGCTTCTTTAGAGGAAGCATCCAGCTCATAGAGACCACCTTTCCTAGTTCCGCGCAGAAGAACCTTCCCTGTACACCGATCCTTTACAAGACAAAAGTCAGGATGAAACTCAAACAACACATTATTCTCACTTGTAAGCCGAGCGACGGATAGCAGGTTATGAGAAATAAAAGGAGTATAAAGCGTGTTGGAGAGATGTAACTTACGATCAGGTGTCCCTAGAATGGAAGAACCAACACGAGAGATGGGAATCGAGTCACCATTACCAATTTTGATTTGATTAGGTCCGTTATACTCTAAATGTATATGCATGCGAGAGAGATCATTGGTGATATGATCGGTAGCTCCGCTGTCCGGAACCCAGGGAGCACTGGAAGAATAATCTGAACTTTGAGCAACATAAGCACGAGGAGGTTGAGTAACGGGAGCTGCTGGCCGACGAGGTGGTTGCGGTTTGAAGTTCCGATTAAAGCGCTGCCAACACATGGGAGCCTGATGACCTGACTTGTCACATAACTGACAAGGTACCGTGGTACGAGTCCCACCAATCTGTGACTGGACGGAGTTAGAACGTTGTTGATAAGCACCAGCAAGCTTTGTGGAAGAAGCAACGTTAGCTACGGGTTGAGAAAACACAGACTTGTTCTGTTGTTCAACTCGCAATTCAAAAGTGAGCAAGTAAGTGATAAAATCTTCAAGCTTCATAGTTCCCATAGATGTGGTAAGAGATGTTACGATGGCATCATAAGAAGAGTCTAAACCAGCTAGAATACAGTGTCGGAGTTCAGTATTGGTAACAATCGTATCAGCAGCAGCCAGGTTGTCGACGATATCACGAGCACGATCTATGTAATCCCTCATGGAAAGAGAACCCTTCTTCAAGGCACGGAGTTCGCATTGGAGATGATGAATATGGGCATCAGATTTTGAAGCAAATAAGGACTCAAGAGACGACCATACTTCATGTGAGGTGTGTAGACGATGAACTTTTCTCAAAACAGTTGGAGTTAAGGAAGAAAAAATCCAACCAATAAGAATTCGATCCTGTTTAATCCAGGGAGCATAATCAGGATTAGGGGTTTCGGTGTCTGGAAGAGTTGCAGCAGGGCATGGTTTTTCACCGGTGACATAACCATCTAGGTCATATCCTTGGAGGTAGGGTAGAAACTGGGCACGCCAAATCGAGTAGTTTGTTTCATCTAGCTTGACGGTAATGATGTGGTGTGGTTGTGAAAAAACAGAAGAAGCCATCATAGACTGAGAGGAACCAAGAACATGAGAGACTGTAGACATTGCAGAAGATGCGGAAGACATGGAGAATCGAACAAGGATGATACCAAGTCGAGATTGTATGTGTTACAGTAAGTAAAGAGAATAGAGAAAGAGAAGAAGAGAAGTTGGATGAACTGAGTTCTATATATTCCAAACGTTTTCAAGTACAATAATACAAGCGCACAGGTTACCTATATATACACATATAGAGACCTAAATACGTAAAGACTTGGAGTACAAGTATTTCCTAAAGTTCTACTTTTCCTGGAATACAAGACATACTATGTATAAGAAGTTCTAGAAGACTACGTAACTGATGTTGCCTTAACACCTAGTTGTACTAGTACCTCATAACTATGCAGTCATTTAATCCTCTTAACACAATGAATGAACGATGGATATCCCGCGTCCACCTTCTAGAACAGCACCCTTCAAGAAAGAGTATACCGTCGTACAATATTGCAAGACTGTCTAGCATCATTTTTTTTTTTTTTTTAAATAACTCATCTGTATCCAACTGAAATCACCTAATTCAAACAATCAGACATTTGACTCGTACCGAGTTAGGAGTCGAATCAAATTCAGACTCTGAGTCAGCTAAAAAACAAATACGCTACAAATTCGTGTTGGTATTGAAGCTCAAAGGGAGGTTTGGTTGGTTACGCGAAGTATCCCGGAGCCCAGATTGCGTATTGCGCGTGAGATTACTGAACTCTGGTCATATATGTGTTATTGGACTACTTAATCGTCAACCAATCTCCTTAAATTCACTGCTAATTTGTTGATTTTCAAAGCATCACCATATCATCATCCGGGGTGATGATATGAGAAGTGGACGTTCAGTTTAACATCTCAATCAAACACATCCGTTTGAGACACGCCATAAATCATTTCCTTGATTCTCCCCCCTCATTTTCAGTACAACTTGACAAGAGTTCTGGTCCAAAGCATTTTCCCCCTTTCACTCGAATCAAGTAATCATGTCATTTCCTTCAAAATATTAAAAAGAGAAAAAAAGAAAAGGAAAAAGAAATCATGTCATGCCAAAATATTTTGATGTGGTCGGCTAAGTAAATCTGGGTTCAAATAGCCCAACTAAGTCTATGAACCTATCAGTTTAGATCTGGCCCAGTGTTTATTCTAAGGCGAAAAATAGGCGGCTACTCTAGTGACTCGTAGGGGTGATCATGGGCCTGTATGAACCGGTTTTTACCTCATCCGCATCTAATCCAATTAGGGGTGAGCATAAAAACCGTAACCGCGGATTTCACCCGCAACCGTCCGTAAAATTGCGGATTTGACCCAAACCGCAAGAGTTATGGACCGGACACGGTTGCATTTTCAAATCCGCACGCGGTGCGGTTCTGATTGCGGTTGGGTTTTGAAAACCGCGGATTACCCGCACCGTAGGGCAGTTAGGGGATTTAGTAAAATTATGAAGGATAATATGGGAAGTGTGGGTATTATATATAAGCATCTTAATCTTTTCTGAAACCTAATAGATTTTTTTTTTTTCAAAGAAAAAGAGAGACCTCAGACGGACCTAGCATCCGTTTTTCTTCATCAGCTCCTTCGATTCTTCTTCAATTAGTTTGAAATTTTCTATAACATCAGCATCTTAATCTTTTGATTTTTTTCCCAAATCGATTGCATTTTAGGGATTCAATCGATTTCTTCCTCAATCGATTTGCAGAGAAGTAAGTAAGGATTAACAAGTGAGTTAATGGACCCTTGCTGATTTTGGAATTTGATTTGTATTTATTTCCTTTTGATGAATCTCTTCTCTGTACTTTCTTTATTGAACCAGCTGAAATATCTTAAAGCTGAACACACTCTCTAAGATCTTAAAGATCTTTACTTTATCTTGCTAAGGTTACTGGTGGTGCTTATAACAAACTCTCCAAGATGTATGTATATTTTGAATCTTCGATTGATGTTGCATAAATTAGGTTTTTGGTTTTTTGTTTTGTTTGATTTGTTGGACTAATTAGGGGTTTTGTGTTGAATTTATGGGTGATGTAGCAAAGTGGTGAGGTTATCGATTGCAGAAATTGCAGCGGCTGATGATGATTCAGAAGAAGACCCAACATTTGATGTTCTCGAAGAAACGTGGTCGAGTTTATCCCGACTTTCATTGAAGAAATCTAAATCACTGTTGGTATATCAATCTTATTGATTGATTTGATTAACCTCAGAGATGAAGCTAATTTTTTTCATTGATTTTTACAGTATTTCGAAGGTTATTGAATCTGGAAATGATGGTGAAGAACCAGGTGATGTAGAGATTAAGGTGCCTGAACTTAATGCGAAAGATGCGAAAAAGTTACGAAACTATTGAGAAGATTATTGCTGGTAAAGTGTTTGATTTAATGCTTCAGAGAGGATTCAAGTATGGATTAGATTTTAATGTGTTTTGTTTTTGATGGATGAGAACAGATGGTCAGGTGGAGCATTGACAGTGATATCTCAGAAGCAGAAATTATCCCTTAGGGATGCTAGAACAAGAAGTTTTTGCCACTTGATCTTCGTCCTAAGAAAACTAGAACTATACATAGGCGTCTAACTAAGCACCAGGTATGTGATTTTAATCATTTTATGTTTGGTTAATTTCTGTTATTCACATTGGAAATGAAATTATGAATTGCAATTTCATGCCACCAGAACTACTAATGGATGCTTCTTTTGATTTGAAAACAGTGCAATAAGGAATGACGGAATATGCTTGGAAGCAACTAGTTTTGAGAATGGGTTGGATGAAAGACTGCTCATTCATATTTCTTACAGATGAGGAGGTATTTTTCTACTAACAACATTTCCAAATCAACCTATCCCTGTTAATCATCCATCATAATTCAATTATGTATTTGTTTTAGAGGATCTTGTATGTACTTGTGTTTGATGTTCTTATGCCTTTCAAGTTTAAATGTCTAATGTTGATTGGTTGCTTTGCTTCGTGCTTACCCCGATTAAAAGTGTTTTTAATGCTTTCATTTTTAGTGCTTTGAACTGCATAAACTTGATCATTTTTGTATGAAACAGATCAATGTACTTAATCTCTTAGAATGTGTTGTCCTTGGTTTGTTCATTTACCTAATGTGTTAAATTTGTTTGTAGATGTCTCCAAGTACTAAGGAACCTTCTATTCCTGTTGAAAATCGTGATAGCAACCGTCGAGAGCATATCTACAGACAACTACACCATCATCTTTGGTTGAAGGTGTCCTAACTTCTTTTGTGTAACTATCTTCTGTCCATTGGCTTGGAACCAAACGTGTTGTTGCATTTGAATTAGTACTTTTTTGTGTGAACTGTTCTGTGTTAAAATTCTAGTTTGTAAACTTATATTTTTGGTTGTTTTACTTCTTTTTTTTGACTTTTTCTTTGACTTTTTTTTTGACTAAACCGCGGATAATCCGCAACCGGCCCGTACAATCCGCAGATCCGCAGAGGATAAATCCGCGGTTGATTGGGCCGGTCACGGTTCCATTTTCCAAATCCGCAACTTTGACGGTTCGGTTGCGGGTGACCCCTAATCCGCAACCGTCCGTCCGTTGCACACCCCTAAATCCAATTCACTACGGATTTCAAATTTGGCATCCTCATCCAATCCAACATCCAAAAGATTTGTATCCAATGGATGCACGGATGAACGGATTAGGTGCGGATAATCCAATGGATTTGTGTTAGTTAAAATTGGTAATGAAAAAATAAAACCAATATAGATGACTTCTTATGGAACCTACACATTTTATATATGTAGATAATATAGAAGTGTCATGGACAACACACCAAGCAAATACCTTAAAAATTCCAAATACCTTAAAAATTCCAAAACTATCTATATATTTTCTAGAATTTATATAAATGCCCTTAATCTAACGGATATGGATGTCCAACGGATTTTTAAGGTTGCATCCAGGTCCAATCCGTAATCCGTTGGATTTCAAAAATCTCATCCGCGTCCAACCCATTAGCGAACGGTCCGGGCATCCATCCGCAAAATTATGGTTGGTTCCGGTTAAATCCGCGGATTACGGATAAAATGCTCACCCCTACTAGTGACCGGATCAAGATCATATAGTTCAACCAGTGATTTAGCCAGGTTTACCAAATATATAGGAGGTTACAAACATGTGATATTTTTAATTCCAAATTCATTTTCAACCTGCAATTATCTTTATCGTTTATTTGGAATTGGTTCTCAAGTGAACTCTCTTTAAATATGTTAGAGCATTGCTCGGTCGAACTCACAAGTTTTTCCATCTCAATATTGTTGTCAATGTTAGGTGATCAAACTATATCTTGATTTCTAGTCTACTAAGTCAAGTTTCAGATATGTTAGAATTGTAGTTGAGTATCAGAGATCACCCTTGAGGATTGAAGATCGACGAAGACATTTTGAGAACTTCTGTATCAGGTATATGAAGACTCAACCATTCTATTTTACTCATTATATCATTATTCTATCTATTGAGACTACGTCATATGACTTATAGTAAATTAACAAAGAAGATGGTCCGAGTCAAGTCTTGTGAAAAATCTCGAAATAGTTAGCGATTGGATGTTCAAAGGTCCTTAACAATATTAGTTCTATGAATTAAATTTTTGAAAATTGCCCATACAAATGATTATATCACTTGGGAATGTTTCAAACATCATAAAAGGGAAATATAAATTTACTGAATTTCTACTCAGGGTAGGTTAGCGAACTAAGTTTGCAAACCATAGATATCTGAGATTCAGAAATACAGGAAGGTTGGTGACCAGTTCGTAAACCACAAGTTCAGTTGGGAACAATTCACGAACACGGTTGACGAACCATGGTGAACTGAATTTTATAAATTGGATGAATTGGCTAGCAGTTGGCGAACCCGCTTCACGAACCAACGTCAACTGAGTACAGTAGTCTAGTAGGGTTGGAAAACCCAGTTCACGAACCGTAGCACCCTGACTCGTGACCAATCCTTACGGTTGGCGAACCGTTGTACCAACTGTCCCGACAATATTTAGTAGATGCTCAAAGACTTATTATTATAATATGTTTAACATTGCTAGAACTCTCTTAAACACTTCTAAGACTTCATTGATTAAAACACTTATGCTTTTGAATCATGATTAATTTCTTAGGTGTTTAAATGAACATCAAGTAGCTTTTAGTTCTTTGGATAACTTGCCAAACCGAATAGTCATTATACACGGTTCAGTAACCGAACCTATGTGTATAGTCTTCTAATGTAGTTTGAAGATCTATTTTGTTTGCTTGATTATCAAGTTATCTTAGGTTGAATTCTAATATAACCCTGGTCTTTGAAAACTATAATTTAATAGAGCATCTCTGTCAACTGTGAAAATCAATCCCTGACACTTTGTGTCTTAGTTGATTCTAGAGTCACCTTTATTGACCTTTTAGGTCTATGACTAAAAAGACTTCGCTTGGGGATTTGTGAAGTCAGGTACGACTATCTTTACTTTAATAGTTCTTGAATTCTGATCTTGCTTTTCTGTTATCGAGGTTTTCATAATCTCTTTCAGGCAAGATAGATAGTAATCATAAAGTTCTATTTGTCTCAGACTTTGTGATTCCTCAAAATAAATATCTAAAGATTGATCTTAGTTGATCTTTCGACGATTGTTCTTGAGAGGTTCTTAAGAATCTAGGCTTCTCTTCGGGAGTCATAAGTTCCGGATTTGTGAGGTTTGCTAGCTTGCTATTTCAAATAGATTTCTACACCTTGATCTAAACAGAATATAGGCGTATCTTCTAGAGGCAGATTGGTATCAAAAGTCTTCACTTAGGCTGAAGAAACTCTTAGGCTGCAAAGGACGTAAGCTAAGGGAATCAATCGCGTAGAACCTTGCGAGATTCAAGAGACATAAGGAGCGCGACTGTAACTAAATATCTTGGAGGGTGGATTCACTCTCAACTACATTTCAGTCCGAAGTCTGATAGTAGGCTAGTGTCTGTAACAGCTTATTATAGTGTGGTGTTCAAATCTGGACGAGGTCCCGGGGTTTTTCTGCTATTACGGTTTCCTCGTTAACAAAATTTATGGTGTCTTGTGTTTTTCCTTTTCCACATTATATTGGTTATCTTTATAACTGAATTTACACAAGTTTGTACGTATTCAATCTAAGTAGATACATACACTTAATTGTAATCGATTATGAGACTAGTTTCTTGTAGAATTCTTATCTTGAAAGATAGATAACAAGTTTAATTACTTGGAAGAATTCCGATTGAATTACTTGGATACGACTAGAATGATATTGGATATTTATTTTTGAGATCGTTCAAGTATTCTGCTTAACAATCAGGTTCACGGACCTTGTGTCTATATACATACTGATTGAGTAGAGGTTGAGATATTAACTCTATACATATTGTCAAGGATCATTAAGTTGGTCTACTTGCAATTGTGTTAAGTTTTGTCTATATAGGTTGTCGAAAGAAAAATCTGGGTGTATTTGGTATCCCATGCATTTTCAATTTGTATCAAAGCAGCCAAAAATTGTTGACCTAATAAGTCTGTGTTTGAAGCGGTATGTATTATGGACAAGAGTGTTATCTTTGTTCACGTATCACCAATTGTTGAAAAAATTGTTTTTATGGACTCTATTAATGAAATAGGATCTCCCCCTGTTTCAAAAGTAGACGAACCTTTGGTTCCCATAAAGACAGTTGTTGACAATTGTTATCCATATTATCTTCTAATGAATCCGATTCAGAAGTATAGAGGGAATTAACCAGAGAAAGTGCTAAGATTCTTAGCCGTCTAGAAAATCAGGATTCTGAGGTTAATAGGCTAGGAAAAAAAGTCAATAATATTATTGGTAAGGTTAATGAAAAGAATTCACAGATCAAGATTCTTCTTGAAGAAAAGGCTGAAGTAAATAGTCATATTATTTCACTTGAGGCTCAACTTGAGAAAACCTCCTTGGATCTTCAACGTTTACTGAAGACTCCTACAACTTCATTAATCCATGTGAATATGAGATATTGTCCTTATCTATGGACATTTTAAGGATAAAAGAGTTAGAGGTAGTTATTATCTGTGGCACTCATGATAGCTCAAGTAAATCTCTTTTAGAAGGCCATGTTCAAAGTCTTACCACTTTGACAAAGGATGATCAGTTATATTTCTTTGGCCAAGAAAAAACTTTATCTCCCATAAAGAAATGTTTTGTTGCTAAGCCTGTATAAACTTATTATGTCAGGGTTGGGAAACTTTGTTATTCTGCAAGACAGAAGGATGTGTACAAAGAACGTGTAAGATTAGATTGAAAAGAAATCATATCGAGTCTATTCAAGATACCTTGAATCTCATCTTAAAAGAAGTTACTAACATTCAAAGGACAAAATTTTCGGATTTTAAGACGAAGGATACTGGTTCTCGAATCAAGGCACCTTCTATGAATGCTAATACAACTTACTCATCGAATAGTGCAAAAGCGGGGGTCTAACAACCACACCCAATATTTCGCTTCGGAAATCTGTATGGACTAACTCCAATATATTTCCAAGAGAATCAATTAGACAGTCAGACTCAATCAAGGAAAATACATCCAAGAGTTATATCTCTGTTTCTCAATGTAATCAGCAAATCAAACAGATATAAATCTGCGAGCCTAATTATTATGAGAAACAACTTGAACAATACCAAGGACCAATGTTCAAGTGTCAATCAATTTATATTAACAACCAAAGGTTGGATTATCTAATTAATTGAATTACGCACAACCTGTGATATTTCAATTATATAAACAAATATAACGCAAAAAAGAAATAACACAAACACCAGAAATTTTGTTAACGAGTAAACTGCAAATGCAGTAAAACCCCGGGACCTAGTCCAAATTTGAACACCACACTGTATTAAGCCGCTACAGACTCTATCATACTACAAGTTAATTTCGGACTGGAATGTAGTTGAGCCCTAACCAATATCACACTGATTGAGGTACAGTCGCATTTCTTACGCCTTTGAACCCTAGCAGGACTCTACGCACTTGATTCCCTTAGATGATCTCACCCACAACTAAGAGTTCCTACGACCCAAAGACGAAGACTTTCATGATAAGCAAATCTGTCTCACAGAGAAAAGTCTATTGAATAAATAAATCTGTCTCCATAAAAATACCTACGAGTTTTTGTTCCGTCTTTTGATAAATCAAGGTGAACAAGAACCAATTGATACACCAGACTTATATTCCTGAAGAACAACCTAGTAATATCAATCACCTCACAATGATCTTAACCGTATGGAAGCATAACAATATATTGTGGAATCACAAATGATGAGACGAAGATGTTTGTGAATACTTTTTATCATACCTATCGGAGATTGAATCTCGAGAAAATCTTAGAGAAGATAGTACTCAATACGATAGAACAAAGTAAGATCAGAGCATAAAACTACAGAGAAAATAGTTGGGTCTGGATTCATAATCCCAATGAAGTCTTTAAGTCGTTAACCTATAATGGTTTTAGAAAACCCTAGGTTAAAGGAGAATCGACTCTAGTCGCAACTAGTGTCACACATGAGGTGTAGGGATTAAGTTTCCTAGTTGCTAGAGTTCTCCCTTATAAAGTCTTCAAATCAAGGTTTGCAATTAATGTTACCTTGGTAACAAATCATTCAATATTCACCGTTATATAAAAATATGATTAGATTCAAGATAATATCTTTCAAACGTTAGATTGAACTTAGCTTGTTACATACAATGAAATATTCCTTAATTTAGATATGGGTAACCATACATAAATGTGTACACATGGTTGGCTCAACAATAGTTAACCGAAGTTAGCCATATGAACACTTTCATATCAACCTTGTTCATCTTAATCACAACTTTCATATGAACACACTTATGGTAACTATTAAGATCCTTATTATTCACGTAGTCCAAGTTATAGTCCTCAAGATGAGAGTTTACTTCCTACTCAACTTCAACAACAATCACTAGTTAATTATTCTTTTTCTCTAACACCTTTAACTACAACCTCTTCATCCATTCTTCCACCTCCCGTTGAGAATTCTTCGGTGCAACAACAACAATCTAAAACTGTGAATATTCATTTTGCTAATAGAAATACGTAATAATTTCTACCTCTTTACAAACCAAAAAATTTCTAAATTCTAGGGAGATAAGTGCAATAAGTGTCAACAAACTGGTCATTCATCTGCGGATTATCGAAGGTTTAATGGTTTTATTGAAGACAATCAAGTTCAGTATGAATCACAAGATACTGAAGCATTGGATGATGAGGATGTGATGAAACTGAATATCCTGAGTTATATGAAGTATATGGTGATCATTTTTTAGGTATGATTCTTCCACTCATGCTTATTCAACCTTGTTATTATCAAAGGCATATTATCTTTAAAACTACGCTTTATTAGAGGGAAATTTTGTGACATGGTAATTGATAGTGGTAGTGTAGATAATTACATAACATCTATTATTGTGCATAAGTTAGAACTACCAGCTATACCATATCATATTCAACACTTCGTATTGCACACCAACATGTAGTGGACTTCTCTTTTATTGGATATGAAGATTCTGTGTTGTGTGATGTTATTGACATGAATGCTATACATATTCTTTTTGGGAGACCATGGAAATATGATATTTAAGCAGTCCATAACTGTTTTGAGAATACTTATACATTCTACAAGAATGGTAAAAAGATGATTCTTTTTCCTTCCAAATCTTCTTCAATATCAAAGAACACAGTGATAACAAGACTAATGCTTTGGTGGCTACAATCTATCTTTCTTTGAATTCAACTCATACTTTAAATTCCCATGAAGGCAATATGCTGATGATTCCTACTCAGGTACAACTTTTATTGTCTCAGTATAATGATTTATTTCCTGAAGAATTACCCGTGACCTTACATCCTTTAAGAGATATTCAACAAGTATTGAGCTCATACCTGGAGTTTTTCTTCCTAATTAATCAAGTTCATTATAGGTTAAGTCCTTCAGAACATGAATTTTACTGGTCCAAGTCAATGATTTATTGGTTAAGGGATTGATTATACCTAGCAACAACCCTCGTGATTGTTCTTCATTTGTGGTTCCCAAAAAAGACAATGGTTGTAGAATATGCATTGATTCCAGAGCTTTGAATCATATCACCATTCCCTATAGATTTCCTATTCCATGTATTGATGACATGGTAGATGTGTTTGATGGTTCAACTATTTTCACTAAAGTTGATCTTCATAGTGTATATCTTCAAATAATAATTAGAGAAGAAGATGAAGGGAAACATATTTCAAAACAAGAAAAGGATTGTATGAATGGCTTGTTATTCCATTTGGATTATCTAATGCTCCCAATGATAAGCACACAAGTGCGACACTTTTATACCCACATTTATACTAGCTAGGTATCAATATTTTGCTAATAATTTCACTTTAGAGCTTTTATAGGAATTACAACTAAAATCCGTGCACCCAGAAAATAAATAGGTAAATTGCCATTTGCAAGTTGCAGCACTAGAGACCGAGCCAGCGGAGTTGTCCATTTCATATCTAGGTTAACTTTCATGGCCAGAGATGTGGTTCAGTGGATGGAAGAAATGTCCCGTACCAAACACGTGAGCTGCACAAGGGGGCATAGAAAGTGAGACGTGGCCAAATTTTACCACATTTGATTTCTGTAGAAAACAAAAAGCTATTCAACCAGATGGTATTCATTTTTATAAAGAGAAATGAGGATCTGAAATTCGTTCTTCTTGAAGCTTCCGACGTCAATATTAGATGGTGAGTCATTTAGATGGGTTTAATTTGATGGATATTTTTCAATTGGGAAACATCAACAGTAAACATGGATATGTGAGTCTCGTCTGTTGTGAATCAATTCTGATTTCACAAGTAGAGATAGATCTGTCTATATGGGAAGAAGTTTGTACTCTAAATTTAAGTCTCGACTGAGAAATACAACAACATCAATAGTGAAGTTAAGGGAGTAGAAGATGGTGTTGAATCGATGAATCTGTGGGGGTTTTTGAAGTTACTGAAATTGGGGTTCTTTGATTTGGTCTTGAGTTCGATCTTTAAAAGGCGAGGGTACCCCAAATATACCTCAAGCTATTACTTTTCCTTCCTATAAGTCCTTTCCTCGAAAGTGATTATCTATGGACTGAGTCGAGACAATACAAAAAATCGGTTCACACTTTGTGTGATCATCTATGGATACGAGATCGAGACAACACAACAACAAAGTGTGTTTACTTGATACCAAGTTTCAGACTTAACCAAACTCAATAGGATTCACGTATCAAGTAAATAGGAATTAACAGTTGTGCAATTTACTTTAATTATATTAAAACAATTATAATGCGGAATATAAAGTAAATAACACAGCAAGATTTTGTTAACGAGGAAACCGCAAATGCAGAAAAACCCCGGGACCTATTCCATAATTGAATACTCTCAGGATTAAGCCGCTATACAAAATAATACCAACTTCGTATAGTTGAGACCAAGCAACTAAACCTATAGTTCGCCTAGTTTCTTTTGTATTCCCACGCCTCCAACCTTTAAACAAGTCACGTACTTGGACCAATTCCTTTGGATCGTTTTCCAAACAGTAAAGGAACGACAAATATGTTTGGTATCAACTCTCTTCAACCAAGTGATATGAGTTACGCAAAGGTTCCCTTGTTTATCTTAACATACACTCCTTTGCCAGGTTCCAAGATCTATCTTATGTTCAATCACCCAAAGGTAATCGTTAAGATTAAACCAATAACACTCTTCAACCAAGTGATATGGGTTGATGCCGATCTTCCTCAATTAATCAATCTAATCTACCACAAGGATAAACCAATTATTAATTGGATCCTCTTTTTCCCAATCAAGTATTGTGCACACCAAAGATTGTAAAAACCAAGTCAGAAATCTTCAATATCTTTTTTGTCTTCAAATCTTCTTAAATCTTCAATAAACACCTGCACACAACTACTTGAATCTCTTGTAATCAATCACACATAGAACGGAATATGTTAACAATGAATTATCACAAGATCGTCTTTAGATCTAACGATAGTCTAAAATCCCTGTCGAAACCTTGAACTAGTTTGAGTGAATCTTATATCAGAAGAGAAGATTCTCAAGCATCAACAAACTAGGTACAATCAAATTTCAACCACCGTTAGTCAATCAAATCAATACGAAAACTAAAGATAAACCACAATATCTAGTTTCCCACTAATGGGTCGCGCTAGAGCTTCTCAATCCCAAAGAAGACTTTTTAAATTGAGCGGCCGTAAGAGATTTCACCTAATTAGATTACTCTCCTCTCCGATAGGCGGCTTCACCAGTAACAAAGACAAAAGAGGAAGTCTATGTTACGTAGGATTAGTTTGGTAGAAATTCAAAATCAAAGTATTTATAGACAAGGAAGTTTGGACACCAAGGAATTTCCAAAACCGATAATATTCTCAAGATATTTTTCATTACTCCACCAAATTCGGTTTTCATAATTCCTGTGAATGCACTGTCCAAAAATAATGATCGAAATCTCCTTGGAAAATCTTTAATTAGCAAATACACATTACTAATTATTATTTTCCATATATAATTAAAAACCCTTAATTATAAAGATTCTTAACTTATTTAAATTCGATCTTGGGATTTACTTCCTTCTTAGCCTTTAAGGAATAACTTTGAATAATATAGAATAAGCATTAATGCACCGTGTTCAAAGAGTGACGACATCTTACTCTTGCAAGTCTTTTCCATGCTTGCTCACTTGAAACCGATTTACCACACTTCAAAACAAGTTTAGAATTGGTTCATCTGACTTTCAAGAACTATGTGATTGATCAAGTACCACTCAATCACAACTCATGGGTTTACAGTTCTACCAAAACAAGTTTCGGTTCTACCTCCATGTGAGTATTGTGCATAGTTACACTAGTTTACCAAAGATATGGCTGACTAGGTACTAGGATCCGTTCCCCACATATATTTGGTATCTAACTTGTATGCACTGCACATGTCCATAAGATCGGTTACCCCTTCCCAAAAACATGTTGCATATATTCATAGGATCGGTTCCCCTTTCTTCCATAAACCTTGTTGCACCTCATAAAAGGATCGTTCCCATTGTGATGCACTGCACCTCTTACTAGGATCGGTTCCCCTTCTCTCAGTAATGATTTCAGACACTCACAACTCGATCATAACCAGGTGATTACTTAAGATCAGTTTCACTAATAAAAGTCATACCAATACATAAGTCAGGCCTCATGTGAATAGTTTTAATAAGAACACAAACAAGTCATGAGCGGTTATACTAATCACACATATTGGTCGTTCATAAGATATGCAATGAAGAACAGCCCTAATAACTCCTGGCGATTTCCTTTTCGGTTCACAACACATATCATGAACTTACTTCCTTAGAACATGTATAAACATTGTTCCCTAGGATGAAATCCTCACCTCATACCCATACATAATCACAATAGCATTTATACGATTATGTCGATATCTTATATACGAAGTTTAATGGTTAAGCAAGCAACTTCATATTGTATTCCTTAATACTATGTCTATCTAGAGTGTTCATGCTTCACAGTTTTATGTTTTCAATATGCACGACTTGAAAGATACGTTAGGGAATAAAACAGTTCAACTCAAATATCACTAACCTCAAGTGGAAGGATGATGTTGTCGTTGTAGCTCCGCACTTCTTCACTTCTTCAAATCTTCGCAATACTTGTAATGTCTCACCCTAATACTTTCGAGTTAACCTATACGAAGTTGACTCTAGAACATTTAAATCAAGCGACTTCTTAAATGAGTTTTGGCTCACTAAAATATGACAACCAAACTTGACATACCAACGCTTGGTGGGTTCAACTGAGCAATGCTCTAAAAGAGATGGTGATGTTTTAGGCGATTGTTGGAGTCGTGAAGCAGCTGGGAAGTGAATTACTGCCATCAATTCATGGATGTATGGAGATTGGATCAGAGTTGATTGGGCTGGAGAATTGCAGTCAGTGGTGGCATTGTGATGTTGAGACCAAAATGGAGTTGGTGGTGACTGAATTAGGTATTCAGTGATGAAGTACCGAGAGAAACAAGTAGCAACAGATTAATTGGGGGTAGCAGGTAGCAAAGTTATTCTGTAGGTTGGATGAAATGATTGCAATCGGTGGTGTTATGAAGTTCAAGGTCAAGACAGAGAACAAGGATATTACTGGTGGTTGTTAGTAGGTGAGCTGGTAAGGAAGGTGTTGCTGCCTTGGTCACTGATGTGAATGGAGATGTGTTATTACAATTGGTGGAGGAGCTTAGTTCTTGAGATGTGAGTGTTGATTGAATATAATGGTTGGAATTAGTTGCAAACAGTATTGGAAATGGATCTGTTTTCTTGGATCATGGTGTCTTGGAAATGCAGTGGTTGTCAAAAGTAACATCAACAAATTTGGGAGATTTTGTATGCAATCCAAGATTGGAATTGGGTACAGATTAGAGTCCTCGAAAGAGGAATAATTTTGGTTATGCAGGGAATAGAATATGATGCTGAATTGGTGGTTTTGTACGGGTATGAAGTAACAGTTGTTGGTGTTTCCATGGTGGAGAACAAGGGGATTTCATGGAGCTCAGGTTGAAAAGATCGGATCGTAGCTGGGTATTATTTCCGGAGTCTGCTAATGGCATGAACTTGAAGGTGATGTGTTGTGGCTAGATATGGGAGCTGGTGCCGATGGCCAGACTTTCGAAGGGCCTAAATTTAGAAAGTGGAAGTTGTGAATGGACTAGGCTTTGGTGGTTGATGTCGCAGACCTAAGTGTTATTTAAGCCAGCGGTGAGGAGAATAAAGGAGGAGGACGTATAGAGGGAAAAAACTAGGTTTAGATTTCTTTGCTTTTGTGTGATTCATATGCTGAGTTTAACAATTTCTATATCATTTTCTATGGCTTTGAACAAAATTATGTCTAGCTAAACTCCTCATTAGGGTGAAAGATGAACTTGTAGGTTTGATTTACTTATGTTCTCAAACAATGGTTTCAAAAATAAAAGCTTAACGTAATGTTTGTGATTCTCAAGATTGGGTTGTTCGTTTAGTGAGTTTTTCATGTCTTATGCCATGTATATTTCATAGTTGAATTTTTGAACAACATCCATATAAAACCTTGGTGATAAATGATTTATGATAAACCTATGACTATCTATGCCTTGTATGGTTAGTGCTTAGGATTTATACCTTCTAGGTTGAGAACAAACATATCCTCTTGATAATCCTTGTCTATTGTTCTTAATTGAAATATCTTCCGTGTTTCGATAGCTAGGTTTGCTATTGTTCATGAGTCAAATGAGACCTTTGTGAAAGACATAAGTGAAACTTTAGCCTACAACGGATTCCGTAACCTTAATATTTCCAAATCCTTGATTAGAAATCTTTATAAATCTGCTTTATTCTATTCATTAGCTTACTTTCTTAGCACAACAATCTCTGAAAAATATTGAATTTGATTGGGTAGTTCTTGATATTAATTAGTAGTAGTTTTCACACTCCTTGAGGGAAAGAACCGTGCTTGCTATTGTATACTCTTTTTGACGCAGTGCACTTGCGGTAAAACAAAGTCGGTCTACCGACCCATCAAGTTTTTGGCGCCGCTGCCGGGGAGTATCTGTTAAGTACTCCCTGATTGATATCATAAATTTTCTTCTAGTCGTAGTTTAGTTTTTATTTTCTGTACATAGCTTATTTTCGTTTTTCTTTTAGATTTATTTTAGCTCCTTTTTACGTAGCTTGTTTGATTATTTTTAGGTACCTTAGTTAGAAGAACGCAGTTGGAATCTCTCCAAAACAGGCAGAAAAGTAAGTATCTGAAATCTTCGCGAAGCTTTGCAAGGTGAGTTTGAACTGAATTATGCATTTTGTTAACATATGCAAGATCTACCAAGTAGTTGGGATAGAAAACAATTATTCTTCTTGTTAAAGTAACCCTTTATACATGACGAACACTCCCAACTCTGAACAAAGGGATGTCATCTCTTTTTGTCATGATCAAGCATGTTTAAAAGTTTGAGATGACTAGGGTACCCTACTAGAGTCTCTCAACTTTCTTGTATTATTTTGCCTACCACCAAAGCAACCTGAGAAAGCACATTATATCAGTTAATTTCTATGGTTTACTAGAGTCTCTCAACTTTCTTGTATTATTTTGCCTACCACCACAGCAACCTATGAAATTAGAGAAAGCACCATTCAAGCACTTCATAATTTCTATGGTAAGGAGAATGAAAATCCTTACCACCACATTAGAGATTTTGAAGAATTGTGTGGTACAATGAAGTTCAAGGACTTACCTGATGAGTTTCTTAAACTTAGGTTGTTTCCTTTGTCTTTAAAGGATAAGGAAAAATCTTGGTTGAATGCATTATCTCCTTCATCAATTAGTACTTGGAATGACATGATTAATATATTCTTGCATAAATTCTTTCCTAGGCATAAAACTACTGCCATTCGTCGTAAGCTATATAGTTTTTCGCAACAAGAAGGAGAATGTCATTATGATTATTTAGAGAGGTTTCATGATCTCTTGTTTCAATTTCCACACCATGGATTGGATACTCCTAGGCTCATATCGATCATTTATGAGGGATTAGATTACAAAACAGTGACTACGGTAGAATCACTTTGTGGTGGGAATTTCCTTGATAAGAGTGCTGAAGAAGGTTACAAATTTTTGCATGAAATAGCTGGAAAAATCCAAGAGTGGGAGGCTAGAGAACCCATAAGATCAGTAGCTAGTAGGGAAGGGGTTCACAGAGTTGATAACGAATTCGCCTATGAGGCCAAGTTTTCTATTTTGACACGAAGACTTGAGTCGTTAGAACGAAATGCTAAAGTCAAGCATGTTGAGTGTATTACGCATGCATCTTCTATTCCTAATGATTATACTAACCAAAGAATTCCTAGTTTGGAAGAAAGTATGAGTTTGTTTATGCAGGCTACTCAAAGATCTATGGAGAACTTACATCAACAACTAAATGAGATAGCCAGCTAACTGAATGAGCGAGACAAGGGTCAGTTCCCGAGTCAAATACAGCCTCACCCTAAAGGTTCTTTTGAGGTAAGCACATCTGGTGATAAGCCAACTCATCATGTCCATGCCATCACTACTCTAAGAAGTAAACGAGCCATTGATAATATGTTAGTTATGTTGAGGAGAATGTGCAAGATAGGAACCTACCTACTATTACTTAGGTTGTTCCTTCAACACAAAAAGAAACCGATGAAACCGAAAAAGGTAATTATGAAATTTCTTATGTTTCTCGCGCTCCTTTTCCTCAAGATTTACTACCTCGTAAAAAAAGGAGCTAGTCCTAATGACATCTTAGAAGTGTTTAAACAAGTTAACGTCAACATTCCACTCTTAAATGCCATTAAACAAATTCCTTCTTATGCTAAGTTTTTAAGAGATATGTGCACTATGAAACGAAAATTGAATGTGCATAAGAAATATTTCCTTACTAAACAGGTGAGATCAGTTATTACACAGAAAACTCCACCCAAATTTAAAGATCCAGCTTGTCCTACGATTGCTTGCACTATAGGTGAACATAGGATTGAACATGCATTGTTAGATTTAGGAGCTAGTGTGAATCTCTTGCCATAATCTGTGTATGTTCAATTAGAACTTGGTGATTTGAAACCCACTAATGTCACTCTCCAATTGGATGATAGGTCAATTAAAATTCCTAAGGGAGTGGTAGAGGATATTCTTATACAGGTTGAAAGCTTTGTTTATCCTGTCGATTTTCTTATTTTAGATACTCAACCTGTTTCTAATCCTAGTGGGCAGATTCCTGTCATCTTAGGTAGACCATTTTTGTCTACCTCGAATGCGGTTATCAACTGTCGCAATGGAATCATGGAGTTTACTTTTGGAAATATGAAAATGGAGATAAATGTGTTTAGCCTTTCAAGTTCGTCTGTGATTTCTAAAACTTGTGAACATGTATGCATGGTTAATGGTGTGAATGATTATACTCACTGTTATAATGAGAATTTCGAAAACATGTCTGAAAACTTTGCAGGTTGCAAGGAGTTAACAAAAACTAAATCATCAGATATTTGCTCATCTTGTTTTGCCAAGCCTGATGAACTAGTTTTTCGTGAGACTAGTAGTAGTTATCAAGATGCTTATATAAGTGTGAAACATATGGATACTGGTCAGTTAATTCACAATAAGAAATTATAACCAAGAATTGTTTGCTTAGCTCCTTTTTCCAAGTCCTGTGATTTTGTGCTTATTGACATTGTTAATGTATTACTCCCTCATAATCTAAAACCCAATTGGGAGTCTCCACTGGGAATCAAAATTGGTAAACATTCTGAACTTATTGTTTATGGGAGTGAGTTATTTATGGATTAACATATCTTTTTGGGTGTTTATAGTGTTTGCAGGTTCATGGTTGCAGCTGAACTTGTGTGTTGGGTTGATCCCCAGCTTTTCAGGCTTTACATATATGCTGGCAGGTTGCTATTATGCATCATTATTCACTTCGTTTGAGATTGTTCACAAACAGGGAACGTACATCATTCGCTTTGTGGGAGTCAACCCATCAGTTTTGTTCCCCTTATTCTATCTTCTATTTTTGTTTGCCTCTTGCATATCGCATTTTAGAATTTCCCACCTTAACTCTACGTTGGATGATTCAATTACATTGAGGACAATGTAATATTTAAGTGTGAGGGAGTGGTTAAGTATATATAGATTTGTGGTAGGCATTCAATTGCGTTATGAATTTTCGTTAAAAAAATTTAAAAAAAACTTTGCACAACATGACCAGTTGTTGAGCGGGTCTTAATTTTTCTTTTCTTTTTTCTTTTGTATAACATGACTAGCTGTTGAGAGGGTCATTTTGATTATTAGTCTAGCTATTTAGCAGACTTCTTTAAGCCACTATTTAGTGGTCCGTCTCGCTGTTTAGTAGACGTCTCTCCATATCCAGCTATGTAGCGGATATAATTTGTTCTTGTTTTGCTCGGGACTAGCAAAATGTAAGTGTGGGGGATTTAATTAGCACGCAAGTGCGACACTTTTATACCCACATTTATACTATCTAGGTCTCAATATTTTTCTAATAATATCACTTTAGAGCTTTTACAGGAATTACAACTAAAATCCGTGCACCCATAAAATAAATGGGTAAATTTCCATTTGCAAGTTGCGGCACCAGAGACCGAGCCAGCGGAGTTGTCCAGTTCACATCTAGGCTAACTTTCACGGCCAGAGATATGGTTCATTGGATGGAAGAAATGTCCTGTACCAAACATGTGAGATGCACAAGGGGGCATAGAAAGTGAGACGTGGCCAAATTTTACCACATCTGATTTCTGTAGAAAACAAAAAACTATTCAACCAGATGGTATTCATTCTTATCAAGAGAAATGAGGATCTAAAATTCATTCTTCTTGAAGCTGCCGGCGTCAATCTGAGATGGTGAGTCATTTAGATGGGTTCAATTTGATGGATATTTCTCAATTGGGAAACATCAACAGTAAACATGGATCTGTGGGTCTCGTCTGTTGTGAATCGATTCTGATTTCACAAGTAGAGATAGATCTGTCTATATGGGAAGAAGTTTGTACTATGAATTTCAGTCTCGACTGAGAAATACAACACCATCAATAGTGAAGTTAAGGGAGTAGAAGATGGTGTTGAATCGATGAATCTGTGGGGGGTTTTGAATTTACTGAAAGGCTTTTCTTAAATATAGCCCACACGTTTATTAACCATAGTCCATTTCAACCATAACCCACGATATTTTTCAATTTATTAACCATAGCCCATATCATAGCCCATACCGAGTTAGCATAAATCGGTTAATAGTTAGTGTCGAGTTGAATTGAGTTGGGTTGTCATATAACTGATCCAATTGAGTTGACTCATTTTTAAAACTAAACTCTAAACCGTCCATATTGACGAATCTTCTTCTCCTTCTTTTTCTAAACCAGCCGATCACAACCTCAAACTATAAACCCTAAAAATCAAATAAAATTTCAAATATCAAATTCACCCTGACATGATATGGGAAATGACATAATATCCGAAACAATGAGGAATTCAAAGCCTTACACATGTTAGATAGAAATGAAGTGAATATCTTAAAATTAAATTAGTATGGTTATCACACTACTGAAGAAGTTCCGCTACAAAGTGCTGCATCAAATGATGAGTGGCAAAAAGAGAGACTAAACACCATAATGATTGTTGCATATTTAATAGCCGACATGTATTATCAAGCCGTTATATATCAACCCACCTGGGGGTGTTTTCCAGGATGACTCAAAGATTGATTGTACGTCGGTTATGTTCACTTATTGTCTAAAAAATGTTATCGACACCTCTATATATGAAGGTTTTGAATCATATATAAACAAGTTGTTGCCAAAAAATACTGATGAAGAGATTACCACTTACAGATCAAACTTTGTCAAGAATCTATTAAACAATGCAAGCAGTGAGTCATTAGTCGGGTTTTTGTTTCCATAGGTGTCCAAAAAATTAGGACCTGGTATTATTTTGGAGGATGATTGGTGGATGAATATTACTTGCGGCTATAATAACACTCTGGAAGGTGGTTCTGGTTTTTCCCTTTATCTAATTTATTACGCGGAGACTGCTGTTTTGGCTTATAAATCACTGAAAGCTTATGAGTCATACATACTCGTTAATTCCCTCTCACTCTTAGTATGTGCATTGACGATTCTTGTAGTTGCGCTATTGCTGGCTATCGTTGTGGTGTATCTTGTCTTAAGACTTAAGTTACACGATAGCAGTCAAAACCATTGTCTATATTTACTCGTTAATTCCCTCTCACTCTTAGTATGTGCATTGACGATTCTTGTAGTTGCGCTATTGTTGGCTATCGTTGTGGTGTATCTTGTCTTAAGACTTAAGTTACACGATAGCAGTCAAAACCATTGTCTATATTTACTCGTTAATTCCCTCTCACTCTTAGTATGTGCATTGACGATTCTTGTAGTTGCGCTATTGCTGGCTATCGTTGTGGTGTATCTTGTCTTAAGACTTAAGTTACACGATAGCAGTAAAAACCATTGTCTATATTTTACCGGCATCTTAAACTAGATAGTAAACTTACTGTTATGGGGGTTGGGGTCATCTTTATATATACGATTTACGATTTGCGATGTCCGCCTATTTTCTCCTTTAGTTCGTTCGATGATGATAGTTGTTATTTCGCGAATTATCATGTCAGGGTAAAAAAAATTTCACAGAGGCTCTGGTGGATGTGAATTAATGGAATTCACAACCACCAGAGTCATTGGAACACCTAAACAGTTAACACTCGAACGGATGAGTAATATATAATAAAGCTCTAATCTTATGTAACCATGGATGTTTCACTTCTTGTTGATCATATAAAACTCGAGATTTCATGTATATAAGTTAACATGTCCATGCTTTAAGGCCTGCTCTAATATATGTCAAAACATGGAGAGAAAAAAATCACGGTGGGTCTGGTATATATACGATGAATTCTTGACTACCAGAGGGTCCGTGAGTTCTCAAAATCAGGGAAAAAGAAAAATCATGATGAGTCTAGTACATGGGAATTCGATGAATTCTCACATATATAAAATCTCGTTGAAAGAAAGAGAAAACCCTAAGAAAAAAAAACCTAAAACGTTTTTTATAAATGTGTTTAATTGATTCACCGAGTCACTTATTTTTTAACTCACTTGTTCACTGATTTGCTAGGGTCTATGAATAATATTTAAAAAGGTCAAACTTAGGATTTTAGTAAAAATAAATTGACCAAGGTCAAATGGCTATGGTTAATAAAAATGTGTGCTATATTTAAGAGAAGTCTACATAAATTGGGGTTCTTTGATTTGGTCTTTAAGTTCGAGCTGGTGATGTTTTAGGCGATTGTTGGAGTCGCAAAGCAGCTGGGAAGTGAATTACTGCCATCAATTCATGGTTGTATGGAGCTCGGATCAGAGCTGATTGGGCTGGAGAATTGCAGTCAGTGGTGGCATTGTGATGTTGAGACGAGAATGAAGCTGGTGGTGACTGAATTAGGTATTTAGTGATGAAGTTGTTGAAGAATTAATTAGTAGTAGTAGGTGGAAGTAGTTGTAACATTAGTTGTAGGGTGGCTATAGGGTGGCTTGTAGGATGGCTTGTTTTTCTTCCTCCCTTTCTTATTTTCTTCCTCCCTTTCTTATTTTCTTTGTAGAAGACTTTCTCTTCTCTTGTAACACTATATATATCTCTTTTAGAGATTGATTTATTACACAACAATTAAACTTCTATATTTTGAACCTTAAGTTTGAGTTGGTATCAGAGCTTCCATGGTGAAGCTAAGTATTTTAATATAGAGTGAGTGCTTCTTATCAATCATTATTCCGCTGCCATCTTAAGGTTCATTTTTAATTTTTTGTTGACAAGATTATCTTGTCTTCAGTCTCTTATTTCTTTCACTAATTTACTGTGATATTTATTGTTCTACTCTTAGAAGTCAAAACTGTCTTTATTTCTTTATCGTAATTATTTTTTCCTATTCGACGTTCATTTCATCATGCCTACTGGTGATGAGTCCGGAGCTGTTATTCCTTATGTGATAAATTCGTTACCGTCTCAGGAGCCGACTTCGATTCCTTATGGTGTAAAATTGAATGACAAAAATTTTACTCTTTGGTCTCAAAGTGTATCTATGTTTGTCTCTAGTAGAGGCAAAAATGGATATTTAACTGGCTCTACCGAACAACCCACTGAAGGTGAATCGACATATGATGAATGGTGTATGAAAGATTCTCTTGTTAAAGGTTGGCTTGTTGGTGCTATGGAACCATAATTAATGAATGTATTCATTCGTTTACCTAGTGCAAAAGATGTTTGGGATGCAGTGAAACATCGATATTATGAAGGGGCTGATAAATCAATTCTTTATGATTTATGTCGAAAGGCTATGGCAACAAAGCAAGCAGGTCGACCCGTGGAAACTTTTTATTCTGATCTTACGATTATTTGGCAAGAACTTGATTATCGTAAACCAATTACTTTTACCCAAGCAGATGTGATTAAAATTCGCAAAGCAGAGATTGATGAAGAGCGAGTTTATTTATTTCTTGCTGGTCTTGATGATTCTTATGATTCTGTCGGAGGAGAAATACTTCGTAGTACTTCACTACCTGGACCGAAACGGTTTTTTCTACTGTGAGGCGTGAAGAACAACGTCGTAGTACCATGATGAATCAATATGTTTCCCCTCAAATAGCAATGACGGTTAACAAATTTGGGAATTTTTCGCAACAATCTTCATCACAAAATACTGGTGGAAAATGTACTTATTGTGGAAATGGGAAGCACATTGTCGAAAACTGCTTTAAAAAGAATGGTTATCCTGAGTGGTGGAACAATCGTTCAAAAACAGAGAAAGGAAAAGCAACTATTTGCTCTACGAGGATGACAGCTGAAGCATCGATATCTACTCCAATAGTTGATGAACTTCCATCAACTATCAATCATCTCATTCCGCAAGAGCCAGGTAATATTGGCCTAGCTCTAATAGCTGCTAACTCAAAGAAGGATCATGGTTGGATTCTTGACTCTGGTGCCACTAATCACATGACATTTGAAGCATCTATCATGAAAGATATATGTGCACCTGATTGCTCAACTGTTTATAATGCCAATGGGGTTCCATATCCGGTTACCGGAGATGGGAGAGTTGATTTAAATTATTCCTTAACCTTAGAGCATACTTTGTTGATTCCTTCTCTCTCTAACAATCTTTTATCAGTATCTCAAGTGACTGCACAATTAAATTGCGTAGTATTAATCTATTCGAATTTCTGTTTTCTTCAGGATCTTAGCAACGGGGAGATAATTGGGTGTGGTACTAAGAGAGGGGGGTTATATTACGTAGAAGATGTGTGTGAAGGACGGTATTTGTCATCCAAGGGGTCCTCTCGTGCATATGAAGATCAAATATTATTATGGCATCACTGGCTGGGTCATGTTTCTTTCAGTTATTTGCAACACTTATTTCCAACCTTATTTTCAACCTGCAAACCTTCTGATTTTAATTGTGAAACTTGCATCTTAGCAAAGAGTCATCGTACTACTTATCCTGATAGTTTTAACAGAAGATTAGTTCCATTTGCTTTGGTTCATTCTGATGTTTGGGGTCCTTGCCGTGTTACTAGTAATTCAGGATTTCGTTGGTTTGTTCTGTTTGTCGATGATTGCACTCGTATGACTTGGATTTATTTGATGAAAAATAAAAGTGATGTAGCTCATATTTTCAAATCTTTTCATGCAATGATTCAAACACAATTTTCCACCACGCTAAAGGTCCTTCGTTCTGATAATGGTGGAGAATATGTTAATGAAGCTTTACAAGGTTATTTTCAGGATCATGGTTTAGTTCATGAGACTACTTGTCCTTCTACGCCACAACAAAATGGTGTTTCAGAGAGAAAAAATAGGCAATTACTTGAGATTACTAGAGCCTGTTTAATTGGAGCAAACATGAGGCCACATTTCTGGGAAGAGGCCATTACTACTGCAGTGTATCTTCTTAATCGTGTACCCACTAGTGTTTTGAAATTTCAAACACCCTTGGATAAATTGGCTTCGTTTGTGACAATTCCTTCTCAGCTTAAACTTCCTCCACGAGTATTTGGATGTGTGGTTTATGTCCACATACAAAAACATTTGCGCAGCAAGCTAGATCCATGTTCTCTAAAGTGTGTATTTGTTGGTTATCATCCGTACCAAAAAGGTTACAGGTGTTATCATCCTTCTACTCACAAATTTTATGTTAGCATGGATGTTACCTTCTCTGAGCAAGAGAAGTTTTACTCAACACATGATATAAGTTCTCCTCTTCAAGGAGAGAATAATATTGAAGAGTTGAATTGGATGGATTTATTTCCTACTAATAGTGAGATAAATCTTCCTCTCATGGAAGAAAGTTCAAGTACTTCTCAAGCTTCTATCGATTTGGGTCTGACTATTATGCAACCTCCAGAAACAAATCCAGTGGTAGAAACTCGTATTGCTGAAGACCCCTTAATTTCTTCTACAATGGTACCTACACCCAGTAATCCTCCAGCTGATATCCCTGAGGTAAGCATTGATTCTTTGATTAGTACTGACAATACTTGTGAATTGACTGAGACAGACATGTATAGTTTGCCATAACGGAGTAACCGTGGGGTGCCACCAGATCGTTGGTCACCTGAACCGATAAAGAAGATGAAATATCCCATTGCAAACTACATGTCTACTCATAGATTATCAGAAGCTGGAAAAGCATTTGTCAATCAGATGGAAGATGTTACCATTCCTAAAAACGTACAAGAAGCATTACGTGATCCAAAATGGGCTGATTCGATGAAAAAGGAGATGATAGCGCTGGAAGAAAATCATACTTGGGAAATAGTATTGTTACCAGAAGGAAAGAAACCAGTTGGTTGCAGGTGGGTATATGCTATCAAGCATAATTCAGATGGCTCTATTGACAGGTATAAAGCAAGACTTGTGGCTAAAGGGTTTACCCAGACTTATGGTATTGATTATCAGGAGACGTTTTCTCCTGTTGCAAAAATCAACACTATTCGAGTATTATTGTCTTTGGCAGCAAATCTAGGCTGGCCCCTGCACCAATATGATGTAAAAAATGTATTTTTACATGGTGATTTACAAGAATAAGTCTACATGTCATTACCTCCAGGTTATAATGCTCCGAACGATGCTAACATGGTTTGTAAGCTAAAGAAGGCCTTATATGGTTTGAAGCAGTCTCTCAGAGCTTGGTTTGGGAGATTTCGTCTAGCAATGAAGAAATTTGGGTATACACAGAGTAATGCTGATCATACTTTGTTCCTAAAAAGGGTTGGTGAAAAGTTAACCGCGCTTATTATCTATGTGGATGATATGGTGGTAACAGGAAATGACCCTGAAGAGCTGAGTAATCTGAAGAGTTGTTTGTATTCTGAGTTTGATATGAAGGATCTGGGTGGACTTAAATACTTTCTTGGCATTGAAGTTTTACGATCTGAAAAGGGAATTTTCTTGTCTCAGCGAAAATATGTGATTGACTTGTTGATGGAAACCGGTATGCTGGGTTGTGAGCCGATTGGGTCTCCTATGGAACAAAATCATGGTCTTGAAGAGTGTTCTAATCAAGTACCAGCTGACAAGGGGCAATACCAGAGGTTAGATGGCCGTTTGATTTATATTTCTCATACAAGACCTAATATTTCATATGCTGTAAGTGTTGTAAGAAGATTTATGCATAATCCGGGTCAACAACACATGAATGCAGTAATAAGGATACTGAGATATTTGAAGTCCGCACCAGGAAGAGGGTTGATGTTTTCAAAACATGGACATCTCAGTGTATCAGGTTACACCGACTCAGACTGGGAGGCAAAGGCGATAGGAGAAGATCGACATCTGGGTATGTTACCTTAAGTAGGGGTAACTTAGTAACTTGGAAGTCTAAGAAACAACAGGTTGTTTCCTTGTCAAGTGCTGAAGCAGAATATAGAGCAATGGTAAAATTCATTTGTGAATTGTTATGGTTGAAAAGGCTTATGGGAGATCTTGGTTTCCCATCTGAAAAACCTATGAAGTTGTTTTGTGATAATCAGTCAGCAATCAAAATTGCAGAGAATCCGGTGCAACATGATCGAACGAAGCACGTGGAAATTGATAGGAACTTCATCTATGAGAAACTTGAAGAAAACATTATTGAAGTACCATATGTCCGAAAAACACAACAATTTGTGAGATATTGACTAAGGCCGTATCAAATAAAATATTTAATGATTCACTTGTCAAGTTGGGCATCTGTGACATATATGCACCACCTTGAGGGAGAGTGTTGAAGAATTAATTAGTAGTAGTAGGTGGAAGTAGTTGTAACATTAGTTGTAGGGTGGCTATAGGGTGGCTTGTAGGATGGCTTGTTTTTCTTCCTCCCTTTCTTATTTTCTTCCTTCCTTCCTTATTTTCTTCCTCCCTTTCTTATTTTCTTTATAGAAGACTTTCTCTTCTATTGTAACACTATATATATATCTCTTTTAGAGATTGATTTATTACACAACAATTAAACTTCTATATTTTGAACCTTAAGTTTGAGTGAAGTACCGAGAGCAACAAGCAGTAACAGATTAGTTGGGGGTAGCAGGTAGCAAAGTTTTTCTGTAGGTTGGCTGAAAATATTGCAATCGGTGGTGGTATGAAGTTCAAGGTGAAGACAGAGAACAAGGAGAAGACTGGTGGTTGTTAGTAGGTGAGCTGGTAAGGAATATGTTGCTTCCTTGGTCACGGCTGTGAATGGAGAGGTGTTATTACAATTGGTGGAGGAGCTTAGTTCTTTAGATGAGAGTGTTGATTGACTCTAATGGATGGAATTAGTTGCAAACGGTGTTGTTATTGAATATGGGGTTGCTATATGAATGGAGATGGATCTGTTTGCTTGGATTATGGTGTCTTGGAAATGCAGTGATTGTCAACATTAACATCAGCAAATTTGGGAGATTTTGTATGCTATCCAAGATTGGAATTGGGTACAGATTAAAGTCCTCGAAAGAGGAATAATTTTGGTTGTGCTGGGAATAGAAGATGATACTGAATTGGTGGTTTTGTACGGGGATGAAGTAACAGTTGTTGATGTTTCCATGGTGGAGAACAAGGGGATTTCACGGAGTTCAGGGAGAAAAGATCGGAACGGAGTTGGGTACTGTTTCCGGAGTGTGCTAATGGCCTGAACTTGAAGGTGATGTACTGTGGCTAGATATGGGAGCTGGTGCTGGTGGCCAGACTTTGGAAGGGCCTGTATTTAGAAAGTGGGGGCTGTGAATGGACTTGGATTTGGTGGTTGCTATCGCAGACCTAAGTGTTATTTAAGCCAGCAGCGAGGAGAAGAAAGGAGGACGCCGTATAGAGGGAAAAAACTAGGTTTATCTTTCTTTGCTTTTCTGTGATTCATATGCTGAGTTTAACAATTTCTATATAATTTTCTATGGCTTTGAACAAAATTATGTCTAGATAAACTCCTCATTAGGGTGAAAGATGAACTTGTAGGTTTGATTTACTTATGTTCTCAAACAATGGTTTCAAAAATAAAAGCTTAACGTAATGTTTGTGTTTCTCAAGATTGGGTTGTTTGTTTAATGAGTTTTTCATGTCTTATGCCATGTATATTTCATAGTTGAATTCTCGAACAACATCCATATAGAACCTTGGTGATAAATGATTTATGATAAACCTATGACTATCTATGCCTTGTATGGTTAGTGCTTAGGATTTATACCTTCTAGGTTGAGAACAAACATATCCTCTTGATAATCCTTGTCTATTGTTCTTAATTGAAATATCTTCCGTGTTTCGATAGCTAGGTTTGCTATTGTTCATGAGTCAAATGAGACATTTGTGAAAGAAATAAGTGAAACTTTAGCCTACAACGGATTCCGTAACCCTAATATTTCCAAATCCTTGATTACAGATCTTTATAAATCTTCTTTATTCTATTCATTAGCTTACTTTCTTAGCAAAACAATCTCTGAAAATATTGAATTTGATTGGGTAGTTCTTGATATTAATTAGTAGTAGTTTTCACACTCCTTGAGGGAATGAACCGTGCTTTCTATCGTGTGCTCTTATTGACGCCGTGCACTTGCGGTAAAACAAAATCGGTCTACCGACCCATCACCCAACACCTTTATGAGACTCATGAATTAGGTTTTACAACCTTTCCTTAGTCAGTTCGTTATTGTGTATTTCGATGATATTTTGATTTTTAGTCGTGGTACAAAAGAACATCTCAATCATCTGTCTAAGGTGTTCAAGGTGTTGCATGATAACTCCTTATTTATGAATTTGAAGAAGTACACTTTCATGTCAGCTGAAGTTAACTTTTTAGGATATGTGATATATTCTAAGGGTATTCTTGTGGAACCTTCTAAGGTAAAGGCTATTATGGATTGGCATGTTCCTACTTCCATTAAAGGGGTGAGAAGTTTTCATGGTATGGCTTTTTTATATAGTTTTTGTGAGAAATTTCAACACAATTACTGCACCTCTTACAAATTGTTTGAAACAAGAAAAGTTTCTCTGAACGGAGGAAGCCGGTAGAGTTTTAATGCTCTTAAGGAGAAGTGTTCTCAGCTCTTATTCTTGTTATATCTGACTTTTTTAAACCTTTTCAAGTTGACTGTGATGCTTCTATAATTGGAATTGGAGTAGTTTTATCACAAGAAAGTTGCTTACCACATGGAGAAGATTCGGATACACAGAGGAAGTGGTATACATATAAGTTAGAATTACTTGCTCTGGTACAAGCACTTAAGCAATGACACATTTATTTGGTCCATCGTAGTTTGTTATTAACCATGCATTGAACTTTCTATAGACTTCTGAAAAGATTAGTCGTATGCATAATCGTTGGCTATGAATAATTAATAAGTACACTTTCTCGATCAAACACAAAATTGGAAAATCAAATCAAGTTGCAGATGCTCTAAGTAGAAGAAGTCATCTTCTGGCAACTATTCATAATGAAAGCTTTGCTTTTGATTACATTAAATACATTTATGTTGATGACGTTGATTTCAAGTTACTCTGGGAGCAATGCAACTCTTTAGTTAATGGAGTGGATGATTTTTTCAATCAAGATGACTTCATATCTAAAGGTAATTGTCTTTGCATCCTTAATGGCCCTTTACATCTGTTAGAGCATTGCTCGGTTGAACCCACCAAGAGTTGGTATGTCAAGTTTGGTTGTCATATTTTAGTGAAGCAAAACTCATTTAAGAGTCGCTTGATTTAAATGTACTAGAGTCAACTTCGTATAGGTTAGCTTGAAAGTATTAAGGTAAGACATTACGAGTATTGCGAAGACTTGAAGAAGTGCAGAGCTACAACGAAAACATCATCCTTCCACTTGAGGTTAGTGATATTTGACTTGAAATGTTTCATTCCCTAACGTATCTTTCAAGTCGTGCATATTGAAAACATAAAATTGCGAAGCATGAACACTCTAGATAGACATAGTATTAAGGAATACAATATGAAGTTTCTTGCTTAACCATTAAACTTTGTATATAAGACATCGACATAATCGTATGAATGCTATTGTGATTATGTATGGGTATGAGGTGAGGATTTAATCCTAGGGAACAATGTTTACATGTGTTCTATGGAAGTAAGTTCATGATATGTGTTGTGAACCGAAAAGAAAATCTCCATGCGTTATTGGGGATGTTCTTCATTGCATATCTTATGAACGACCAATATATGTGATTAGTATAACCTCTCATGACTTGTTTGTGTTCTTGGTAAAACTATTCACATGAGGCCTGACTTATGTATTGGTATGACTTTTATTAGTGAAACCGATCTTAAGTAATCACCTGGGGTATGATCGGGTTGTGTATGTATGAACTTATTACTGGGAGAAGGGAACCGATCATAGTAATAGGTGCAGTGCATCACAAGGGGAACCGATCCTTGTATGAGGTGCAGCAAGGTTTATGGAAGAAAGGGGAACCGATCCTATGAACATGTGCAACACGTTTCTTGGAAGGGGGAACCGATCCTATGGACATGTGCAGTGCATACAAGTTAGATACCATATATATGTGGGGAACCGATCCTAGTACCTAGTCAGCCGTATCTTTGGTAAGCTAGTGTAACTATGCACAGTACTCATATGGAGGTAGAACTGAAACTTGTTTTGGTAGAACCGTAAACCCATGAGTTGTGATTGAGTGGTAATTGATCAATCAAATAGTTCTTGAAAGTCATATGAACCAATTCTAAACTTGTTTGGAAGAGTGGTAAATCGGTTTCAAGTGAGCAAGCATGGAAAAGACTTGCAAGAGTAAGATGTCGTCACTCTTTGAACACGGTGTATTAATGCTTATTCTATATTATTCAAAGATATTCCTTAAAGGCTAAGAAGGAAGTAAATCCCAAGATCGAATTTAAATAAGTTAAGAATCTTTTTAATTAAGGGTTTTTAATTATATATGGAAAATAATAATTAGTAATGTGCATTTACTAATTAAAGATTTTCCAAGGAGATTTCGATCATTATTTTTGGATGAGTGCATTCAGGGAATTATGAAAACCGAATTTGGTAGAGTAATGAAAAATATCTTGAGAATATTTTCGGTTTTGGAAATTCCTTGGTGTCCAAACTTCCTTGTCTATAAATACTTTGAGTTTGCATTTCTAGCAAACTAATCCTGCGTAACTTAGACTTCCTATTTTGTCTTTGTTACTGGTGAAGCCGCCTATCGGAGAGGAGAGTAATCTAACTAGGTGAAATCTCTTACGGCCGCTCAATTTAAAGTCCTCTTTGGGATTGAGAAGCTCTAGCGCGACCCGTTGGTGGGAAACTAGATATTGTGGTTTATCTTTAGTTTTCTTATTGATTTGATTGACTAACGGTGGTTGAACTTTGATTGTACCTAGTTTGTTGATGCTTGAGAATCTTCTTTTCTGATATAAGATTCACTCAAACTAGTTCAAGTTTTCGACAGGGATCTTTAGACTGTTGTTAGATCTAAAGATGATCTTGTGATATTCATTGTTAACAGACTCCGTTCTGTGTGTGATTGATCACAAGAGATTCAAGTAGTCGTGTGCAGGTGTTTATTGAAGATTTAAGAAGATTTGAAAACAAAGAAGATATTGAAGATTTCTGACTTGGTTTTTACAATCTTTGGTGTGCACAATACTTGTTTGGGAAAAAGAGAATCCAATTAATAATCGGTTTATCCTTGTGATAGATTAGATTGATTAATTGAGGAAGATCGTCATCAACATATATCACTTGGTTGAAGAGTGTTGTTGGCTTAATCTTAACGATTACCTTTGGGTGATTGAACATAAGATATATCTTGGAACCTGGCAAAGGAGTGTATGTTAAGATAAACAAGGGAACCTTTGCGCAACTCATATCACTTGGTTGAAGAGAGTTGATACCAAACATATTTGTTGTTCTTTTACTGTTTGGAATACGATCCAAAGGAATTGGTCCAAGTACGTGAATTATTTACAGGTTGGAGGCGTGGGAATACAAAAGGAACTAGGTGAACTATAGGTTTAGTTGCTTGGTCTCAACTATAATAAGTTGGTATTATTTTGTATAGTGGCTTAATCCTGAGAGTATTCAATTCAGGACTAGGTCCTGGGGTTTTTCTGCATTTGCGGTTTCCTCGTTAACAAAATCTTTCTGTGTCATTTACTTTATATTTCCGCATTATAATTGTTTTATTATAATTAAAGTAAATTGCACAAACGTTAATTCCTATTTACTTGATACGTGAATCCTATTGAGTTTGGTTAAGTCTGAAACTTTGTATCAAGTAAACACACTTTGTTGTTGTGTTGTCTCGTTCTCGTATCCATAGACGATCACACAAAGTGTGAACCGATTTTTTGTATTGTCTCGACTCAGTCCATAGACAATCACTTTCGAGGAAAGGACTTATAGGAAGGAAAAGTAATAGCTTGAGGTATATTTGGGGTACCCTCGCCTTTTAAAGATCAAACTTCCTTGTCTATAAATACTTTGAGTTTGCATTTCTTGCAAACTAATACTGCGTAACATAGACTTCCTATTTTGTCTTTGTTACTGGTGAAGCCGCCTATCGGAGAGGAGGGTAATCTAATTAGGTGAAATCTCTTATGTCCGCTCAATTTAAAAATTCTTCTTTGGGATTGAGAAGCTCTAGCGCGACCCATTAGTGGGAAACTAGATATTGTGGTTTATCTTTAGTTTTCGTATTGATTTGATTGACTAATGGTGGTTGAACTTTGATTGTACCTAGTTTGTTCATGCTTGAGAATCTTCTCTTCTGATATAAGATTCGCTCAAACTAATTCAAGGTTTCGACAGGGATCTTTAGACTGTTGTTAGATCTAAATATGGCCTTGTGATAATCCATTGTTAACAGACTCCGTTCTATCTGTGATTGATCACAAGAGATTCAAGTAGTTGTGTGCAGGTGTTTATTGAAGATTTAAGAAGATTTGAAGACAAAGAAGATATTGAAGATTTCTGACTTGGTTTTTACAATCTTTGGTGTGCACAATACTTGTTTGGGAAAAGAGGATCCAATTAATAATCGGTTTATCCTTGTGGTAGATTGGATTGATTAATTGAGAAAGATCGGCATCAACACATATCACTTGGTTGAAGAGTGTTGTTGGCTTAATCTTAACGATTACCTTTGGGTGATTGAACATAAGATAGATCTTGGAACCTAGCAAAGGAGTTTATGTTAAGATAAACAAGGGAACCTTTGCGCAACTCATATCACTTGGTTGAAGAGAGTTGACACCAAACAGATTTGTAGTTCCTTTACTGTTTGGAATACGATCCAAAGGAATTGGTCCAAGTACGTGACTTATTTACATGTTGGAGGCGTGGGAATATAAAAGGAACTAGGTGAACTATATAGGTTTAGTTTCTTGGTCTCAACTATACGAAGTTGGTATTATTTTGTATAGCGGCTTAATCCTGAGAGTATTCAATTTTGGACTAGGTCCCGGGGGTTTTCTGCATTTGCGGTTTCCTCGTTAACAAAATCTTGCTGTGTCATTTACTTTATATTTCCGCATTATAATTGTTTTATTATAATTAAAGTAAATTATACAAACTTTAATTCCTATTTACTTGATTCGTGAATCCTATTGAGTTTGGTTAACTCCGAACCTTTGTATCAAGTAAACACACTTTTTTGTTGTATTTTCTCGATCTCGTATCCATAGACGATCACACAAAGTGTAAACCGATTTGTTGTATTGTCTCGACTCAGTCTATGGACATACACTTTCGGGGAAAGGACTTATAGGAAGGAAAAGTTATAGCTTGAGTTATATTTGGGGTACCCTCGCCTTTTCAACATCTTCATTTAATACGTGAATTGAATGAAAGTGGAGTTGGACATTTTGGTCAATATAAAACCATTGCACTTGTAGATAAAAGATACTAGTGGCCTTATATTAATCGTGATGTCCAAAAATATTTCATAAAGTGCATGATTTGTCAACATTCTAAAGGTACTGTTTAGAATATTGGACTTTATACTGTTTTTCCAGTCCCAAAAGCTCATTGGGTTGACATTAGTATGAATTTTATTCTTGGTTTACCTCGTACAACTAGAGGGAATGATTCAGTGATGGCAGTGGTGATATATATTCAAAAATGGCTCACTTTGTTGTCTGTAAAAAGTATACAGACCCTTCTAATATTGCATTCTTATTCTTCAAGGAAGTGGTTCGTTTACATGGCATTCCAAAGTCAATTATTTCTGGTAGAGATACCAAATTGTTAAGTTATTTTTGGAAGGCATTATGGCTGCATTTGGAACTACTTTGCAGTTCAGCACTACTTCTCATCCTCAAATAGATGGACAAACTGAAGTAGTCAATCGTTCTTTGGGTAATTCAAGTAGAGATAAATGTGTTGAAAACAACAAGCACTGGGATACTTTATTACCTCATATGGAGTTTGCATTTAACACTTTAGTAAATCGATCTACTAGTAAGACTCAATTTGATATAGTTTATTCTAAGGTGCCTAATCATGTCCTGGACTTGGCAGTTATTCCTAAGTTACATAACTTCAATGTGAAGGCTGATAAT
Organism: Papaver bracteatum; assembly: GCA_023529315.1. Classification (NCBI taxonomy): domain Eukaryota; kingdom Viridiplantae; phylum Streptophyta; class Magnoliopsida; order Ranunculales; family Papaveraceae; genus Papaver; species Papaver bracteatum. The sequence goes on from JAJJWX010005367.1 coordinate 687,773, forward strand.
TTGATAAAAAAAAATTCCAGCTTTATCATGAATTGAAATCAAAACTTGAGGAATCTAATGCCAAGTATAAGGATACTGCAGATAACCATAAAATATCCAGGATATTTCAGGAGGGAGGGCTAGTCATGTTTTATCTTCGCAAAGAATTTTCTCCAGTGGGAACGTATAACAAGACTAAGATGAAGAAGTACGAACCTTTTTAAAGTTTTAAAAAATATTAATGACAATGCTTATGTGGTTGACCTACCTAATGATTCCAATGTATTTAATGTCCAAGAGATTTTCACTTTTCATGGTGATAATGAACTCTTGCTTGTCACTACTAACTCAGAGTCGAGTTATTTTCAAGAAGGGGAGCTGATGCAGGACATCCCTTATTGATTACAGACATAGCATAGAAGCTACTTGTCTTTCCTATGTTTCCTAGTTTTAGTACTTCTCTTTATAGTTTTACTATATGTTTAGGAATACTATTGTGGTTAAACTTATTTATTTAGTTTTCTAAACAGTTACTTGGAGCCTATATAAATAGGCATTCTCTGTAAGACTGGACACGTTGCTATCAACATCATAGGTATTGAATTATTATCCTTAACTACCTTTTCACGTATTATCTTTCTTCTTCGTATCTTAAACTCTTTTTTTTTTATCTCTGCAATCTACGGATTGCTTCTTCTATAGTTCTACATTAGATCATGTCTCAACTTCACTTTTATCCTAAAATGAGATCTCTACAATTCACTTACGATGGTGGCATGTGTAAAGAGTAGGAAAGATGGAAGATGCAGTTAAAAGAGGGTAAATATTCATTTAGTGATGTAATTAAGTTCGAACGGTCAGATCTGCATAAGACTGTGTTGATTATATACACGGAGATGTGATTTGTCTTCGATGGAGTGAAGGGGTTTTTTTTTTCCGAATTGAAAAAGTTTAAATTAAAGAAAAAGAAAAATCCATGAAAGAAAACATAACTCCATCACATATGGAGGGAGTCTTCCCAATTATGTAAAATCAAACTACTAATGGAGTGAAGGGTTATGAGCTCGCAAAGAACAATACTCAACACTTCGCCAAGCTATCTCCTGGGAAAATCAATCTTGTAAAGATGTGAACAACGACATTCATTACTTGTAATCACACTATAAAATGGAAGTTGAGATACTAAAAGAAAGGTTGAAAAATATGTAAGAGAACATGAAATAGACATTTTCGATTATGTATTACACTCCTCTTGTTCTTGAGAAGATTTGTCCTTAAACTTGTAATTTCCATTTAAATATAATAAGATCATCTCAAAGATATAGGTTTTAAAACCGAACCACGTAAATCTTGTGTCTGTTAATTTTGCTTTATTTCTGTTTTTACATAATGTTTTTGGATGGAACTTAAACGGGAATTTTCATCTATAGCATTTTGGTAGTGACTGCAAGTTTTCTTGCGGTTACAAGTGTTGTTCCATAATATGCACACAAATTTAATAGAGGAAGGATCCCTTTACACTTTTATTCCCACATTATCTCACACGTTGGACGTCATTTTTATGAATAAAAACCAAACCAAACCGTAATGGATTTGAAGTTAATATTTTGAGGATATGTTCCTCTTACCAATTTCTACATGCCTACCAAAAATGAGCACATTACGAAATATAAAGCCTCACAATCTACCGGTCTTAATTTTCACGGCCACAAATCCGCAGATTTTCAACGACTCAATTTCAAAATAGTAGATGATGTTGTTATACGTCTCGGAATACGCTCATTTTCGGTAGGTAATTGGAGCTATATAATAGTAATATATCCCCAAAATATTAGCTTCAAATCCGTTATGATTTGGTTTTAATTCGTAAAAATAATGTCAAACGTGTAAAATAATGTGATAATAAAAGTGTGAGGGGATTCCTCCTCAATTTAATATATGTATAAATGTTGGATGTACAGGCAGTTACGAGTCTAAACTTAGAAACCTCGAAGTCTTTAGGTCCCATTGAAGCTACATACTTCAAAATTTTAAACACATATATCTTAAAAAGAGAAAAAGAAAAGAAAATGATGGACAAATTACTGAAAGACTATACACTGCACATATGAAGATTTTTTTTCTTTTTTTCTGCTTTTTTTTTTTCTTTCCTTTTTTGGGTGTGTGTAGAAAATCAATTCGGAAAGGAGGGAAATGCACAAGTGAAAGGATATATCGGTAGTGTTGTGAAACTTTCTGAGGATAAGCCCATGAGATGACTACTAGTACTATCTAGGTTGTTAGTTGTTTACCGAACCCAGAATATCTTAACTTTCAAAACAACAAATTGAACCCCCTCTCTAGATCAAATCTATCTATCTAGATCTCATATCTCGGTCTCAATCTACCTAATGAATGAAACATGAGAACAACAATGCAACCATAGCCAAGTTATGCTTTGTTGTTTCCATTATCCACCATACATTTACTTATTCCAAACTTTAACTACCACGAAGTATCAATGTTTACTGGCACTGGCAATAGTGGTCATTTTAGCTTCTTTGTGGTTTTTGGCAGATTGAACTGATTCACATAAAATAGTAACTAAAATTTCTTAGTTCGTTTCCATTTTAAGGTCCATTCAGAAAAATCCAACTAAAACAACATTCTAGAACATGATACTCTTAAAAAAATTGCTATCCAAAACCTATTACTAATATAGAACACCAAATTGGGGGATACATGAATTAACTGGAGAATATCTGTCGGCATGGTTTTTTATTGATGGGCATGATTTTTGGATTGACGGCATTGAAAAACCATGCCGGCAGCTACAGTAAAATATCCCCAAATAAAAAAAAACATCACAAAATAATAAAAAAAATCCCCCAATTGATAGTTCTTAATATACCTAGTTTAATTGGGGGCCAGACACTAGAAGACAAAATAGGTCTCCCAATAGCAATTTGGGTCACCCCTTATAATTTTTTTCTCTAAATGACTAAAATGCCCCTAAATAATTAGTGATAATCTTACTTAATTATAAGTTTAACTTTTTTTTTCTTTAAATTTTTTGTTCATCCATGTGTATGAAAAATCGTTGAGATCATGGATAAATTTTTTTTTTTTTTTGCCCAGATCTGTATGAAAAATCGTCATGGTATTGAAGTGGTTCATTGACGACGCTAAACAGTCGGTAATGTTTTGACAGTTTTCTGTGACGACCCTAAACAGTCGTTAATATTTTGACAGTTTTAAAAAAGAGTCGTTCACTGACTAATGTGAACAGTCGTTAATGTTTTGACTGTTTTCTGTGACGACCCTAAACGATCGTTAATGTTTTCGTTTAGATTTCGATGACGACTCTAAACAGTCTTAATGGCGGAAATGTACTACAGTTTTGAGTCGTCATATAAAAATCAATACATTGACGATCCTTTGGAAAGGTCGTTATTGTTTTTATTATGTATATGACGACCCTTAAAGTCGTTATTGTCTTTGAAGGGTCGTTAATTAGGGTCGTGATTTGAAAAAAATAATAATAATTAATTAAGGGTAAAATAGTATTTTCATAATCGGATAAATATGCCCCTGAAAATTTTGGGGTGCAAATAAAATCCCATGGCCCCCAATTAAACTAGGTTAATATACCCTCCAAACTCCACATCTAGAAAAACTACCAAAAATATTGAATTTGGGTTTAAATTTTTATTTGACGTGTGGGAGTCAAAATTTATCAATATTACCAACACAATCTACTATCAACTCCAGTTAGTCACTAGCGGCTAGATACAAACGCTTATAGTGGCTTCTTTATCCATATAAACTCGTTTATGTCATTCATTTTGGTCAATTTTAATAGTTGATTGCCGTATCAAAAAATTCTAGAAAATTATTTAATTTAGAATTAAATAGCTATTATGTCTTGTAGACAGCAATATACTAACGCCATACATGAGCTCAAGGGAGCTCTAGTCGATTAGATCAAATGCATTGTAAGTGAGTTAGTGAGAATACAAATATAATAACTTTATGTAAACTGCAAGAAAAAACTTAGGTCACGTTTCTTATCTCCATATAATATTTAGCTTGGTAATATAGTATCAAAACAAATAAAATGATTAAATGAAAGCCTTGCATATGAAGCTGCTATGCATTCACCTACTTAAGTAAAACGACATTCCATCTATATGTTTACTTCCCACCTCTCTTTATAAGGATGCGCTGCTCAGTCATTCTTTCATTCACAACACAAAATCTAATACTTCAAATTAGAAAGCACTATTAAGTACTCTCTCATCGTCATCCCAAAACACATTTGGGGTCATAGAGGAAAAAAAATGGAGTACTCATCATGGGTTAAAGTTATGCTCTTTATGGCTTTCTTTTCCTTGCATGCTTTAGTTGAGTGCAGGGTTCGTCATTACAAGTTCAACGTAAGTATTCTTGTTTCCTTCCCATTATCATCCTGGTTTAGTTTTGATGTTTCGCAATGAACTAGTCGTTCTTCATCTTGTGTCGCCTCTGCAACCATCATTAAGAATCCATTATGAAACGCAAGAAACACCGAAGCCATTAGAACATAAACGCATATATTTTTCTAGTAGAATGGTACAATTGCTAGGCCAGGAAATAAAAAGTTACTTATATCAGTTTCAAAAATATATTGTAACATTTTATTTGATATTTTGGTTGAGCAGGTGGTGCTGAAAAACACAACAAGACTATGTTCAACAAAGCCCATAGTGACAGTAAATGGGAAATTCCCAGGGCCAACTCTCTATGCAAGAGAAGATGATACTGTCCTCGTGAATGTAGTCAACCATGTTCACTACAATCTTTCCGTTCACTGGTAAAAACAAAGGGAAATCTTGATCTTGTCTAAGGATTATTGTATTTTATCACGTGGTAAATGTTTTATATGGGCTTGAACAGGCATGGAATCAGACAATTGCGAACAGGTTGGGCGGACGGCCCTGCTTACATTACACAGTGTCCAATTCAGCCCAAACAAAGTTACATGTACAACTTCACACTCACAGGACAAAAGGGTACTCTTTGGTATCATGCACATATTCTTTGGCTAAGGGCAACTGTTCATGGTGCTATTGTTATCTTACCCAAACGTGGTGTCCCTTATCCATTTCCCGCACCTCATAAAGAAGCAGTGGTTGTGCTAGGTACAACTTCTATCTCAAAGTTCAATTTTTTTCTAAAATTTTAACAAAATATATAACGAAATCTTGTTGCTGAAAAATTTGTAGCTGAATGGTGGAAGTCTGATACTGAAGCAGTAATCAATGAAGCTCTGAAGTCTGGTTTGGCACCAAATGTATCGGACTCGCATGTAATCAATGGTCACCCTGGACCTCTCTCTACATGCGCCTCAAAGGCATCTTCACAGGGTAACTCCAGTTCCAAGCATGACGAAAGACCATGTGTTTACTTCAGCTAATGTGTTTTGTATGTATTTGCAGGAGGATATAATCTACAAGTAGAAAACGGTAAAACGTACATGTTACGTATCATCAACGCTGCGCTTAATGAAGAACTATTTTTCAAAGTGGCCGGACATCAGCTTACAGTCGTAGAGGTTGATGCTTGCTATACTAAACCATTCAAAACCAATACTATTCTCATTGCACCAGGCCAAACCACAAATGTTCTTATAACAGCTGATCAAGGTTCAGGCAAGTATTTAGTTGCAGCTTCACCCTTTATGGATTCACCAATTGCCGTCGATAACTCAACCGCCACTGCAACTTTACATTACGCTGGTACCCTATCAACCTCACTCACAACCTTAACTAAACCCCCACCTCAAAATGCCACACCAGTTGCTTCAAGCTTCACCGATGCATTAAAAAGCTTGAACTCCCTAAAGTATCCAGCTAAAGTTCCACTGAAAATCGATCATTCGCTTTTCTTCACCGTGGGACTTGGCTTAAACGCTTGCAAAACTTGTTCCAGTGGAAATCAAGTTGTCGCAGCTATAAACAATGTCACTTTTGTCATGCCAAAAACAGCTCTCCTTGAAGCTCATGTTTTCAATAAAACTGGAGTTTTTACTGATGATTTCCCGGGTAATCCCCCCACAAGCTTCAATTATACGGGAAATTTGACGACGGCGAATTTGGCCACTACTACTGGAACAAGGCTTTATAGGCTTGCTTATAATTCTACCGTGCAACTAGTTTTGCAAGATACCGGGTTCATATCCACTGAAAATCACCCTATTCATCTTCATGGATTCAACTTCTTCGTAATTGGAAGAGGATTGGGCAATTATAACTCTAAGACCGATCCTCAAAATTTTAATCTTGTTGATCCTGTCGAGAGAAACACCATAGGAGTTCCTTCAGGAGGTTGGGTCGCTTTTAGATTCAGAGCTGATAATCCAGGTAAGTTTTTACAAAAATGCTATTTGGTGCACAGTGGACCAGTCGAGGCCTGTAAAAAGACCAAGATTTTAAGACACGAACTGCCCTGAACCCTGAATCCGAAAGTTTTCATTTTTGGTTGTTTTAACATCGATTGGGTTGTTTTGCAGGTGTCTGGTTCATGCATTGCCATCTTGAAATACACACAACATGGGGACTTAAGATGGCGTTTATAGTTGACAACGGTAAAGGCCCAAACCAGTCGATTTTACCGCCTCCAAGTGATCTTCCAAAGTGCTAAATTTCATGCCATCCATAAAAGAAGAGTACGGCAAATACGCAGAGTTGCGAGAAAAACCTCCACACCAAAAAAAGAGAGGAATGAAAAGGGAGAGAGATAAAAAAGGAACAATTTGGGAAATGGTACAAGATGGAGAGCTGTTGATGCATCACTAGATAAATCTGAACAGAGATTTTTTTCTTTGTGTATTGCAACAAATCCCATTTTTATTTTATTTTTACTGCATATGGCATATACAATTATACATACGTTTGTATTGTGAATAATCACATATATTTGAGAAATAAATATCATCTTTTTTTTTTTTATTTTAAAAAATTAACTCCACGGAAAGTAGTATTCCAGGCCCTTCGGCTAAAGGAGAACTATAGGGGAAAGACAATATTTTTGGTGCACAAAACTGTAAGCTCGGATCAAATAAATGTGTTACACCAACAACAAACCAGTTACAGCTTTTTTGACTAATTTCTAAATGTCATTATTATGCAACTAGTGGGTGACCAGTATGGGGGTGGCAGGAGAGCTGCCACCATCAATATTTGGAACGTAGCACCACCTAGCTCTCTCTCCATTATTTTCTTTTAAATATGCCACCAGTGACTGAATTAAACAATGATCGCCAGGCTAGCTAATATGAACAAGACTCGTGCGCTTTTCCATCGCTTAAAAAATACGATAACTCTAAACCGACCGGGCAAACGAACACTGCAAAAATATTTTGAAATTCATTCTTGCGCATGAATGCGTCCACTCAGTCTTCTACGTGCAGTTGTGAAAAAAAATAAAATAAAGTAAATGTTGCTTGAAAGACTGGATATACTTCAACATTGCTTGTCACTATTGAAGAGGTTTTATTGCTAAGGATGGTAAAATTTCCAGGTTATCTGAGAGGTCCTAACCACCTATAAGCCTAATCGGGAAGGAGGTTTGATTGGTTGGAGTCTTGTACATAATGCCGACGATGAATAGAAAAATCTGACTTGTCACCATCAGGTCCATCACTGTGCTCATATAGTCTCGTTCATATGCTACCCACCTCCCCATTTTAAATGCTAGCATGCTTGTAATCTAATAAACAATCATAGAGAAGAGGCACACTTTTCAACAAAATTTTAATGTGATGGTCCAAACCATGTCAAGTGACATTTCATTGTTTTTTTTCCTCTTAATTGCCCTCTCTCATCAGTGAAATAGGATCCAAATTTCAAATGAGACAAAGTTCCAACAATCTAGCAAGATTCATTGATTAAGCTTTTTGGATAATAGCACAAAAAAAATTTCAAATTAAAAATGAACAAAACTGATTGAAGACATGCCATAATATAGACTCTTTACAGATAAAGATCGGCACAATTTATTCCTCTTATATATTCGTTGAAGAGCAGGTGTTTAGAGTAAAGAGCAAGAAAGGGACATGGTAAACAAATTTATAAGCGACCGACCAATTCAATAGAAAAAAGAAAAAGTCGTTAGCAAATGAAGTAATTTTATTTATTCTTAATGCAATACCAGAAGTGGTTAAGGGTGGCGACAGAATATGAGCCATTCTGGCTGTTCTTCATGTTGGCCCCTGGAGGAGAGAGAAAGACTGGTTCTTTTTCTTATTCAATTTCTTTGCCTACCCTTTTTCATACGCAATGCGATGAAATGAGTTTATTATTTCACAAATAATTTTGTTTTATTTCTTGCATTTTTATATGACCGTACAGAGGATGAGGTCCCATTTTGTGGCTGGGTATTGGTGGTGGTGGGTTCCACGTGAGTGCCAATATCTCTGTTGTGGCATGATTGGAGCAATGTGTCATGTGCGTATGTCACCATTTAACTTTGGCTGTTGGAACTGTAGTAGCTCGCAGTCGTAAACTCTGTGCAGGGCTGCAGGCCATCTTTTCTCACGATGATTTTTCGTGTTCGTAGATTTTGTGGGAGGACTGAGGCCGCGAGCCGAGTGTTTCTTTGAACATCAAGATGTATCCCTTATTCCCTTCTTATTTTTGTCGTCTTGTTTTTCTTTCCTATAAATATGTATTCTATTTCTGTTTCCAAATAATAAGCTTGTTACATGTGTAAACTAGCTTATTATTTAGAAACGGGGTATTAATTTCTATCCAGCTTGTATATTTTTTTTTTCTTTTCCAACAAATTCTTGGGGAGCAGTTTGTTGATAAAAAAAAATCAAAAATGGAAAAGGGGAGGTTAAAAACCCGATCTCCAAAAAAAACAATAAGAACAAAGAGAAAAACATCAATGAAATCTAAAAATAAGAAGAGATGATTTGTCGATTTTCATCTATACTCTAAGGAAATCTGGACTCCACTATTAAAAAGTGTTTTATTGGCTTCTTATTTTGCATTTTCTTTTTCTTGTAAATATATGGATATCTCAATTTTGTTTTCTTGCAAGAAGACATATAAAACTCAATTGAGTTTTGTTGTCTTGTGCATGACTCTTATCTTGTGCACCCATGCACAAGATAACAAAACTCATGTGTATTCTATCCCTGGGATAACAAACCCATTTGAATAAGTAATATCCAAGGAACTAGAGCATTATATGATTCGGTAATACTCAGATACACAAATAAAATAAAATAATTTTAACTAATAAATAGAAGTCTAACAATTTAGATACTCGGTGCTTGTGAATCATCTTCCATGGAATATGATTGAAAGATCAGTTCGTTCTTAGAAATAAATCACTTCTTTTTTCACTTCTAGTAACAGATTAAAGTAAGGAGAAATGCAATTGATTGAGCTCATTTGATACCACCTTTTTATTTCTTTATACTCCAACATAATAACATAGTTCGTATTGCATGTTCAGAACTTAATACAATATGTCACAACTAAATATTAAAAATCAACAATTTTAGGAATTCACCTGTATTTAATGCGTAAGATATGGGCTGCAGTTGAATCCGTTTAAAAATGGTTCTTCAAGGACTGAATCTTTCCCAGAAATTGCTTGCGTGTGGTCAGTGATAGTCTGGACCAACAAAAACTCAAATGTTCATAATAAAAAAACTGAAGAACCAGCTTCAATTCTAGCGAGAACAAAAGAGATGTTACTGGTGCAGAATAATAAGTCATCTCATCTTCTGAAAATTTCTGTAATTACCAATGCGTTTGAGATTTCTCCGCCTTTAGATTGGATCAAAATCATTTGTAATGGGACTTCGAATTTATCTTCCGTGAATGAAGGAGTGGGATTTATAATTAAAAGTTCTAGACACCAATTCTTATTTGGAGCAGCAATTTATATTTCTTGTGTCTCTGCAGAATAAGCGGAGTACGAACAATCAAAGAAGCAACAAAGAAAGCTAGGGAGAGGAAAGACCAACAAGTAATAATCGAGAATAATGCTGAAGGAATCATAAAGAAGATAAATCAAAGGGATTTTCTGCTGAGACCATAAACCTAGGCGATACTATCTGGTATCTCCTAAATTTAACAACACACGCTTCAGTTTTATTAACTGCACCTGTAATGGGGTTGCCCATAATGAAGTCCAAGAGGCAAAAACAAATCAAAGCTGCATGGCTTGGCCTATACTTTCGGTTAACCATACTCCCACTAAACATGTTGTGGGAGTGTAATAATCGTTTCTAATTTTGCTTATAAAAGAAAGAAAAAAGAATAATTCTAGATATATGTTTTTTGTTTTGTTTTGTTTTTTTTTTTGTTTTTTGCAAGAATATATATTAATTTTTTGTGGGGTATTGAATTTTTTTTTCTTTCCTTTCCAGCAAACTCGTAAGGAGCAGTTTATAGATCAAAGGAAATCAAAACGGAAAAAAGGGGGTCAAAAACCTGACCTCCAAAAAAGATAAAACTAAAAAAGTATCAATAAAATCTGAGAATAAGAAGAAATGATTTGTCTATTTTCATTGGTAACCTAATGAAATCCAGAGGATGGTTCCACCATTAAGAAATGTTGCTATTTTCTTCCCATTTTGCATTTTCTTCTTTAAAAACATGTCAACGTTTCAGTTCTGTTTTGTTACCAGAAGACATATAATTTTCCAATGAATAAGTAATATCCCAAAAGCTATAACGTTATATAATTCAGTCAGCAACAATCTTTGTTTATAACACACTTGATAAATAATCCGATGCTTAATTTTTGTGAATCGTCTTACATGGTGGTATATGATTGAAAAATCAGTTTATTCTTAGACATAAATCAGTTTTTTTTCTCTTCTAATAACGGAGTCAAAGTAAGGACAAGTATAATTAATTGAGCTCATTTGTTTATTGGCCCCACCTACTTATCACCAAAAACCTCTTGACACTGCCCTTTTATTTTTTTTCCATTCCCACATAGCAACCGAGTTCTTATTGCTTCATTTATTTAGAATCCTGGATCTTCTATTTACGTTTTTTATTTTTTATTTTTTTTGCTAAGGAACACACCATGGAGTTAACAAAGAAGACAATTACAGACAACATTCAAGTTCTCCTTCCTAATCAGAGAGTTCAAAAAGGAAGGAAAGGAGACCCAAAGACCCTTAAAACTGTCTTTTCTAGCTCGACGTGCAAGCTGATCCGCTAGGAGGTTTTTTAGATGCTTAATATACATAATTTTAAAGGAACTAGAACTATAAAATAAACACCGACATTGTTCAAGAAGATCACCACTCCGCCACTCTATGTTACAACTGACTCCATTTACAAAGTTCACCAGTTGGAGGCAGTCACTAACGAACACAACTCTGGAAAGATTCATCTCTTCTTCCTAAGAGATCGCCAAAATTAGAGCGGCAGCTTCAACACCTACTGCATCTGAAATCCATCCAAAGTCAGATCGACAAATTCTTACATTTACAGCAATATCACACCAGATAACACCCAAACCCATATTAAAATCTTTATAAGAGCCATCAACAAACATAAAATGATCCACTTCGGCTATTGGGATCTTAACAACTCTGCAAATTACAGAAGGACCATACTGAGGAGTAATATAAGAGTTAATCATTCTATTGGTATCCATTATAACCCTGGTCAGGTCAATGGAGATATGCCTAAAGAGCACATCACACCTCAACTTCCAAATACACCACATAACTATAGCACCAACACTAGGCCAAGTAACTTTAAAGGGAGAAGTACCAAGATAATAACTATGCCAATACAAAAAAAATATCATCAATCCACTCCAAATCTGACGAAATCAAGTGTTGTAATGAAATCCCAAACCAAATATTAGCAGCAACAGGACATTCTATAAATAATTGCATAATTGTTTCTTCATGATTATGACAAAGAGGACATAATACATCCACATACGAATTATAGAAATAAATCAAAGTATTAACCGGAAGCATATGTACAAAGATTTTCCGCATAAAGAACTTGATTTTCGGTAAACAATCAATACCCCAGACTTTTTTCCAAAAATCAGAAACCTCGGACGAATAAACATTATTCACATAGACTCCATAAGCTGATTTTATTGTAAACTTACCAATCCTTGTACGTGCCCACATTAAAGTGTCACATTGGCTAGGGTTTAATCTGATAGACCTTATCCTAGTAACAATCTCTGGAGGGAAAATAATAGATAGAAGATCAATATTCTAATCGTTATTTTGAAAATAATATAGTTCATTAACAAAAGTATAATTAATGTGAGAAGGATGAGAAGAAACTGGAGGATTAGTATAACCTGGAATCTAGTTAGAAGACCAAATACGAGAGGAAGCCCCATTATTAATTTTCACCACATAATTTGCCTTAATGAAATGTAACACATTTAAAATACCCTTCCAGATCCAAGAAGAAGAGTCATCCGCTTGTCAATTTCCAACAAATTCTGATTCGGAAAGTACTTATCTTTTAGAAAGGAAGTACGCAAAATATTCAGGTTATTCAAAATTATCCAACCAAGTTTACAAATGAAGACCATGTTTGTAGCATAAGTGTTCCTAATACCTAAACCACCATTCATTTTAGATTTTCCTATATCACCCCAAGAACGAAAATAAGTCGCATGTTTAGGGTTCCTTTTAGACCACCAGAAAGTTCTCTAAATAACATCTATTTTGGAAGTAACAGTTTTTGGAAGAGGAAAACAAGCCATATGATACACATCTAAAGTAGACAATATATGCTTAGTAACAACTGTTCTCCCAACAACATTTAAATTTGTCTTCTTAGTTGAATTCAATCTAGAATAGAAATTTTCAATAAGGAAGTTGAAATATTTTATTTTATCTTTACCTATAAACAGATGTGTTCCTAAATATTTTTCAGAGCTACTAAGAAATTCATTTTAAGAGTTTTAGATAAAATTTTAATGTGCCTATGATGCATTTTACCACTAGTAATGAAACCAGACTTTTCAAAGTTAATCACCTTCCCAGAGACTTTAGCAAAGGTATTAAATTTTTTGATAATATTCCTAGCATAAGTGACAGAAGCTTTGCCAAACAACATACAATCATCCGCAAAAAATAGATGCGAAATAGAAGGGTTATTCTTCTTGAATTTGAAACCCTAAGTCAACTTCTGCTATTCGGCTTTTAAGAGCAATTGAGACAGAATTTCCATACAAAGAATAAAGATATAAGGCGAAAGACAATCACCCAGTCTAATGCCCCGATAAGGGAGGAAGTTCTCTCCAGGAGAACCATTGACCAGAACCGAAAAAGAAACCGTACTAATACACTGGAAGATCATTTGACACCATTCATCCGAGAAACCAAGTTTTTTTAACACATCAAGAATAAAAGACCATTCTAACCTATCAAAAGCTTTAGAAAGATCAAGTTTTATAGCTAAGTGACCATTTTTAGAGTTTTTCTATTTCTTTCTAAAAGAATGAAGAATTTCATGGGTAATAACAATATTATCATGAATCTGCCTATTAACAACAAAAGCAGATTGAAAGGGGGAAATTAGGGAGTACATAAGTGGTTTCAAATGGTTAGTTAAATTTTTTGAAATAATTTTATACACATAATTAGCTAGACTAATAGGTCTGAAATCATGAGGGGAGGAAGCATTTTGGACATTGGGAATTAAAGTAATAAACATGAAATTAGTTTGTTTAAGAAGAAATTTATTTCTGAAGAAGCTCTGCACATGAGAAATGACTTCAGTTTGAAAAATTTCCAATTATCCTTAAAGAATCCATCCGGGAAACCATCAGGGCCCGGAGAACTCCAAGAGGCCAAAGCATTGACTGTATCCTTGATTTCTTGAATCGAAGGAATAACAGTTAAGGAGGAGTTAACTTCATCAGAAATTATAGGATTAACAAACCTAAGAGCTTCCTCAATATCCTTGTTTCTTGGATTGGAAGACGTGTAGATTTTTTAAATATTTTGTAAGCAGAACAACAACTTGTTCTCTGTTCTCTAACCAGTTTTCCTGATCAACTCTAATTGTGTGAATGGTATTATACATATTTCTAAGTGTCATAGAATTATGAAAAAATGAGTATTCCTATCATACTGGTTAAAGTAACTTATTCTATATTTTTGCATATAAAAACTATGTTCGATTTCATACCAATAGTCAAGATGTTTGGAGTAGTTCAAAATATACCCACCAATCTGAGGAGAGAAAGGCATGGCTTGAAGTTTTTCAAACTTAGAATTTAACCTTCCTATAGTGGTTATAATATGCCCAAAAGAATTGATGTTCCACTTAACTAGATTAATATTCACATTATTGAGTTTATTAACCACAACAAAACCAGGAGATCCATTCACCCTTTTAGACTAAGAACAATGAAGAATATCCTTGAATTCAGGATTAAGCTGCCAATATTTAAAGAACTTATAGGGAATGTTAATGTTTTCCCAATGAAAACATTTAACTAGGATTGGACTGTGATCAGAATAGACACGACCTAAATTGGTTACTCTAGTTTGTGGAAGAACTGAAACCCACTTATCATTCATGAAGCCCCTATCTAACTTTTTAAAAATCAATTCTAACGGGTTTTTGAATCTTCTGTTACATCATGTGAAAGGATTTCCATAAGAATAAACTTCACTCATATTCATCTTTATCAGGTTTTCTCTAAAAAAATTAGAAGCAAAAGATCTATCAGGGTTACCACCTTGTTTCTCAGAGCTATGCAATATAAAGTTAAAATCTCCTACTAATAACCAAGGATTGTTATTGTTGATATTCATATTACTAAGAAAGTTCCATTGATTTCTCATACAAGTTAAGTTTAAAGACCCATAAATAAAGGAAATAACACAATTCTTGATTGCAGGTGTAATGTCACACAAGATGTGAATCATATTTAAGGAACAATCAAGCACTTCAATAGTCGATCTTTCAAAATAACCAAAAGCAAGACCACCATATTTACCAACAGCAGGGATGATAGTCCAGGAATCAAAACACAAGTGATGGGTAATTTTTTTAACCGTATCAGCATCAACCATAGTTTCTAAGAGACACACACTATCTAATTTAAATTTCTTAACAAGATTTAACAGATGACGCCATTTCTTATTAGAACAACACCCATTAATATTCCAACACAAGAATTTTATTTTAAGAAAAAAGATATCGAGCAGATCAAGATGATCAAGGTAAACAAATAATGTATGCGACTAAAATAAAAGCAGGGAGAGGGGACTAAAGAGTTGAAAAACTTAACTAACAAAGTATCGAAAAGACAAGAAAAATAAAAAGGAAGATACAAGTTTACTTACAGGGTCATGAGCCGCAGGAGGTTCCGCATCCATAGAATCACATTCCATCATCATGAGATCGATTTCTTTTTCAAACTCTTCATCTGTAACAACAGGTTCAGGTGGAAGCGAAGCTAAGGGTACATGTTCAAGCACTAACGCATCCTTGAATTCTTCATTCTGATCAGCATTGGAGGCAAAACCATTATCCGGACCTGAGTGCAACAATACTTCTAAGGAGTAGTTCATTTCTGAGACAGAATATGAAGCCAGCAGAAGTGAAGACAGACTGAGCATAAGCAGTACATGAAGTAGACCAAAACATGTTAGCATCAGAACTACACTGGCTAGTAATAAGACCTAAACTACTCGCATTGAAGGAAACCTCAGCAGGTGGACTAAAAGGGGGCACTGAAGTAATTGGTGGCCAACGAGGAGTAGGCATCATTGTATAAGAAGAAGAAACTGAACTAGAACCAAGATAAACAGATTCAAACACTGTCCTAGCTCTTTTCCCTTTTCTATCATGCATAAGTCCACCAGCATCAAAAGATAGATTTTCATAAGACGACGAAAAATCAGCTGAATTCATAAGTGATTGTGACTGCACAACATAAACTGGTTGAGAAGTAACAGGCTCCCTAATTTTCAGAGAAGAAACTCTAGGTTTAACATATGAAAAACATGAGCAAATAAAGAAGAACCATTGTTTCTAAGAGCTACAGAGGGTTGCAAACTGACAGAGAAGGCAGACGGCTTTGAGTGATCATCTGAAACAACAACAACATTGGCCTTCACAGCACTTGAACTCTCACCAGCTTCATAATTTGCCATCACATTAGTAACATCAACATGAGTATCCCTAGGTGTTGGAGCATGCAAAGCCCCGACTAAGATTCTCATATGCATCTCCATGCACCTTTCCTCATCATGGAAAGTACAAAACATTTCTTGCAAGCACGAAAAGGCAACTTTCGGTAAAAGGCGGTCATATAATAAGTTATTCTACCGGTGTTGATAACAACTTTTTTTGTCAAAGGAGATTTCAAAGGCACCATCACTTTAGCTTCATAAAGTTTCCCAGCAGGAGTATCCACCGAAACAAATGCTCCTATCTGATCTAAGACCTCTCTATTTACGTTTTCCTACCTTCTAGTTAACACTTTTTTAGCGTATTTTCTCCTTATACGATGAATTATATATGCAATATTTTGATCGCGTCTTCCATAAAAATGCTCTCTCCGTCTCTTAAAAGGTGGCAATTTCGTGATCCAATGTTGTCTATTAAGATTTGGAATCGCATCTTTATGTATGGGAATTTTATTTATTTATATTTCTCAAGCACTCTCAAGTATTTATGTACTATATTTGGTTATCTAATAAGGTTTCATATAAGCACGGTTCATTCTCCAAGATAATATTACATACCTCCATTGTGGATGAAATATCAAACTACTTCTTTTAAGCTCCAATTATACACAGTGAGTTTTGATTGGTGTAAAGAATCTAGGTTATCCCAATCACTTACTTTCCCATTAAAAAAATATCAAACTAAAACATTTTCAATAGTTTTATTTTGTCAATAACTCATTCACTAACAGAAAAAAAAGAAAAGAAATCCCAATAAAGAAAGCTTTATTTTCTAGCGCCCACATATGCCATCCTCCCTCCAATCACAACACACCACGCTCAACACCTACTTTTTCCCTTTTTCTCTTCTTCAAAGACACTAACTAGTACTCTCTTCCACAGAAGAGAGACTCCGTGGAGATCTTTCTCACTGCCACAGACGAGAAAGAATTTGACGCTTTTGGAAATTCATTTTTCCTCTGTTCCGGCTCTGCTTTCAGACAACAGTAAGTAACATAAATTCTCATATTAATTAATTAATGCAATCATCTCTGGTTTTTTTCTTTCTTGTTCTTGTACTTTTTTTCTTTTTACTGGTCTAAGATCTGATAAGGAGGGTGGGTTTCAAGAAGGAATTAAAATTTAAAACCCCCCTTTGAACCAAAAGATCTGTTACTTTTCCTTTCCAAGATTTTTTCTTTGAATTTGTAAAGTCTGGGTCTTTCTTAGATTCTTCAATCTAAAATGCTTGTTTTTAAAGGTATTCTTGTTCCCTCCTTTCACTCTTCAGATATCCTCTCTACTGCACACTACTACTCTGTTTCGCAGCTAAAAGAACAAGAGAGATTAAGAGATGATTGAATGCCCAAATTGTTAAGTGGTTTTGATTGATTTACGCGCTGGGATTAAAAGAACATTTTGTGGGAAATGGAGATTCTTTCACAAGCATCTTATCCAAATTTGTTTCATGGAGAAAACAAGAGTTACGGCAGAGGATGGACACCTGAAGAGAACAAACTATTTGAGAATGCTCTTGCAGTATTTGATAAAGAGACACCGGATCGATGGCAGAAGATTGCAGAGATGATACCTGGAAAGTCTGCCATGGATGTGTTGAGGCAGTATAAGGAATTAGAAGACGATGTTAGTCATATAGAAGCTGGGTTGTATCCAATTCATTCACCTTCTTCATCATTTACGTTAGAGTGGGTCAATAATTCTCGTACATACGGTGGCTCCGGTGGTGGTGGTGGTAAGAGACCTCCTTCTGGTAGAGCAGATCAGGAGCGGAAGAAAGGAGTTCCATGGACAGAAGAGGAGCACAGGTAATTCCCTTTATAATTCGCCATTTACAACGAAATGTCCATTTAGAAACCACAACGATTCAATTTGTACTTAGATTTGTTGAATTGATAGGACACATGAAGTACTTGAGAGTGGGAGTGTAATTATTTGAAGCTTCTCCTGATATCTGAAATGTGCGAATTTTGTTTGGCAAATTTTTTTTTTTTTGTTTGTTAGAATTCGAAAATGAAATTGGAATTTCATCGCATGATTTGGTAACGTATAGGAGTTGAATGATTCAATTTCAGGTTGTTTTTGTTGGGTCTAAAGAAGTATGGAAAAGGAGATTGGAGAAACATATCTCGAAACTATGTTATCTCAAGGACTCCAACTCAAGTAGCAAGCCATGCTCAGAAGTACTTCATAAGGCAACTTTCAGGTGGGAAGGATAAGAGGAGGTCCAGTATTCATGATATCACAACTGTAAATTGCATTGAAGCTACAACTCTACCCGAAAATAATAGACCTCATTCTGAAGATCAATCCACATTTCTTGCGCAAAGTAATATGGGGTTCACACCCAAACCAGTATTTGACTGGAACCAGACCAATAATGGAGCATCAATGATTTTCAACCAAAACAATGGGAACTTCTTTGTGCAATCTCCATATGGGATGGGTTCGTATGGCTTGAAACAACATGGGCAAAATATGCACAGAAATGGTTTCCATGGCTCTCATGTTTGAACTCAAAGGTGCTGAATTGTTCGATTTCTCAATGGTTCGCTATCTGAATTGTAGTCTGTTTAGTTGGATTTCCATGCTTCTTTTATCAGTATATCATTTTTCTGTAAATATGTTGATTGGGGGGGGGGAGGGAGGGGGGGATTTAAGGTAGTTCATAGTCTTTGAAAACATTAGATGTAACTAGGATATTGTGCTTGAAGATCTCATAAACTTTGAGCTTCGAAATCGTGTAGGTGGATTCTCAAATTTTGGTTGCGCTTTGTGTCGTCAATGATCATGATTCACCTTCATATCATTACTTTGTATGTTCTATAACTTTAGTAAGTTGTACTTGTGTATCCGCATGGAGATATCTGAACCCATGATTCGATGGATAATCTAATTTCAGTACTAGTGAGGTGTTCAGTGTTATTCACATTTTAGCTAAAGTCTTGATATGTCAAAGACAACCAATGTGTGTAAAATGTTCATATGAAGAGATTGTCAAGAAATCTGTTGGTATTATTGCAAGTGTTCTGAATACCATCACTTCTAAGAAGATAGTAATCTCAGAGTTGTCTATCATTTTGCTGATATGTTCTTGTTTCCCCAATGCAACCCCATTTCTTCAAGCAACTTTTTTTTCTTCTTCCCTGAAATGAAATTTTGAATCCGAAGTGCAGACAATTACCATTTGCAGGCAGCGGCACCCAGCATCTCATATCAGCATGCATATTACATGAGATCATGCTGAATTAGAAAAAGTGCCATGTCACTCCAAACTTTTGCCTACTCAGATGGCACTTCTGTGATCAGTTATCTATTTCCATAGTGGCATAGTGCATCTTATTGTCAGCCCTTTATTTTCCATTCAAGATCTTTATTCCAATATGACCTAATTGACTAAGACTTATATGTTGCACTAACTCAAGCATCTCATGCCTCCATGTGAAGGAAAATCTATAAAGAATTTTTATGTTCAAGAACCAAATATATTATCTATGATG
This sequence comes from Papaver bracteatum, assembly GCA_023529315.1. Classification (NCBI taxonomy): domain Eukaryota; kingdom Viridiplantae; phylum Streptophyta; class Magnoliopsida; order Ranunculales; family Papaveraceae; genus Papaver; species Papaver bracteatum. The sequence goes on from JAJJWX010005367.1 coordinate 707,438, forward strand.
GAGAGGCGAGCTGTTTTCATTTTACCTTTTCCCATTGCAGTTTTTTTTTCTTTTTCTGATTCCTTGGATAAGTATTGATATTTCAGGTTTTTCGTCGACAGATGAACAATTCTGCAATTATGGGAAGATAGATTTTGCTAGACATGATTTTGATTTTGTTCATGAATTGTGATTCCAAAGTAGGGGTTTTTACCGCTGTCCAAATCTCTAACTCACATTGTGACTCTTTACGTGGGAACAAAGAATCTGATTAACTTTTTCATTAGGATAAAAATTAGATGGGTATAATTGACTCTTTCATGCTACTTAATTAACTTTTTTTTTCATGAGTTCTCAGTAGTAGTGGATTTAAGATTCTCTCCATAAGTGAAGGAAATTTTTGAAGATTCTTCCTCTTAATTAAATGGTACTTACAATGATTATGTAGTAAGTAGTAGTAGTTCACTAATTCAAATCAATACCTTAGATTTTTTTTCTTTTTTTTGATTTTATGTGGCATTTAAAGGTTAGGTGTTGTGTCTTGCTAACCTTTCCTAATTGGCCCTCAACAACTTTAAAAACTGTCCTTTTCTTAGATAAGCTATCTTTCCACCTAATGTGTAAAACCCTAATGACATTTTCATTGTGTCTCATGAAAACTATTGGCACTCATTAACATTATTTCCATAAGCATACCAGAAACCAAGTGGCGAGTCAGGTATGGGCAAACAGTGGCAGATTACTTATTCATTTTAAACTTTTTTTTTCCACTTTCATCTTTAATTATGGTTCCGCCATATAGATTACGAACTGTGCTAGTTGACATTTGTAAAATTCTCCATGGACTATGGTCCTATGGACCATTATGGTGTGCTTTTTTTGACATGTGTTCTCTCTTTTCTTTTCCTTGCTGCCTGCCATTGCCATACATCAGAAATGTCCCATTGTGAGCTCATTCAGCCGTATATGATAAAACGAATAGACCCATAATTCGTCTGTTCTTCATAAACACCTCAATTATTCATGTCGGATTCATAGATTTTCGGCCGTATATGTCAAAAGGATTAAATAAATTTTCGATTCATGCATATTTCTATTGTCTGTCTGATAATTTTTTTTCTTTCTTTCCTTCTGTCATTTGATCGTATTACCTCCAACTACAATAAAAAGACAATGTGACCACCACCATTGTTGAATTGAATAATGCATTATTTATGGGTTCCACTTATATGTGACCAAAAGAACTAGAGACACCACAAAAACAAAATGATCAGCCTTGTAACCTTTTCAATGGAAAATAACAAAGTTCAAGCACCCACTTTCTTTTCGAATATGCATGTACTCTTTCTGCAACTTGCCATTAAAGAAAAAAGGAAAAAAACGCTTTAGCTTAGCCCGCTTTAGTAGCTAGTTTTCGTTCACCCTCTTGGGGTTAATGAAATCCACACATATTTTGACATCCAGCTCTCTTATGTCTTCTTCATTTTTAAGAAATTCTGATTCTGTGCGGGGACGGACCCAAAATTCTTTTCATGATAGGGCTAGAATATTACTAATTGTCAATACGGTCGTAGGCCGCGACAAATTTTTTGCAACGAGTTACACAAATAATGGTTAACTGGAATTTGCCTGTAAAATACTAGATAAATAGACAATTATAACGTTAAAAACCATAAATTTTAATTAGGAAAAATGATCGGAGATACAAGAAAAATGAGCGACAAAGAAAATTTTATGTTTAAACAAGATCTTGGACTAAAATTATTTGTGCCATAACTACAAGGATCAATCAGCAATCTAATTACTAATTTTTAGAAACAAAGATGGGCTAATTACTAATTTTTAAGAAATTACTTATACAAAATTTTTATCTAGCGAAAAATAGGGACGACCTATAGCCCGAGTTAGCCCCTTGTTAGGCCCGTCCCTGATTTTGTGGTCTCTCTCAAGTTTATTCTCTTTGTTCTTGGCGACTCGGATCTCGACATCTCCTTATCCAAGGACTTGGGGACGTGGTGTTCTTACATCCCATACAGTCTAGACAATGACTTAGATGAAAATATCTTTTATAGTCAAGTAGTCGATTTGTTCAAATTTTGAGTAAAAGGATAATCACAAAATTGGTCAAAAAGACCAAAAACAAGAATTCCTGGGTGAAATATATTTCTAGGTTTAGATACTGTTTATATAGCCAAATATCAGAAAAATACTGTTTAAATAACCAATTTGGATATTTCACCCAGAAAAAATAAAAAAATAAAATGTGTTCTACCAAAATTAACCCTCAACCTATTAACCAACGTTTTTTAAACTCACCCAAAAACAACTTCTACTCTTTTTTTTTCTCTTCGTCGCTTTCTTCTTCTTCTTCATAACGATTTTCGGTTTTCAGATTTGGGATCAATTTTAAGAGATCGATCATCAATCATGGTGTTTATACTTTTTCTAATCGAAGTCAACCAGTATTTTAACTGATGTTGTTGACACAAGAAACAAAGGGGATCTGAAATTGAATCCGAGAGGAGGAATCGTTGGAATAATTGAAGTGGTGTGCTGGGTGTCTGAATTGCAGAGATGGGTAATGGTCAGAATTTGAATTTGAGGATGGTGAACTAAGGTTTCAAGAAGAATTAAAATTGTTGTTGAGATATGGAGTTGATTCTGCAGCTGTGTGGAAGAGAATGTGTGAATTGCAGGCTTAGAAGATGTGTTGCAATAGTTGGAATTGAATGAACATATGGGATTCTAAGTTACAGAATTACTGGTGTATGGCTGGTGTTTGTGAAATTGCAGGTGAGATTATGGAGCTGTGGGCTGCAGAAAGGTTAGTGATAGCTGGTGTAGTTTTGGTTAAGCTCAAGTGGTTTGAGTTACAGGGAAGTGCAAGAAGAGAAAGGAACTGCACTGAGATGGTGAATGAATAAATATAGATGTATGTTTAGGTTGCAGTTGCAAGTGAGATGGAAGCAGGAATGAGTTATTTGTGCTACAGCTGGTGTCTTGACTGAACTGTGTGAATGCTATTGCAGCTGCAGTGAGGCACTGGTGGAGTTGGAGTGGATGGATGTCGTGGTTTTAGTTTGAGACAGAGATGCTGGTAGTGATGACAAGAATAGGTGATTGCAGCTCAGATGGAGATGAGTAGGGTGCTGATGCAGTGGACTTGAGAAACCAGTTGATGAAATGAAATTGTGTAGCTGAAGGGGTCAATGGCCATTTGCAGGTCATAATGATGATGCTCAGGTGTTTGCTTGGAAGGGAACTGATGCTCAGGTGATGAGGTGTTGGTTTGTGATTTTTAACCTGTCACTGTTAACATCTAGTGTGTGGGTCGTTATCATTCGCGTATACGTTTTCCACCAAAATGTATCTCCAGTATACTCTAGCCTCATTTTCTTTACGTTTTAACTGTTATTAGCATTCATTCATTTCCAAATAATCAATTGCAGATACAATGGTTGTACTATATCTCCTTTATGCTTTATCACTATTGGAGTTGGACTCATCGTTTATTCAACAAAGTAAGTTCTTGTATAGTTCTAGAACAAACTCTTATCTTGTTTGTAGCACATTCTACTTCATTATTTTCTTACAGTGATCAGAATTCTATTACCACAACAAAGTTTTGAGGATGAGATTGACTATATTACTCGATGAAGAATACATTAGTGTCTATGAATCTTTTTTGGTACTCTGATTTAAATCCATCCATTGAATCTTGTCGTGGATGTATGAAAGAGATCAAGACACAAGATTTTTCTCAGACACAGATGTATAACTCCAATATAGGAATACAATCGCAAATTCACATATTATTTTGCTAAATATCTGTTACAGGATCTTTGACATCTTTGCAGTCTCTGCTTGTGTGTTATATTCAACTGTTCCTTATGTTGAATGTTGGGATGTCTATATCAGGCATTAGCTTCTGAAAGGGAGATTGTATTCATTTTACTTGACCCAGATGCAATCGTAGATACTGGTCCCACTGCTCGGCGATTTTCCCATAGTGCATAAAGTGATTATACCAATTTGTCTGAGAAGTAATATCTTTTTTGGATAGAATACTTGAGGGGGTATGCTCAGGTGTTTGCTTGCAAGGGAACTGATGGTTGCAGTTGAGCAAAACAGAAAATGTGAGAAAAAGGAAGTAAAGAACCTACTTAAGAACATCTCCATCCTTTATTCTATGCATCTTTTTACCATGTTATCTTTTATTAGTTTATTCTTCTCTGCAGCCTCTTGTTGCACATTTAAGATTCATTTACCTGTAATTATATTTTCGTAACTAGTATTTACCTTGGATTGTTTCTTTTGTTCATAAAAACATATTTTATGGAATTATTTTTTCAAGTATTGCTCTTCAGTTTTATAGTATATATCTTATAGTCTTATATGTTGATTTAGTTTAATTGTACATTCCCTTCAGTGTTCACTGTAAAAATTGAATGTGTTGATTTAGTTTAATTGTACACTCTGAAAACAGTTTTGTATAGGCTAGGATGTAACCGGGTTTCATCCAAGGCTGGTTACATTCTGACAAAAAATTGCAATTTTTGTACATGCTAGGATGTAACTGGGTTTCATCCAAGCCTAGTTACATTTTGAGAAAAAATGCAGTTTTGTACAGGCTAGGATGTAACCGGGTTTCATCCAACCATGGTTACATTCTGAAAAAAAATTGCAGTTTTGTACATGCTAGGATGTAACCGGGTTTCATCCAAGCCTGGTTACATTCTGACAAAAAATTGCAGTTTTGTACAGGCTAGGATGTAACCGGGTTTCATCCAAGCCTGGTTACATTCTTACAAAAAAAATTCAGTTTTGTACATGCTAGGATGTAACCGGGTTTCATCCAAGCCTGGTTACATTCTAACAAAAAAGTGCAGTTTTGTACATGCTAGGATGTAACCGGGTTTCATCCAAGCCTGGTTACATTCTGACAAAAAAATTACAGTTTTGTACAGGCTAGGATGTAACCGGGTTTCATCCAAGCCTGGCTATATTCTGACAAAAAATTGCAGTTTTGTACAGGCTAGGATGTAACTGGGTTTCATCCTGCATATTCGGGAAAAAAAAAGAGATTTCATATATGAAATGGAAACAGGATGAAACCAGTTTTATCCAAAACAAATTCAATAAATTTAACACTAGATTTTACAAAAGTTAAACCTAGATGAAACCCATTTCATCCCAACGAAATTCAATCAACTTCAAACGTAATTCAATCAAAACTAATTGTAATTAGCTTCCATTGCAGCGCATCTACCCTGTGCGATGGAATCAATTTATCCAACTAAAAGCCAAAAATAATGTAGCGGAATTCCTAGTCAGCAAACTATGATTTATGGGATTTTGACCTGGAAATTGACTTCGACTCACCAACTTGTTCTTGTTATCTCCGACTCTCAGAGGGAGCTGGATAAACCCTCAATTTTCCCGCCTCCCCCAAATAAATACTCCCGGAGAGCTGAGTTCACAGTCAAAGTAAGTCGAATAATCAAACCACAGAGCGACGTAGGCAGAAAGAAACCCTTGAAATCAAGCAGAGAGCCATCTACAGCGCGGCGGAGCAACCGAAGGCAACCAACTTTCACTATCAGACAGACACACAGATGATGATTAAACATTCCTTTGGATATTTAGGGATTTATGTTAGTCAAAAGAGAAAGGGAAGATGTTGATGATGTCGGTCAAAAGAGATTTTTAAGTGGGAGTGGTAATAGAAAGAGAAATTAGGGATATTTATGTCAGTTTCAACTAAAAGATTCCTTTGGACATTTGACCCAGGACTAATTCCTACCAGTCCATATGGCCCAGAAAACATTCCCTTTTGGCTATATAGCCCATTTTCTGAAGGATAATACGGTGAGAATACCATCCGGAAATATCTTTGAGTAAAAGCATGACATATTGAGAAGTCCACTTAGAAATTTCTTTTAAATTCCCGGTGGTCATCAATTCAGGGGCGGAGCCAAGAATCATGGAAAGGGGTGCAAGAATTTTCTATGGGTGAAACCAAAAAATTTAGAGGCTGCAAAATAGCAAAAATAGGCTCGTTTGTAAAAAAAAACATATTCTTATAGGCCCTAAAATGGGCTTTGGAGCCAGCTAGGCAAGGGGTGCAAGTGCACACCCTTGCAATGGGCTGGCTCCTCCCCTGGTCATCATTGTTTTGTACGTGGCAACACAAACAAAACATCCTCTTTCCTATTTTTTTTTAAATTAGCCCAATTAGTTTTTATCTTTCTTTTATTGAATATATACATTTTATTTTTTTATATTGACAACATAATTTTTATTAGAGAGTAAAAAGTCCATCATATCCTCCAGAGTATATGATGAAATATTATCAAGGAAGCTGTCAAGATTAATGTGAGTATTTCTATATTTATCAAAATTGACAAATTCAGCCAAGAGAGCAACACTGGAAATTTCTTCCCCTTTTGAGTCATATTGATCATATGTTTCATCAAGTGTTGCAGTAAGACCCTTGTTTCCAGTGTATTTTCTGTGATATGGACACTCATTAGCAAAGTGACTAAACCCTGTAAACTTAAAGCACTGATGCATATCCTTATCGTTACCATCGTTAGAGTCCCTGTTTTTAGGAGGAACACGGTTATGTGGCTTGTTTGTGATGAGGGAGGTTATTTGGAGAAACATTTATTCCTCTTTAGAAGAAGATTTCTAAACTGTCCTGTGATAAGAGACACCGAAGTATCAACATATTCATCTGACAATTTGAAGTCATCGACATGACGTTTCTCAGAAGAAGTAACACTTTCACTTTTATCAAGTACTTCAATGTTTTTCAAGGCTAAAGCAATGTCTTTTCAGGCCTTAGTATGATGTTCAAGATCAAAGATCTTTAACTTTATAACGAGACTGCTTCTGGAAAGAGTTCAAAGATCGTATGGCATTGTAGTTCCATCTTTTCTGACTACTACACCCAAGTGAATCTAATGACTATAAAGCTACTAACATTCATGATTCAAAGATAAACAAGATATAAAGAACATGAAAGTAAAGATGAAACTATCTTTTTATTGATTAAGGTATTACCGTTGAATAAGTTACAAATATCACTTAAACTCCTCACTTTTTCTTTCTCTAAATCTCTCTCTAGAATTCTCTGAAGAAAGGCCATCTAACATTACATGCCCATTTCCTTCTACATGTATTGGTATTTATAGACAGACTAGACTCATGAAGGTGTGACTCGATATCGCTGAGATGGTGGGGCTTTCATACATCTTATCATTACTCGGATGAGTCCTATATTTTTCCCCTTCATGGTGATTTGTTTGACTCGCTTCCCAAGTTGTCTCGCCTTGTCTACTATCATACTGCTCCTCCTTGGAGGGCATCGTACTGCACCTTCTTTGGGTTGTATTTTTGATCGTCTTGTATATGATCTTTTGATACGATGTACTTTCTTCCACAGTTGTATCGCTCCTCTTCCGATCCTTCATTAAATGTGTTTCCTTATTTTTAGACTTGACTGTCTGTGTGATTAGACCACTCTTCACACATATCATACATGTAGCCATTTAGCAGACGTCTCGATTCAGATGCAATCACCATTTGGAGTGTGATTCGGTACACATTTCTTACTGTCTTATCGTGAGATCATCTCTTGAGATGTCGACACGTGGCGATCGACTATTTTTCTCTCACAATTTTCTCATTTTATTTTCATCTCGCCGAGGGTATGATGGGAAGAAAACCTGTAACCATCCCATCATTGTCGCCATGTCCCGATATTTTTGCCACATCTTTGATTTTAATATAGTTTTACCTGTTGGACTTGAGGCGCCGGTTGATTATCCAAAGGTTTGTATAAAATCCTCTTAGGATTGAGAAACCTTCTTTTATTTATTTTCTCCTTTTTCAGAGTTCATAGTTTTTTTTTCTCTTTCTTTTCTGTCTTTTCGTGTTCCTTCTTAACTCCTCGAATCTCATATAAAACCTCATTATAGTGGGCAGAAGCTCTCTATCTCGACCTCTAAGACAGGAGGGGTTATTTTTTCCTTTTTTAAGGTTGTTGTCCTTGTTAATGGCGTTTGTCACTGTTAATGATTCATCGTTGTCATCTCAGATCTTTCATCTTTTGTATTTTCGCACTCTTCTTCTGATTATGATGTTTTTTTTTTCTGAGTGTGGCTGTTTTTTATTTTTTTATTTTGAACTTTTACAGCACTGACAAGAGGCCTATTTATAAACCCCCAGGTACCAGTCGTTCCTCCGGGATGTCCGATACTGCTTATTTAGAGAACTTGAAGGTCAAATACCGCCTTCAGAGGTTCGAGGCCTCCTTTGCTAGCCCTGCAGGAAAAGCCGACGTTCTGACTAAGAAGATCGCCGAGCAACCTTGTGGTCTGAATGAGATAATTATGACTGACGGTTAGTTGGAGGCAGGACTTCGCCTTCCCTTGTACCGTCCTTTAGACTCTTTTCACTACGAGGTTGTTACAACACTGCTCGATCGAACTCGCATGCGTTGCTATCTCAAGCTTGTTGTCAAGTTTAGTTGCCAAAACTATAAGTCTTGATTTCTAGTCTACTTATAGCTAAGTCTCGGATTATGATAGAAAGTGTAGTTGAGCATTAGACTTCACGGTGTTTATCGATTGAATACGAAAAACTACTAAGGGTATCTTGTGGAACTTCATCAACAAAGGATCCGAAGAATAAGCTTACTGAGTGGCAAGCAGATTATATGCACATGTTAGTCAAAGCATAGGACGATAGAGAGAGCGCAACAAGCATTTGCTATCATGTCCTACTGGCAGTGGTGCTATTACTCCTTTTGAGGCACATATTAATGCTTTATATAATGAGTAGGCTCAATTGGAGCAGACCTTAAATTTTGTCTTAGCTACCCAATAAGGTTGCTTTTTTTTTCTTTCATCTTTTGATATATTAGTGCTTTATTCCTTGGAATATTTTTACCTATTAATACTATGGTGTTATCTCGCAGGGGCTTGTAATCGCAATACAGAGCTTGAGAGGCAGTTGGACGATATCAGGGGAGAAAAGCAAACCTTAGATGATGATCTCAATGGCATGGAATCTCGCTTTGAAGAGGAGCTAGAGGCTGAACATGCTATCTGGAGACATAATATGAACAATTTTCATGCCGAGTATGGTGTAAAGATAACTAATACTTGCAAATCTTCCATTCTTCATGAACATCAAAGAGTTGTTGTTGCTGCTGCTTCATAGGCCGTGATCCATACTGAGCCCGTTGCTGAGCAAATAGCCCCTGGTGGTGGTGCATCTGAGGATGACAGTCAGATGGACCTTGAGCAAGGTGCTCCGGGTGGTGAACATGCTTAAGTTCCTCGTTGCTTATCTGAGTTAGTGGTAGTTTTTCTTTTCTTCTGCATGTTTGAACATATGTTTTCAGAGTCATGTACTTTGTATGTTGGTAAGTCCTCGTGCTCTTTCCAAGGAAATGTTTAATGATGTGTTGTTTGGTAAAAACTCTTGGTGCTTCTGAGACAATGCTAAAGGTACTATGGGTGGGTAAGTCCTCGTGCTCTGTCGCTCGTGATCCCTCCGAGGCGACGTTTTTTGTTTAGATGGTATGCTAACTGAATTCTCTGTTGTTTTGAGGTATTACTTTGCTAAGAATTTTTTGGTAAGTCCTCATATGTGGGAGGCAATTATTAATTTTATTTTGAACAATTACTGGTACTTGGTATGGCTTTTCCATGGTGAAATATTTATTTCTGATTTTATTGTAGATTAGTTTTCCTTATTTTGTGGCTCTAAGGATTTTTCTTGATCTATGCTGCTAGCCCGACCATGGTTGACAAGGCCGAGGAGTGATCATCTCCTTGATTGGACAAGTCATCTCTTACAATGTTGAGTCTTAGAGTAAAATGAAACCTCATTCTCGCCTCTGTTATGTGATTTCTTTGGCTTTTTATTTTAATAATGTCTTGTTTAGGTTACACTTTACCCTTAGTTCTGTAATTAGGTGTTCGAGTCACTTTTATAACCATCGTTTGTTGGGTGATATCTCGGTCGAACGATTCTTGCCTCAGTCAAAGGCGAGTTCCTCGGTTATGGACATCTGATGTATGACAAGACATTATCCAATTCGTGATCATGATGGCATTAACCTAGGTTGAGTTCCATCTCATGTATCTTAGGGTGTCCCCCGCTTCATCTCAGTTCATGAAATTAGATGGCATTGCCTTAGGTATGTTTTTCCGTCTCAGGCAGCTTGGGTATTTTCCCACCTCATTCTTTGTAGAATGGAAGGTATGGCTAACACCATTCCATAATCTTGATGGGCTTTTGATATGATAGTTACGTGGGATTATAAATCTATGTGCAAATGCAGAGAAGTCATAGAAAAAAAAAACATACAACACAAATAAATAGAAATATAAAAAGGAAAAAATAAAGCGATAAGTAATTGAATATATGCAAAAGACAAATTTTATTAATCTCAAAAGAGGGTTCGTAAACCCTTAGTACATTCATATAAGGTTTCATAACCTTTTACGTGTAGGGATTTAGACCCTATTTTCATAATATAACCTGTGAAGGGTCTTCTAAGCATTGCATTGATTTAGGTACTTGATATTCCATGGTCGTTCTAGTTCTTCCCTATTATGTTTGACAAATCTGTATGCTCCATCGTGTACCTTTGGCGATGACTGTAAGCAGTCCTTCCCATATAGGCGTAAATTTGCCTGAATCGTGCTGATATGTCGGAATCTCACACCAGAATTGATCGCCTGGGTTGAATTGTCTCTTGTGAACAAGCTTGTTGTATTCCCGATCCAACCTTCGATGGTAATTTTCTATTTATTGAAGAGTTATTTCTCGGTTTTCCTCAAGATCGTCTAGTTTAGCGAGTATCATGTCAGAAGTCAGGTTCTTTTCCCAAGCTTCAGTCGGTATGATTGCCTCTGTACCATATGTCAAAACAAAGGGTGTCATCCATGTGGCCTCTCTTCGGGTGGTCTGATAAGCCCATAGAACATTATGCAGTTATTCGCACCTGCTAGCCCCATGTCCATATAATTTATTTTTTAAGATGTCAGCAATAGTTTTATTGGTGGCCTCTGCTTGGCCATTGCTTTCGGGGTAGATGGGAATGGACTTATTCTTTCTGATATTGAAACAGTTAAAGAGGAGATCAATATTCTTTCCCCATAGTTGTGCTCCATTGTACGATACGATGGCGTCTGGGATACCAAAGCGACATATAATATGTTTGAAGAGAAATTTGAAGACATCGTGGTCTCTAATGTGTCTGAGGCCTGAAGCCTCTACCCACTTTGTAAAGTAGTATGTGGCGACGATCAAATACTTTCTTTATCCTGTACCATATCGTAGTGGTCCTACGATGTCAACCCCCCATTTTGCAAATGGACAAGGATTTAGTACAGTCTTTAAATCCATGGAAGGGGCATGCCTCCCTTTTCCATATTTTTGGCATTCAATGCATCTTTGTGCCATCTATTTTGAATCTTCGTTCATACGAGGTCGAAAATATCCTTGAAGTTTGGCTTTTTGAGCTAAGGTTACGCCCCTGCTGTGGTTTCCTGCGTATCCACGATGTATTTCTTTTAGAATTTCTTGACCCTCGTCAAAGGATAGGCACCTGAGTAGTGGCCCCGGGTATGACTATCGATATAGTATTCATTCACTTAACTGGTAGTTTTCTGATCGGGATATCACCTTGTGTGCGAGTTTTTGGTCACTGGGGTGATCGCCATTAGCCAGATATTTTATGATGGGCGTTCTTCAATCATCCTTGGGAGGAGCCTCTTGGCTCGTGCTTACACTTAAGATTTCCATATCCCATTCGAGTGGTATAGAGGGAAATAATACCCTTTCGACCTTCACGGCTGTTGCCTCTGGGTCTACCATCATAGAGGCAATGAAGGAAAGGGCATCCGAATACCAGTTGTTATTTCTACATAAGTGTCGGAAAGTGATGTTAGGTATCTTCCTGATATAGTGTTTGGCCATCTGGAGATATCATTGTAAACATGCATCTGAGGCTTGATACCTCCCATAAATTTTTCGTATGACAAGTTGTGAGTCTGACTTCGTCGAGCCCGAGTTCAATTATTACTCTAAGAGCATGTATGACTGCTTCATACTCAGTTATGTTATTTGTGGAGGGGAATTCTAGCCTTAAGCTGTAAACGATCCTTCGGCATGTCAGAGTCGTGAAGACCATTCTGATGCCCGATCCTTCCGTGTTACAAGACCTATCCACAAATACTTCCCATCACCTTGGGTTATCTGAGTGAAGCAATCCGGGTGGTTCCTGTAATTCGTCTTCCATCACTAGAATTTCCTTAATCTCATCAGTATCTTCGAGTGGAAAATTGGCTAGGAAGTCTGCAATGACTTGAGTCTTTATTGCTTTCTGAGGTTGATATTTAACCCAAAACTGTTTGATTTGTGCTCCTCATTTGGAAATACTTCCCACTCTATTGGCATTGTCGAGTGCGGACTCTATCGGTGCTTTAGTAATGATAGTCACAGTATGTGCGTAAAAATATGTTTGCAATTTCTGCGTCGCGTATACCAAAGATAGTTAAAGTTTTTCAATCTTTGAGTAATTTTCTCCGCCGATGTCAGAGTTTTTCTTATAAAGTAAATGGGTTTTTCTGCCGCCTCGTCTATGCGAGTTAGTTCATCATTTATCGATGTGTTAGTGGCCGATAGATATAGGGATTTATGCCCGGGTTAGACGTTTGTAAAATTGGTAAGGTATCTAGGTGCTCCTTAATCTTCTGGAAAGCTTTTTCGCACTTGGCACTCCATGAGAATTTTTCACCTTTCTTTAGAGTGTTGAAGAAATCTCTACATTTATCGGACGATATAGCAATGAACCTTCCCAGGGATTTCAATCGACCATTAAATATCTGAACGTCTTTTACTGTGGCAGGTGAAGGAATTTCTAGGATGGCTTGCACCTTGGATAGGTCCACCTTGATGCCTCGCTTAGTGACCAAATAGCCTTAAAAAATTATCTTGAGGTTACCCAAAATGTGCATTTTTCCGGGTTGATTTTCATATTGTACTTCCTCATGTTTTCAAAAATGTCTTTGAGGTATTTTTCATGATCCTGTGGGACTTTATTTTTGACAAGCATATCGTTTACATACACTTATAGGGTTTTATGTATCCAATTGTTAAACATTTTTTCTACCATTCTTTGGTATGTCATACCGGCATTTTTTTGTCCGAATGGCATTTTTGTATAACTGTAAATACCTCGTGGAGTAAAAAAGATAGTGTGCTCTTGGTACTCCTATGATAGTGAGATCTGATTATATCCAAAGTACCCATCCATCAGCGATAGCAACCCGTATCCTGATGTTTCTTTTACGAGCTGATCGATGTTGGGGAGTGGAAAGTTGTCTTTTGGACATGCTTTGTTAAGATCACTAAAGTCAATGCATATTCGCACTCCCCTGTTTTTCTTAGGTACGATCACCATGTTAGATATCCATATCGGATACTACACTTCTCGGATGACACCCGAGGCCTCCATCTTCTTGAGCTCGTTTTGAATGGCTTCATGGTATTCAGGTGCCACTTTTCACATTTTTTGTCTCATGGGCTTGTGCTTTGGATTAATTTTCAGATGATGGAAACAAACTTATGGGTCTATCTCCGTCATGTCTTTCATGCGCCATGCAAAAACATCTGAGTATTCCTTTAATACTTGTATCAATTTCTCCTCTTCCTCTATGTCAAGGAGGGTTCCAATTTTGACCATCCCTGAATTTTCAAGTGTTCTGATATTCACTTCCTTTGTTGGTTCTGAGGCCGAAAAAATTGACTTCGCTTCTCCGATATCGGAGAGATTCTGTAATTACTATAAGGGCTATGTGGGTTCTCCCGAGATAGGAATTGATGCGTCGTTCGAGCGCCTTGCTTCATTTGTTTCTGTTATGTAAGTGTCGATTTATTCTTGATTCTTAGCATTTTTAGCTTTTTTCTTCATGGCTTTTGGGGAGTTGACCTTATTCTCACCATTTTGTACATGCATATTGTAACAATACTTTGTTTTGCCCGAGTCTCCTATGATCTCTGTGATCCCATCGGGTGTTGGAAACCTCAATCTCTGGTGATAATTTGAAGCGACTCCTTTGATTCCATGAACCCAGGATCGCCCGACAATATAAGTATAAGGTGAAAGTACATCTACCACACAAAAGGTTGTCAAAGTCAGGATTCTTCCTACAAGAATTTCCAAGGTTATCTCGCCCCTTGGGTGAGTAGACAAACCGTTGAAGCCAAAGATATTATATGTAGATGGTATTAAGTACTCATCTTTTAGAACCATTTGTTTGAACGTCTCATAGAATAAGATTTCGACGGAACTTCCGCAATCGATTAGTATCTTGGGCATCGCCAATGGTAGCGCCTTAGGTTTTTCCTCCTCTTCTTTGTGTTCTGGGAGAGCAATGGACATCATGACTACTGGTGGATCGTTATGATTCCTTCCGCCATCTGGTGTTTCAGAGGCTGAAAAGTTGATAGGATGTTTCATCCATTCCTCCATCGGAGGTTCTTTGTCTATGCTATAAACATCATTTCCTTCAAAGTTTCTCAAATAGATTCGTCTAGTAATGTTTCCCTCCAATGAAGGTGTTGTAATAGCGTAATGGGAAATCATGTTACATCCTAGGTACAGTGCTTCATGCGGGATTTCCACATGGTGTACCGGTGGTCCTATCACCTGTGGGGCTGCCGGATGTGCAATATATTCTTGGAGTTTACCATCATCGATCATGTCTTGCACCATTTTCATTAGATCCTTACATGAGTCTGTTGGATGACTGTCAAATTGATGGAACTCACAAAAATATTTTCTGTTCTTAGCGTGTTCGGGTTGTTTCCTCCTGTTCCATAGGAAATTAATCTTGTATTTTCCATCAACCTTCTTAAAGATTTTGGAAATAGGGGTGTTTAACTTCATGTAGACGGGATCTATAAATTTTCCCCTTTTCTGTTGGGCCTGGTCTCGCCCTTTCCATCCTCCACCTATGTGTTTATCGAATCATGCCGATTCACTGTGAGGTCGCTCACCACCTCAAATTTGCGCCGGGGGATTTTGTGGCTCTACCACATTTTCCCCTTTACTGTTCCCTCAGACTAGCTTATCATACGTATTGTCTTAGAGTTCTTCGAGGGCTATATAGTCCTCCTGGATTTTCCTTAATTTTCCTAAATAGGGTGGCATAGTCTCATACATTCTGACAAATATGGGTGAAAAAATAGGGGTCTAACAACCACACCCAATATTTCGACTAGCAATCTGTATGGACAACTCCGAGTTGTTTTCTAGAGAATCGACTAGACTCAATCAATAGAAAATACTCAAGGAGTTATTATCTCAATCTCTCAATTTTATTTACCCAAGCAAATATGATTCGCGAGTCTTAATCAAAGAGATATAACTTGGATGGTACCAAAGACCAATATCCAAGTGTCAATCAATTTAAATCAACAACCAATAAGGTCGGATATTCTAATTGATTGAACAGCGCATAACCTGTATTATTTCAATTATATAACGAAATATAATGCAGAAAAGAAATAACACAGACACCAGAATTTTGTTAACGAGGAAACCGCAAATGCAGAAAACCCCCGGGACCTAGTCCAGATTAAACATACATTGTATTAAGCCGCGACAGACACTATCCTACTCCAAATTAACTTCGGTCTGGAATGTAGTTGAATCCCAATTAATCTCACACTGATCCAAGGTACAGTTATGCTCCTACACCTCTGATCCCAGCAGGATACTGTACACTTGATTACCTTAGCTGAGCTCACCAACAACCAAGAGTTGATACGAACCAAAGTCGAAGACATTAATAAACAAATATGTCTCACACAGAAAAGTCTATAAAATAGATAAATCTGTCTCCCAGGAATAAACCTATGAGTTTTGTTCCGTCTTTTGATAAATCAAGGTGAACAGGAACCAATCAATAAAACTAGACTTATATTCCCGAAGAATAGCTCAGTTTTATCAATCATCTCACAATAGTCTTAATCAACACATCGAAAATGATATTGTGGAATCACAAACGATGAGACGAAGATGTTTCTGATTACTTTTATATCTTTCCTATCGGAGATAGAAATCTCAAGCTAATTATTACAATTGTACTCATATGATAGAAACAGCAAGATCAGATCACACAACTACAAGTAAAGTAGTATCAGTCTGGATTCACAATCCCAATGAAGTCTTTAAGTCGTTAACCTAGTTTTAGAAGAATAAAACCAAAGGTTAAAGGATAATCGACTCTATCTTAGCAAACTAGTATCACATAGAATGTGTGGGGATTAGGTTTCACAGTTTCTAGAGTTCTCTTATATAGTCTTTCAAATCAGGGTTTGCAATCATTGTTAGCTTAGTAACAAAGCATTCAATATTCACCGTTAGATGAGAACCTGATTAGATTCAAGCTAATATTTCTTAATCGTTAGATAAAAAACTTAGCTTGTCATACACACATGTACTTGACGATTTTGGGTTTGTGTAACCGTACCAAAACATGTACAATAGTTGGTTCAACACTAATCAACCAAATGGTTAGCCAAATGATAACTTTCATATCAACCATATTCTTTTTCACCATAACTAGTTCAAATGACTCAAATGAACTAGTTAGAGAGTTGTTCAATTGCTATAAGATCTCATGTACTACACAAGACACAATTGAAGTAAAAACGATATGATTCACTCGAATCGATTCATGAACTATAAATCCACGGTTTTCAAAAGCATTCCTTTAAGATAAGTTTACGAACATCGTTTTCCACTCAAGTTCGCAGACTGGGTTCGCGGACTCAAGTTAACCGGTTGGAGTTCACAAACTCCAGCAGAAATTCTCGGGTTTGACAACTTCCGTCAGTTCACATACTGGGTTCATGGACTGAAACCGAGCTACAACTCCAGCAGAAATTCTCGGCTTCGAGAACTACGCACGTTCGCGGACTGAGTTGGCTGCTCAAGTTCCGGTTTCACTTGATCAACAAAGTTCGCAAACTTCTGTTCAAGTGCTAAGGACTTATACATATATGTGTTACCACAACAATGTTCATATCCCTCAGTGGTTATATTGTCTAAACTCTTATTTCAATCATTGAAACATTCTCAGAGGACGTTATATAGTTATTATTCACAAACTATTTTTCGTCAGAGCGATTTCCAAAGTGATTGAAACATAACATGACTTTCGTCACTAGGTTAAGATGAACTTGGAGAAAGCGAAAGATTTACCAACACATATTTTGGGAAATAGATAGGCGAAATATACTCAGCTTGAAATATCACATGTGTATATTCTTAGTCTATATAGTAATACGACTTTTGTCTCAAGATAAGAGATAAAGTAGATAGAATTTCGAGTGATAGATAAGTTCAAGTCTCCACATGCCTTTTAGTCGATGAAGATCCACTGGTTCCTTAAGTAGTCATTCGTCTTGTATGATGATTGCCATGGAGTTCTTGAGCTCAACTACACTTTCTATCCTAGTCTGAGACCTTAGCTATAGTAGACTGGAAATCAAGACTTTATAGTTTTGATCACTAACATTGACAAACATGCTTGAGATAGAAACGCATGCGAGTTCGACCGAGCAATGCTCTAACAATCTCCCCCTTGTCAATTTTAGTGGAAAAACTATTAATACATATGGAATACAAAAAATATTTAAATAAACTTTGTAGCTCCTATTCCACATGTCTAATCTTCAACAATACTCGAAATCTTCGTCACTTCCAAGTAGTCCAATGTTCCCAAAGGTTGTAAGTTTAGCATCATCGTTGTTGAAAATCCGTAGCTATAAAAATGAGAAAAGCATTGGTTCCCAATCATTGTTATATAGTGTCATAGTATTATTACACAGCGTCAAAGTCCAATTGCATCACAACTTCAACAACAATACTATGGTGATACTTCCCTCCCCTTTAGT
This sequence comes from Papaver bracteatum, assembly GCA_023529315.1. NCBI lineage: Eukaryota > Viridiplantae > Streptophyta > Magnoliopsida > Ranunculales > Papaveraceae > Papaver > Papaver bracteatum. The sequence goes on from JAJJWX010005367.1 coordinate 725,408, forward strand.
CAATACTCCATCTCACATGGAAACCACTCCCTCTTACATAATGATCTGAAAACCATATGTATTTGTTATGTGAACTATATATTAATTCTTCCCCTTTTTGTCAATAAAATTGGCAAAGGTACAAGAACGGGATCCTAATGAAATTTCCGTAAGATGCATTTCATGACCAAAGGTAAATGTATATCACCTTATTTAGATGCAATCATAAAACCGAAGCTAAATGCATTCATCAAGGAGTTTATAAAGACGCAAGATAACCCCTCTAATATTCCAAAGCCGCACTCCCCACAAAGATTTGGCAATCAAGCACAAGTTCAAATGAACTCTCCCCCATAATATGTCATTCCCAAAGGAACAACAAGAGCGACCTTAATTTCAAAAGAAAAGAAGGATTTCTTTAGACTCAACAAATTACATACAAGTATGAATTTGGAATCCAACAAGAAATATTCAATCATATTAACCCAAGAGAACCAAGATTAATTTGACTAAATATGCTCAACACAAGTAAACTTATGGAGACTTAATAAATCAATTAGATTAATCACAAGAAAGCTCGCAAATAATCTAATTGCCATACTCAACCAAACTATTTACAAAAGTAATCAATTTAATTGGCCGCACTCGACATAATAAAAATCTATGGAGCAATGACTAAGTTAATCATGAAAAACCAACTCAGTCAAAGAAATGCTCATACATAAGAAAAGTTGTGGAGTGCTAACTAAACATCACCACAAGATGATTGATTTAGTTCAAACTACTCGACGTAAAGTATCTTACGGAACACAACTAAGCTAATCACAAAAATAATCAACTTTGGTTGTCTAATGCTCAACATAAGTCACAATACGGAGTCTCATAGTAATACACAAAATATGGATCAGGGAAGATCAATTACTGAGGAATACACAAGGATTCATTCTATGTTTCCATCACCATTTGCACAATGACACATAATAGACATAATCCTTGAATCACAAATTATTTTAACCTATCTTACATCAATAATTGACAATATAGGATTAACTTTTGTGTTTGACAAAAGTCTATTCATCTTTTTATCAATATTTGCATATCAATTCACTAACGATTTTACTTTTTGACAAAATATGGGACAATCAAGTTCACGGACATAAACACACATATCCCATCACAATATTGTAATAAAATCAATAGATTAAAACTGCAACCATCATCTTCCAAACAAGTTTAGAATTTAAACCAATAAATATAAAAACAAGAAGATGAAAAACATTGGATATAGCTATGTATAATCACAATAATGAATATTCCAAAACACTAGTTATTCTTCTAAACAAAAGAGAAACAATAGAAGATTTACTAGACATTAAGAAATCAGAGTTCATTAAGAACCTCGTATCTTTCAATGAAACCATCAAAGAATGTATCGCTGATTTCCTTTATTCTCTTGACCATAGACACACCGTGTTCGTGAGTTTGAACACTAACTTTGTGATCAACCACCCGAACAAGCTGTCTAGATTTGGCACAGTCCATGATAAGCTTCTTTTGATTCCATATCAGAATGTTCTAATTAGCAAGAATTCTGGCCTGACCATCTAGAAGTTGGTTTATTTGCAATTGAAGATTTGCAAAATCGACCCTTGAATCATTCTGAAAACGAGTTAAATCCTTGACAGAATCATCAATCTAGGAGTTGTGATCATTTCTTTCAATCATCTTCTTTAGAACCAACTCCTGAATTGACTTACGTTCCTAATTGTCTTCCTCCATATCAAGACGCACAATCTCTTGAGATCTTGCAGAGTTCTCCATAGGGTTTTAGAGAAGGGAAAACATAATACAGAACAAGTATATATGCGTTCGTCAACAAGAGTAGAAAACTCTGGTTTTGAAAACCCTAGAAACTCGCAAGAAGAGGAAGCGAATGTTTATGGACCGCTAATAAAAGGACTCAAACAAAAATAATATACAACATACTTGAGTATTCCCAAATTATTTTCCTTGTACCTCTCAAGTTAGAAACAAGGAAACAAATACCTGGAATCAGGTAGTAGAGTGGAAATTAATTCCACCGTGATCATCGAGAAAGGTGTTGTATATATCATCTGACTGTTTGTTCTTTATTTTCTTCGCCTTTCCTCGGTTGACTTTCATCCCTGAAGGATAAGACATGGCGTGCTTAACTAATCCATCAGATGGCTCTCTCTGAGGACTAAGTCTATGACCTCTTGCAATTGGTTCAAGAGGATCAGAATAATCATGGATCTATTTTCTAGACTTAGATTTACTAGAAACATTCTTATAAGTACAGGGAATGCTTTCTTTAGCAACACAAGAATTTATTCCAGGATGCACTTGAGCCCTGTGATGATTTCTAGAATAGAGATCATTCTTATAAGGTTTCTGGTTTCTTGTGGGAATATGATTTACTGCATTAGTCGACTGACTATTCGTTCCATTGACAGTGAATAGAAGCAAATTATGAAGCTTATAAATTTGTTTCCTTCTTAAAAAACAATGGATAGCATAGTGATTATTTTTCCCACAAAAAGTACAGGTTCGTGGAGGAGAAGCAGTAACTGGCACCTGTTTAAACTTAATATCCATATGAGAAGACTGCAAGTTATATAAACTTTTCTTGACATAATCTTCTACTGGAGAACACTTCTTCGTATGCGGCAATTCATGAGAATTGGTTACAGAATAATTTCTCCTTAAGACAGAGTTTTCCTTTTCCAAGGATTTACACTGTTCATGGGATAGAGTAAGAGATGCACATAGTTTCTCTTTTCAGCACGGAGTCTGTTGAGATCTGATGAATGAGTCTCGAGCAAATGTTTTTCTGTAATTGAGTCCTCTTTAATAATATCCTCAAGAGTACCAATCCTTTCACGTTGAAGAGTAGTTTCTTGAAGAAGTTTATCAATATTCTTAGAGAAGGACTTTATGATGTTATAGAGGTCACGTTCTCGATCAAGAGACTTTTAAAATTCATAAATGAGATGATCATGATCATTAAAATCATTATCTTCAGCTGTATATTTTGAAATTATGGTGAGCTCCTTTTCAGCTTCTGCCAGAGTGTTACATGCCTCATGAGAGGAAGAAATGTCATTATCATATTGAACATTCTTTCTACCTCGGAATTCGGAAGAATCAACTAAGGAATAATCCTTTGAGGTGTTTCCAAGCCACATAGCATGATCAAAATCTTTAGGAGACATTTTGGTATGCGCAACCGAGATTTTGTCCACAGACTCATATTGCCACAAACACTGACTCGTAAGGTCTTAAGCGTGTTTGGATGCTCTGATACCAATTGAAAAAGCGGGGGTCTAACAACCACACCCAATATATCGATTAGCAATCTGTATGGACAACTCCGAGTTGTTTTCTAGAGAATCAACAAGACTCAATCAATAGAAAATACTCAAGGAGTTATTATCTCAATCTCTCAATTTGATTTACTCAAACAAATATGATTCCCGTGTCTTAATCAAAGAGAGATAACTTGGAAGGTACCAAAGACCAATATCCAAGTGTCAATCAATTTAAATCAACAACCAATAAGGTCGGATATTTTAATTAATTGAACAATGCACAACCCGTTTTATTTCAATTATATAACGAAATATAATGCGGAAAAGATATAACACAGACACCAGAATTTTGTTAACGAGGAAACTGCAAATGCCGGGACCTATTCCAGATTAAACATACACTGTATTAAGCCGCTACAGACACTAGCCTACTCCAAATTAACTTCGGTCTGGACTGTAGTTGAACCCAAATCAATCTCACACTGATCCAAGGTACATTTATGCTCCTACGCCTCTGATCATAGCAGGATATTGTGTACTTGATTCCCTTAGATGATCTCACCCACAACCAAGAGTTGCTACGACCCAAAGTTGAAGACTTTAATAAACAAATCTGTCTCATACAGAAAAGTCTACAAGATAGATAAATCCGTCTGCCATGAATAAACCTATGAGTTTTGTTCCATCTTTTGATAAATCAAGGTGAACAATAACCAATCAATAAAACCAGACTTATATTCCCGAAGAAAAGCTCAGTTTTATAAATCACCTCACAATAGTCTACATCGACGCAGCGAAAAAAGTGGAATCTCAAACGATGAGACGAAGATGTTTGTGATTACTTTTATATCTTGCCTATCGGAGATAGAAATCTCAAGCCATTTATTACAATGGTACTTATACGATAGAAACAACAAGATCAGATCACACAACTACAAGAAAAGTAGTATCGTTCTGGCTTCACAATCCCAATGAAGTCTTTAATAACCTGGTTTTAGAAAAATAAAACCAAAGGTTAAAGGAGAATCGACTCTAGCTTAGCAAACTAGTATCACACAGAATGTGTGGGGATTAGGTTTCCCATTTACTAGAGTTCTCCCTTATATAGTCTTTCAAATCAGGGTTTGCAATCAATGTTAGCTTAGTAACAAAGCATTCAATATTCACCGTTAGATGAAAACCTGATTAGATTCAAGCTAATATTTCTCAACCGTTAGATCAAAAACTTAGTTTTTCATACATACATGTACTTGACGATTTTGGGTTTGTGTAACCGTACCCAAATGTGTACAATAGTTGGTTCAATACTAGTCAACCAAATGGTTAGCCAAATGATAACTTTCATATCAACCATATTCTTCTTCACCATAACTAGTTCAAATGACTCAAATGAACTAGTTAGAGAGTTGTTCAATTGCTATGAGATCTCATGTACTATACAAGACACAATTGAAGTAAAAACGATATGATTCACTCGAACCGATTCATGAACTATAAAGCCACGGTTTGCAAAAGCATTCCTTAGTTAATTAAGATAAGTTCACGAACATCGTTTTCCACTCAAGTTCGCAGACTGGGTTCGCGGACTCAAGTTAACTGGTTGAAGTTCACAAACTTCAGCAGAAATTCTCGGGTTCGAGAACTACGCATGTTCGTGGACTGAGTTGGCTGCTCAAGTTCTGGTTTCACTTGATCAACAAAGTTCGCAAACTTCGGTTCAAGTGCTAAGGACTTATACATATATGTGTTACCACAACAATGTTTATATCCCCAGTGGTTATATTCACAAACTATTTTTCGTCAGAGCGATTTCCAAAGTGATTGAAACCTAACATGAATTTCGTCACTAGGTAAAGATGAACTTGGCTAAAGCGAAAGCTTTACCAACACATATTTCGAGAAATAAATAAGCGAGATATACTAAGCTCAAAATATCACATATGTATATTCTTAGTCTATATAGTAATACGACTTTTGTCTCAAGATAGGAGATAGAGTAGATAAACTTTCGAGTGATAGATAAGTTCAAGTCTACACACACCTTTTAGTCGATGAAGATCCACTGGTTCCTTGAGTAGTCCTTCGTCTTGTATGATGATTTCCATGGAGTTCTTGAGCTCAACTACACTTTCTATCCTAGTCTGAGACCTTGGCTATAGTAGACTAGAAATCAAGACTTTATAGTTTTGATCACTAACATTGACAAACATGCTTGAGATAGAAACGCATGAAAGTTAGACCGAGCAATGCTCTAACAATGTGGTCTATCTTTCACAGACTGTTTTTGAAACCTAAGATCGCATATGTCTCTGGGACTCATCTGATCTCTACGCAGAGCTTTCTCCAGCGAGCGACGAGAGATCAAAGTGATTCATTATGATTTCTGATTAATTGGAACAACATATCAATTCCCGGTTTAACCCGACTATTATGCATATAGGCCTCTAAGAATAGTTCAGACAAATGAGCAAAAGATTTGACCGATTCTCTCGGCAGGTTGTTGAACCACATCAGGGCTTCTTCCTTTAGACTAGATGGGAAGAATTTACACATCACGACATCGTACTGGCTCTATTGTGTTTATGTTATGTGATAAGATATGAGATGTTCAATTGCATTGCATGTCCCCTTGACGAGATTTGTAAAGGTCGGAAGAGAACATTTTCTTGGAAATGGTTTGGCCAGCAGACTCGAAGTTAAGGGTGATTGTCCTGCTTATTGCATTGTTTCTGCCAATTTCTTGCCTCATTGTCTCCCAGTGGATTCTTTGTACATCGTTTAGAGTTGACTGAGTCTAACCTTCTATTGATCATTGATATGCCTCATTTGGGCCTTCTTTATTTCCCCTGAAGCTCTTTCAGGCGAGAATGAAACTTCTGGATGACGATATTTTGATCGCTCTAAATCCTCATCGGATTGCTCAACGTGTGTAGTTGGTTTGGTACGAGTTGACTTCTCTTTCGAAGTCTCTCCTCGCTTAGGATTTCTACCTACCGGGTTCTTGGGCAAGTCATTGACTTTAGTTTCGTCCTCCTTATTCTTATTTTATCGTTTATGTCTAAGATTGACATCGAATGAACCTTCCGATGGACTATCCTCATCATTTAAGATTGCCTTAATCCTTTTTGGGAATTGGTCCTCCGTTTTTTCATTCGAGGTATCTGGTATGTTGATATGTTCGTCATCGTGTAGGTTCTCGAGAGGATTTTCCTCCTCGGGGATTTCCTCCGGGATGGTAAGTGGCGCCTTGTTCCTCGTTTTGCATCTCAACCTCCATTTTTTTCTCTCCAAATTTTTGTTTCGTTGTTATAATTTTCTCATTCGTTCTTCCTGCACCTTTTGTGCTTTCATGATGGCTGTTAGGGAAGTGATGTTGTTATCGAGGCTAGAGGAGTCATCCTTTTTTGCCCCGTTGTTAGCCATTTGTTTCAGCAAATGATTCAACCCTCCTGGTTGAATCAAATGAATTTCATCTTGTCATTCGAAGGGATTTTACTCTTCGTCGGAACTATAGTTATCCATTAAACCTTCCCGATATTGATTATCGAGTTGTCCCTCGCCTGGGAGCACACCATTGAGCAAAGCCTCTCCTAGAATCATTGCGTTAAGTCTTTCTAGTAAAGCTCCACCAGTTTCTCATTGGCTTATGCGAACGGATCATCTCGTCACCATCGCCTTACCTGCGACATATGCAATAATGCTTAACTTGTCTCTTCTTTCATAAAAGTGGAACCCTAGGTTTGCAGGTCAGGTGCAATTACTAAGTCATGGTTCAGACTGTGTAGTTTCAGTATAGGAATACTTTTCAGTAAATTTTGGAGACATGTGATGATGTTAAAACATTCCCCACTTGGATAAAGTTTTGGTGACAGGAAAAGGCGTTTTTCTTTTCTCTGTTTTCGAGTAAATTACCCCCTCCTGCACGTCATACCTTTAATGGGTAAAAGCCAAGTTATGACGATTGAGTACGTTTTCCTATATTAGTAAGTATTTCTCAACGTCTTAAACTCCTGAATTTAACAAACATTCGTTTGATGGATGATTATGTACTCATTAACCTTTCCTCTTTGTTTAGATTTAAGTTTCCAAGAAGAATATTTCAGGTTATACGGAGTTTTAAAAGATGAAGATCATTATAAATCGTCATTTCTTTGAGTTTTTTTCAACTGTCGTAGTGTATTTTCCTCATAAGAAGTTTACTAGCTCAGATTTACTTCCAACTTATTCACGGAAGAGGTTTTTTGAACCTTTGCAAAAAAAAATTGCAACCCCTCTGATGTTCTAACCTTTCTTTCTCCTGAGTCTCTTTAGGAAATAAGTGAAATGACTATAGAAAACTTGAATAATAAGAGATTGAGAGATATATTATATATCTGATGCTTTTGAGGGTATACAATGCTTTGCGATCGTTAAGTCCTATAGAGATCTACAAAGGGATGAAAGGAAATAACTCGTTTTAAGAGATTTTTTGGAAAAATTTAGAAAACTTCTCAAGGGAGGTAGATAAATCTTTATACCTCCATGTTTCTAACGCCAAAATATAGTTGCTCTTTTCTGACTACTACACCCAAGTGAATCTAACAACTATAAAGCTACTAACATTCATGATTCAAAGATAAACAAGATGTGAAGAAAATGAAAGTAAAGATGAACACAAGCATATAACGTGGTTCGGCCTTGTAGACCTATATCCACGGGAAAGAAACCATATCTTTATTGATTAAGGTCTTACCCTTGAATGAGTTCCGAATATCACTTAAACTTCTCCCTCTTTCTTTCTCTAAATCTCTATCTAGAATTCTTTGAAGAAAGACCATCTAATATTACATGCCCATTTATTTCTACATGGACTTGTATTTATAGACAGACTAGACTCGCGAAGGTGTGACCCGATATCGCTGAGCTGGTGACGCTTTCGTACATCTTATCATTACTCGGACAAGTCTTACATTGTTCCCCTTCGTGGTACTTTGTTTGACTCTCTTCCCGAGTTGTCTCACCTTGTTTACTCTCGTACTGCTCCTCCTTTGATGGCATCATATTGTACCTTCTTTTGTATTGTCGATCGTCATGTGTCCGAGCTTTTGATACGATGTACTTTCGTCCACAGTTGTATCGCACCTCTTTTGATCCTTCATTAAATGCATTGCATTCTTTTATAGACTTGACCGTCTGTGTGATTAGACCACTCTTCACACACGTCATACATGTAGCCATTTAGCAGACGTATCAATTCAGATGGAATAAACTTTTGGAGTGTGATTCGGTACACATTTCTTACTATATTATCTTGAGATGACGACATGTGGCGGTCGACTATTTTTCCCTCACAGGCATGTTTCATAGACTCATATTAAGTTGGAAAAAATCTCATAATTTTAATCACAATATCCCTTTCGGAAATAGTCATACCTAACACATGAGAGGCATCCACTATCTTAGATTACTTGTGATTAAATTCTAAAATAAATCTTCATCATCCATATAAAGGTTTTCCCAGACAGAAGTTGAAGTCTTGCTTCATTTTCTAAGGTATTCCCTTCAAATACGGTTTCTAAGATATCCCAAGCTTGCTTCGACGTAGTGCACGTGGACACATGATGTTAAAGATTTTAGCTTATGGCATGGATAATAACATTTAATCCATCATAATTATGCTTTGCAACATTGATTTCAAATTCATTATACACATTTATGTCTTTAGCAACAGTCTTATCGTCTTCTTAAAATGTTGGAGGAACATACTATTTTACGACAAGAACCCATTTTTCAAAATCACGAGCTTGAAGAAAAGAGCGCATAGGTATTTTCCATCATAAATAATTTGTTCCATCGAAGGCTGGTTGTATCTTAAACTCTTGATCATAGATTCAGATCGCCACAAGCACAAATTTGTTAGGTATAATGGTGTTTGCCAGCTCTAATACCAATTGAAAAGGAAAGGGTACCAAGTACACCACCAAATTTTTCGTTCGACAACCTGTATGGAAAAAACCTAATAAAATTGCAAGTAAATCTAAATTAAAGATCCTTGAACAATATGTATATAGATTTTTTCTCTTTCTCTTATCAATATGTTTAAATTGATAAGTCTGTGAACCTGATTGTGTACAAGAGTTCTTGGAAGATCTCACTAATTAACTTCCAAGATCAATATATTCGTACCAAGAATAAGAGGATCTGAGTGCTTCCAAGTATGAAACTTCTAATTTATCTTTGAAGATTCGAATTTGACAAAACAAGTCTCATTATTGATTACAATTAATAAGGACTTAAACTACCTAGATTGAATACATACACTACTTGTGTTATTCGTATTATAAGATAAATAAATATAATGCGGAAAAGGAAAAATACTAGCACCAGAAGTTTTGTTAACGAGAAAAACTGCACATGTAAAAATACCTCAGGATCTCGTCCAGCTTTGAAAACCAAATTGTATTAAGTCGCTACGGACACTAGCCTACTATTAGACTTCCAACTGGAATATAGTTGAGACCTAATTAACCCTCCAAGAAATTCAGTCGTGCTCCTTAAGTCTCTTGAACCTCGCAAGGCTTTATGCAATTGGTTCCTTAGCTTACGTCATTAGATCCTAAAAGTTGCTTTAACCTAAGTGAATACTTTTAATACCAATTTTCCTATAACAAGTATAAGCCTATTTGTTTTTCCTTTTGATCTTTCAATCTAGGTTTGGAAATTTATTTGCAATAGACAAAGCTAGCAAACCTCACGAATCCAGAATACTTACACTCAGTTAGCTGAGAAGTCCAGATTATGAACCACCTCTCAAGAAAAATCTAAACAGATCAATAAAGAAGATTTTTAGATAACTATCTTGAGGAATCAAAAATACTGAGACAAAGAGAAATTTGTGCTTTCTATCTATCTCGTTGCTGATCGGAGATTGACGAAAACCTCAATGATCAATAAGAACAAGATTAGTATACACGAACTATCAGATAAAACATAATCGGACCTGGCTTCATGAATCCCTAAGTGAGGTCTTCAAGTCGTAAACCTAATTATGTCTCACAGAGAAAATCTATGTTAATAGAGGATGACTCCAGCAAGCAACTAGGACACACAAGTGTCAAGGATTCAGAATTCCAGTTGCAAGAACATCTTTATTTATATATTTTCAATGATCTAGGTATCTTTGAATTCAAGCTAAGATAACTTGAGATTCAAGCAAACACTTTCTCAGTTTATATGAAATTGTTCTTAGGAATTCATGCAATCTTGTGAGAAGTTCGCCTTGAATATACACAAAAGACTATACGGTATGGTCCAGGGTTTTGGTACCGTGTACAATGATGGTTATGTAGTTGCAGGATTTCCCACACTACACCCTTGTTAAGATTCTATAGAAATCTGTTGGAATTTGACTAAACTTTAAAGATTAAACGACACTTTATTATTCAAATCTCAGAAATGTTTACAGAATTGGAAGAAATCAAGATTACAATTATTCTCTTGAAGTTTCTCTCTCCTCAAGACTCTTTCAACTCTCAAAAACACATCATCATCTTCTGGATCTATCGAACCCTTTATATAGGGATTTACATAATGGATGACAGCTAAGTTTTCCTCCTATTTCGGATCTATTCTGCGATGAGATCGCAATCGCTACCATATTCTCTATCGCAAGAATGATGACCATTGCAGGATCAACATATTCTTCTTTTATTTCTTCCATCGTCAGTTTCTTTTTGGTATTCTGTGACGCTCGTGAAACGTTGTTAAAGAATTACCAGTAACGCTTGCATAAATGTTGTTAATATCGCAGGAATAGCGTTGTAGCGATATTCTGGTCCTATATCTTGCCTCTTCTCATGTCTTTTCTGCGAAGAAGAGAAGATCATGAGAAATTTAAATGCCATAACTGCTCATCTTTTCAGTCTTCTCTATTCTGACACGTTTCCATGTCCTTCGCCAGCTGTTTTCACGAATTCTTTCTTCCATAAACTTTTGACACGTCTCCTCTAACCGCTGCGATCTGACCACCACGTCTCTTCTTTGCATTAATTGCCTTTATCTTCTTCCTCTATAAATACTCTTCTCATTCCTTTCCTTTTTCTCTTTTACTTTCTTCTTCTTTCTCCCCATATCCTCTCTGCAAACTTTACTGTTCTTCCGCGAATTGCGCTGCTGTGATTTCTTTCTTGTTTTCAACCTTTCCATTCCCATACTTCAAAAATGGTTGCAGCTGGTACCAAAAACTTGAAAGCCTTTAATGAGATGCGCGAGAAACTCAAAATCAAAGGTTTTAACTTGTCTTTAATTCCAGATCAAGATTCTAGATCCGAACTTTCTCTTAAATTATTTACTGATGATCAATGTTCTCGCGAAAAAAATCATAGTATCGCTAGGAAAACTTGAAGATGGTCTTCCCATTCCTCTCTATGACCCAGAACTTCCATTATTTTATCAAATAATATCTGACGAGAGTTTCTCGCGAGCAATATATCAACTAGGTGGAGATTGCATTAGGTTGCTACTTGAATATGCTTCTCGTGGTGCTGGTAAAGGATCGCGCTATTCTGAAGATGCTCAGAATCCTCTTTACAAACATATTCCAATTAATTCTGCAGATTACACTGTAGAATTTTTTCCCCAGAAATTACAAGATACTCCCTATGAAAAGGGATAGCACCTGCTGGGGTGTTCGCCTGAAGAAACTCACTGTCGATGAAGCTTTCATGCTAGATATTAATTTTCACACGAAGACTAACCATGGCCCTCGCCATTCTAGTGATGATAAGTGGTTTATCTTTCCGTTGTGTCTCGAGGGTCCTTATATTTCTGGTTCTCGCGAACTTCCCGCGAACTTCCCGCGAGTCTTGCAGAATATCAACCTTGGGTCTTTAATTGGCCTGAGAGATCTAAAGAAGTATATTCTCTCAACTTTTTATATTATTATCATTTACTGTCTTCTTTATATTCTTGCTAACTATTTTGATTTTTCTCAGATTGATAGAATGAAACTCAGCTATCAAGCTCTTAGAAACCCAACACTTTCTTGGCTCTGAAATCTTTCACGGATGAAGTAAGAAATATCTATTCATAAATTTTAACAATATATTGTTGCCCCTATTTCTTATCTTCATCTGTGCTCGTAGGTAATCGAAGAGTTAGAACCATTAATACCCGAAAAACCAAGGAGAAACCTTTAAAAGAGAAGAAATCTGGGAAATTTTCAAAGGAGAAATCTACTGCTCCTCCCAGGGTAAAGCCTTCTGCTCCTCGCAATGAAGAATCTAGCGATCCTCCATCAAAGAAAAGGAATATTCAACCTACTTCTTCTTCAACTCCTCAACCAATTCCAGAAAATTCAAGTGCTGATCTTGATAAAGATAATAATGACGAGGGTTTTAATGTTATCGGTTTTCCCTCAATAAAAAATTCTTCTTCTTCTGATTCTTCAATGACTCATTTGTCTAGAATTTTTAGCAATATTTCCCACAACATGACTTCTAATGACGAGGATGAAATTATTGATAAAACATCCCAAGCTCTCGCTAAAGTTTGCGATGCCCCTATTCTGGTGGATAATGATTCTCTCCAAGGAATCTCAAGATCGCTAACTCCCAGTCTCTTGAATTCTCTTGGTGCTTTGGTAAGTTTTCATTTCTTCAGTTTGTTTATATATTTTCTTCATCGCTAGATATCAATTTATATTTTTCTTTCGCAGGTTGGAAGAGCTTCTTTTGCTGTTGCTTCTTATTTAGATAAAAGATGTGCCAGCTCTGAAGAAAAAGATGCTAAACTTTGCCAGGATAAACAAAGATTAGAATCTAAAGTTATTGAGCTTCGCAAGAAGAATAAACAGCTGGATACTGAAGCTTCGGTTGATAAGCAAAAGATCTCTGATCTTGATAAATCTAACCAACAATTATATGGTATGAATAATTTCCTTTATTTTTAATTCTTTTTACTCTATCGCAGCTTATTCAAGCGGCCACTTTTAACTTGCAGATATTTATGGTCTTACTGACGAGGCTATACTCTTTCAAACTTTCCCTGAACCTATAGATGATCATACTCTTCTTTCCTATCTTAATAATTTCTTAAGTAATTTCTCAGATGATAAGATTAAATCCCTTTCCATAGATGAACTTAGATCCAAATTTGATCTCTTAAAGATTGAACACAGATTCAATTTAGGTTTGACTGACAAATATAGGCGCTTTTATCTTGATTCAAAGAAAGAAATAGATAGATTAAGACAGAAGAATAGCGATCTTATTGATGAGAAAGATCTTGCCATTAAAAAGGGATCCAAGACCCTAGCAGACTTTCATAAAACTCTCCTTGACGTTCAAATGGACAGAGATAAACTTATACGCGAGAATGAATATCTTATTGCGAGGAAGACTCAAGTTCGATCTCGTCTCCTCATTAATAGCGATGATGAGTTTGCTTGGGATGCAAAGTTTCTTGACAACGCCAGGAATGACTTAGGTGTAAATGTTAGCCTTCAAGTTGAACAAGCGGCCTTAATTAGAGATATAATTTCTGAAAGAGAAGGTTGTTTGATGTTCTTCCTCTCGCTAACTTTCTGTTTTTATTAATATTTTTTACAAAATTTCTAACTTGTTGTCATATATTCTCGTAGGAGCTGAAAAAAGATATCTTGAAAGAATTGGGGAACTTGAAAATACCCTTGCTGCTCGCAATAAAAAATATTCACGATTGAAGGAGCAATTTGACATTACTATCACGAATTTCAATAGATCTCTCATTGTTGTTCGTAATGATTCCGTTAAGTTGGTCTGCAATGATCATGGAATTTCTCCTTCCATATATCCTGAACTTGCAAAGGAAATTCCAACAGTAATCCCAAATCTTAACATCTCTGATAGTAAAGCTGAGGATTCTGACGAGGATGAAAATGTTAGCGATAATGACGAAGGAGAAAAATCTGGTGGAGGAGAAGACTATGATAAGAATGAAGATAATGATGATAATGATGAAAGGGAGAAATATGGCGATGAAGAAAAGTATGATAAATAGGATGGCGATGAATCTAGATATTTCTTCTTTTTCCCTTTATCTTCCTTGTATATTTATTTTCTTCTTTCTGTAACATTGCTATGAGTTTCTCCAATTTTTTGAATTTCTTTCGCTTCTACCTGTATGAATTAGAAAACGATTCACTTTCTCATAAGTCAATCAATCAATATAATTATTATTCTTTAATTATCTGCGTGCATTTATCTATGCAATTTTTATATGATAGATAAATAATAATTTCATCGTTCTCATGCATTCCCATACTTGCCTCTATTATTCATCTGAAATATAAAAAATTGATTAAAGATTAGATATTAGTGGTAAATAAAATATGCCTTAATATTGGCGATCCTATCGTCAGCAATAACTGCGTGAAATCGCAATTCTCATAACATCTGCGAGTATTATCGCAGTAATCTTGTGGTCTTATTACGCCTTCCTAATTAAAGGTCTTATTTTGCCACGCTATTTCTTTCTGCGACAAAATCTCAGGACGTCTTTACATTTGCATGTATTGACCCATTGATCTTGCCTTATCTTTCTTCTTTGATTGTATTGCGACAATATGACAAGTCTAATCTCTCTCGCGAGATCAAAGCCTCGTGACATTGCCGTCTTGCGATGAAATCGCAGGACGTCTTTACACTTTCATGTAAAAACCCATTGATATCATCTTAACTTTTGGATTGTTGCCTCTGTATAATTTACGTCACGCGACAATATGACAGGCCTAAATGTTCTTGCGATCATAAAGCCCCATGACATTGCCGTCTTAAGACACTTATCAGCTCCCTAATGGAGGGTGCCTCCCTTATCTTCCCCCTGGTTGCCCCTTCAAGGAGGGCACATCGGCCATACAAGACTAGCTCCTCCCATCCAGATTTACCAACAACCATATGTTTTCGCATCCTCTTGTCCTTTATGCCTATATGGCTTATAGTTACAAGGCTGCACCCTAAGTGGGGTTTTCTTCAGGCCAAGTGCATCGTAGCCAAGACTTACCAAGAATGGCAAGGAATTTTCGTACGCCCTTGGCACCCTTGGATTAACCGTGTACCTCAGCGCCTTGGTCATACTTTGTACTTCTTGGAAGAGATTCTCGGTCTTCCAACCAGGGTATAACCATATATAGTTGGAAATCCAAGATCTCTCTCCCGGATAGGTTTTCTTTAACCCACACATCTGCATGACTCAGGATCCAGCAGCGGTATAACCTTACCCCTGAATCATGTCAAGAGATACCCCCTCATATGACGTGCTCGTAGGTCTTACATTTGCCTCTTAAGAAATTTTATTCGCGAACTAGGGTGCACGCCATAAAGGTTCGTCTCATTCTTTAATCTCTGCGAAATTTTATTCGCGTTTCTCGCGAGTATTGTAACTCTGATAGAATTTCATAACTTTGATCTTCTTTATTTTTTTAAAATCTTGCGATTCTTTCAAGCAGAAAATTCTGTTCAATTACATATTCTTCAAACAAATCATTCATATAATTCTCTAAAGTTCATCATTTTACCTCTCTACTTACTATTTTCTGCTTTTCTGCTACGTTTTACTGTTGTTTCTTTTTCTGCGAGACGCTCGCCATCAGCTTTCACATCCTCTTTCCGTTCTATTGTATCAATCATTAATCTTTCACACCTCTGTTTGTTTGATTTTGTACTCCCAATTGCTATTCTTTTCAGCTCTTTCTTCGCAATACTTCATATCGATTTCATAACATTTCTTGCTTTCTCCCCAATCTCCTTTAATAATTCCAACACCTTTGGGATGAGGAAACTTGATACATTGGTGATAAGTAGATGCTACACCCAATATCCCATGTAACCAAGGTCTTCCTATCAAAGCATTGTAAGGTGATTCAATGTCCACAACACATAATAAGATTTTTGAAGATATTCCTTTTAACGGTATTTGCATTTCAATTTCCCCTTTTGGTTTGTTAGTTGTATCGTTAAATCCATAGATTTTATACGTTGATGGTATCAAATATTCATCTCTTCCGCCCATGGTTCTATAGGTATGATAGAATAAGATATCAACTGAGCTCCCGGTATCTATTAAGACTCTGTTGATGGCCCAAGAGTCTTCAATGTTACCATTATTTTCTTCATCTTCCTCTTGTATTTGCTTTGGTTTTATCTCTAATCGTACTACCAATGGGTTGTCATGCTGCTCGCCGAGCTCTGGTATATCTTATGCAGTGAAAGATAGAGTTTGTTTCTGCCATTCTTCTAATGGCGAGGCTCTCGCTATATTCATTATCTCTCTTCCATATGTGTTTCTCGCGAAGACTCTACTTAAAACATTATCATGGAAATCTTCTATAGTTTTGAATGAATGCACGATGGAGTTACAAAATAAATTCTTTTCTTTAGCCCCCACTTCTATCACGAATGTTTCTGCTCCTTTTACAGCATTCACTCTGCGATTTTCTGGTGCTGGCGGTAGTTGATGATGTTGTGGATGTCCTATTAGAAAGTGATTTAACTTACCCTGATCAATCATCCTCAAAATTATCCTCTTTACATTCCTACAATTATTTATTGAATGACCATGAAAGTGATGGTAAGGACAAAATTCTTGACTTCGGTTGCTTGGATGTGGTTCTTTCCCCATGTTCCATGGTGAAGGTATATTCTCCATTAGAATAATAGCTTCCCAATTTTTTCTATACTAGCATTAAGAGGTGGCATCTTAATTTCTTCCCATATTATCTTTTGATTTCCTTTCCCTCTAAAGTTATTCTGCCTTTTTCCGCCATAAGTTTCTTGCGGCTGATCAAGTCTTTGAATCTTATTATTTCCACCGCGATTGTAATAATTCTTCTCCCTTTCATATTCTTCTTGATCTCGACTTCCCATCGCTACCAATTTTTGTTGATTATCAATTATCACCTTCTCTTGTTGTGGTTGCGAGGTGCTCGCCACATTATTTATTACTTTAGGGAGCAAACTTCCACTTGATGCTAGCGAGTTGGTATTCGCGATTGGATATGATTCCATTTCATTTTGTTTCTCATCCAAAGCAATGTACTCTTCCTGTAGTTCTCGCAATTCAGTCATAGTGATTGTATTCTTGATTCTGAAAATTTGTATGTACAGTAGATTGGTTGCGAACATTGCATTGATAAAAGATAAGATAAGATATCTCTCGTCAACTCTTCCTGCCATCTCACTACACATTGACTTCCATCTTATGGTTAAATGTTTTAGACTCTCGCCAATTCTCTGTTTTAACCCAAACACATCTTCAATACCTGGCCGTGATGAATTGTTGCTAATATAAGCTCCTAAAAATGTGGCTTGTAAATGATCAAAAGAAGTTATCGTATTTTTTGGTAATCCATCGAACCATTTTAACGCCTCGCCAGTTAAGCTAGATGCAAAATATTTTCATTGCACAACATCATGATTTTCCCATTGTAGCATACATCTAACATAAGCTTTGACATGTTGGACATCACAAGTAGTCCCATCAAAAATGCTGGTAGATTACATTTTGGAGGTATCCCTCTTAACTGTACTTCTTGAGTAAATGGAGTCCTTGCAGCTTCTTCAATAGCTTCATCAAGTTGTCTTCTACCTCCTTCTCTTCTATTATTTATCATTCCTCGTATTTCTGCTAATTCTCTCAATATTTGCTCATTCTCAATTGAGTTTTGTTCCATTGGCCTCTTTAATGCTGTTTCCCTTCTCCTGCGTTCTTGCCTTTCTTGTCTTGCGAGATTTTGTGTATCTCCTTCTTCATCATCATCTCGTCTTTCTCTGCGATTTTCTCTTTCATCTTCTTCTCTGCGAATCTCTTCATTTCTCTTCGCTGTCTTTCTATTCTCCTCTGTATCCTATCATACTCTTCTTGAATATTACCATTGTAGCGATTTTGCGTACGTCTCCTTTCTCGATTTTCATGATTATTTTGTCGCACTGCTTCTTGAAATTCATGTTCTTCTACTTCTGCCCTTAATCTTTCCCTCTCGCGAGCTAGACGTGCTTGTTCAGCGTAATGTCTCTCAATTTCTTCTTCAATCATTCTTTGATTCTCTCGCCCTTGTAATATCCTCCTACCTTCTTCTGGATTTTCTTCTTCAATTTGGTTGTTTCTTCCCTCTTGATTTCTATTGTCACGCGGATTATAGCGATCACCAATTATCTCATCTTCTCTATGACGTTGTTCTCCATTTGAATTTTGCACTTCTTCTCTAACATTTCTCATTAGGGAATTTTGCCTTGGTTCTTCTCTGAATGATCTTGAATTTGATCTAACAGTACTTCTTGACCTCCTTCTTTGTAACCTCAAATTCTCCATTATTAGCTCATGATTTTGTCTTGTTAAATTCACACGCTCCTCTGCCTCTAATCTCCTTTCTTCCTGTATTCTTTGTCTCAAATCATCTATTATTAATTCTCCAGCCATTTCTTGATTTCTTTCTCCTTCTTCTTGATTTCTTAATTGTCAATTTTCTGCTTCTTCCATCGAATCCGACCTCCAAGTATGCACACTCACTCTATCATAATCCACATTCCTATCTCGTGTTTGTGCTTGTTGATTAGGCTGTTGAATTGAACTTTTTGCTTCATTTATTATTCTATTTCTCCCTGATATTATCCTTAAAGATTCTTCTAATTCACATGTTCCCTCACCTGCAAGTCTTTTACTTCTCCTCACATTTGTCGGCGGTTCAGATGTATTTCTTCTTCTTCTAGCCATTTATTCAATTCTAACAATTTCTTCAAATCTTCAAGTTGTAATTAGAGATTTCTTAACTTGATTCTCCTTGTTTCTGGGCGCCAAAATGTAGTTGCAGGATTTCCCACACTACACCCTTGTTAAGATTCTATAGAAATCTGTTGGAATTTGACTAAACTTTAAAGATTAAACGACACATTATTATTCAAATCTCAGAAATGTTTACAGAATTGGAAGAAATCAAGATTACAATTATTCTCTTGAAGTTTCTCTCTCCTCAAGACTCTTTCAACTCTCAAAAACACATCATCATCTTCTGGATCTATCGAACCCTTTATATAGGGATTTACATAATGGATGACAGCTAAGTATTCCTCCTATTTCAGATCTATTCTGCGATGAGATTGTGATTGCTACCATATTCTCTATCGCAAGAATGATGACCATCGCAGGATCAACATATTCTTCTTTTATTTCTTCCATCGTCAGTTTCTTTTTGGTATTCTGTGACGCTCGTGAAACGTTGTTAAAGAATTACCAGTGACGCTCGCAGAAATGTTGTTAATATCGCAGGAATAACGTTGTAGTGATATTCTGGTCCTACAGGTTCATGGAAAATATACCTTAAGAACTTATAAGCATAACCGTGTTCATTATCACTCAAGACTTAAACAATGATTAACAAACACAAAGTGATTTCATGAAAAAAGTTATCTTATAAGTTTTGTGTGAGTTATAGAAATTCCAAATGTATTTGTGAAATAGTTTATGTAGGGGTACCCTTACCTATAAATCAGTCCGTGAATTCAGGGTGTATGGGTATGCGTACTTCGTATGTGTACCCTTAGTCATTCACGAATTCAGGCTCTTGGGATACGCATACTAGGTATGCGTACCTTCCCTCCATTCACGAACTCAGAACCTTATGGTACGCATACTGGGTATGCATACTTACCTTGTCAAGGAACTCATGCTTCCAGGGTAGGTGTACTGGATCGATATTTCGATAGATTGATCAAGACAAGTTTGACTCGAAATTTGTTATTTGCAATCTTGAATCTACTAAAATAATACGACATAGCCTCATAAGATAGAATGGTAAATGTCATGAGTAAAAAGGATGGTTCAGTATTCACATACCTCTTTATCAATGAAGTACATCAAATGTCTTTGTTTGATCTTCAGTATTCAATCTTAAATCTTCGAGGGCTATATACTGGTATCTGATACCCAACTATCGTACTATAATCCTAGAATGACATTTGACTTTAGTAAAATACAAATCAAGATATAGTTTTGTGCATCTAACTATTAGAGCATAGCTCGGTTAAACCCACCAAGCGTTGGTATGTCAAGTTTGGTTGTCATATTTTAGTGAACCAAAACTCATTTAAGAGTCGCTTGATTTAAATGTACAAGAGTCAACTTCATATAGGTTAGCTTGAAAGTATTAGGGTGAGACATTACAAGTATTGTGAAGACTTGAAGAAGTGAAGAAGTACGGAGCTACAATCATAACATCATCCTTCCACTTGAGGTTAGACATATTTGACTTGAGCTGTTTCATTCCCTAACGTATCTTTCAAGTCGTGCATATTGAAAACATAAAACTGTGAAGCATAAACACTCTAGATAGATATAGTATTAAGGAATATAATATGAAGTATCTTTCTTAACCATTAATCTTTGTATATAAGACATCGACATAATTGTATGAATGCTATCGTGATTATGTACGGGTATGAGGTGAGGATTTCATCATAGGAAACAATGTTTTTACATGTTTTTTAAGGAAGTAAGTTCATGATATGTGTTGTGAACCGAAAAGGAAATCACCATGCATTATTGGGGTTGTTCTTCAATGCAAATATTATGAATGACCAATATGTGTGATTAGTATAACCGCTCATGACTTGTTTCTATTCTTGGTAAAACTATTCACATGAGGCCTGACTTATGTATTGGTATGACTTTTATTAGTGAAACCGATCTTAAGTAATCACCTGGGGTATGATCGGGTTTGTGAGTGTCTGACCAAATTTTGGAAAGGGGAACCGATCCTATGAAGAGGTGCAATACATCATAAGGGGGAACCGATCCTTGTATGAGGTGCATCAAGGTTTATAGAAGAAAAGGGAACCGATCCTATGAACATGTGCAACACGTTTTTAGGCAAGGGGGAACCGATCCTATGGACATGTGCAGTGCATACAAGTTAGATACCAAATATATGTGGGGAACCGATCCTAATACCTAGTCAGCCGAATTTCGGTAAGCTAGTGTGACTATGCACAGTACTCACATGGAGGTAGAACCGAAACTTGTTTTGGTAAAACCGTTACACCCATGGTTTGTGATTGAGTGGTACTTGATCAATCACATAGTTCTTGAAAGTCAGATGAACCAATTTTAAACTTTTTTGGAGGTGTGGTAAATCGGTTTCAAGTGAGTAAGTATGAAAAAGGACTTGCAAGAGTAAGATGTCGACATACTTTGAACACGCGCAGTAATGTGTATTCTTTTATTGTTCAAAGATATTCCTTAACAGCTAAGAAGGAAGAAAATCCTAAGATCGAATTTAAATAAGTTAAGAATCTTTCAATTAAGGTTTTTAATTATATATGGAAAATAAGAATTAGTAATGTGCATTTTCTAGTTAAAGATTTTCCAAGGAGATTTCGATCATTATATTTGGACAGTGCATTCACAGGAATTATGAAAACCGAATTTGGGTAAATATGAAAAAATATCTTGAGAATATTTTTGGTTTTGGAAATTCCTTGGTGTCCAAACTTCCTTGTCTATAACTTTGAGTTTGCATTTCTAGCAAACTAATCCTTCGTGACAGTAAACTTCCTCTGTTGTACTGTTACTGGTGAAGCCGCCTATCGGAGAGGAGAGTAATCTAATTAGGTGAAATCTCTTACAACCGCTCAATTTAAAGTCTTCTTTGGGATTGAGAATCTCTAGCGCGACCCGTTGGTGGGAAACTAAATATTGAGGTTTATATTTAGTTTTCGTATTGATTTGATTGACTAACGGTGGTTGAACTTTGATTCCACCTAATTTGTTTATGCTTGAGAATCTTCTTTTCTGATATAAGATTCACTAAAACTAGTTCAAGGTTTCGACAAGGATATTTAGACTGTTGTTAGATCTAAATACGATATTGTGATAATCCATTGTTAACAGACTCCGTTCTGTGTGTGATTGATCACAAGAGATTCAAGTAGTTGTGTGCAGGTGTTTATTGAAGATCTAAGAAGATTTGAAGACAAAGAAGAGATAGAAGATTTCTGACTTGTTGTTTATAATCTTTGGTGTGCACAATACTTGTTTTGGTAAAAGAGGATCCAATTAATAATCGGTTTATCCTTGTGGTAGATTGGATTGATTAGTTGAGCAGATCGGCATCAACACAGTTCTTTGGATTAAGAGTGTTGATTGGCTTAATCTTAACGATTACCTTTTGGTGATTGAACATAAGATAGATCTTGGAACCTGGAAAAGGAGTTTATGTTAAGATAAACAGAAGAGCCTTTGTGTAACTCATATCACTTGGTTGAAGAGAGTTGATATCAAATAGATTTGTTGTTCCTTTACTGTTTGGAATACGAACCAAAGGAATTGGTCCAAGTACGTGACTTGTTTACAGGTTGGAGGCGTGGGAATACAGACGTAACTAGGTGAACTATAGGTTTAGTTTCTTGGTCTCAACTATATGAAGTTGGTTTATTTTGTATAGCGGCTTAATCCTGAGAGTATTTAATTCTGGACAAGGTCCCGGATTTTTTCTGCATTTGCGATTTCCTCGTTAACAAAATCTTGTTGTGTCATTTGCTTTATATTTCCGCATTATAATTATTTTATTATAATTAAAGTAAATTGCACAAACATTAATTCTTATTTACTTGATACGTGAATCCTATTGTGTTTGTTTAAGTCTGAACCTTTGTATCAAGTAAACATACTTTATTATTGTATTATCTCGATCTCGTACCATAGAAGATCACACGAAGTGTGAACCGATTAGTTGCATTGTCTCGACTCAGTCTATAGATAACCACTTTCGGAGAAAGGACTTATAGAAAGGAAAAGTTTTAGCTTGAGGTATATTTGGGTACCCTGGCCTTTTCAATTGGTATCAGAGCAGGAAAACACGAAAAGATATAAAAATATGTGTTTGGTGTGATCCATCCTATAATAATTGAATCCATGTTTGATTCAGTTAACGTTAAGCAAGAGTATGACTACTCAAAGGTTGAAGATGTTACTACTTCGTTGAATCATGATCCAAGAGTTGCGAAAACATCCGTGTCTTTTTCTGATGAAAAAGAAAATGCTGATAAAGAGTTGGTAAAACTTCTAAAGCCTATAAAATCTCTGTCTTCTAAAATGGTGATTTTAAAGATAGAGTCAAATCTTCTTAAATAGGAGATCAGAAATAAAGACAGTCAACTAGATAGTCTGGCTGAAGAGAATATGAATCTCACTGTCAAATTATAATCTCTTGTTAATTATCTTAATAAAGAGACATGTCCAATGACTCTGACGAATGATGCTGTTGTTTTAGTCACATCTGAAACAGATCAAGATGATGGTGGTTTTTCGAACTACATCAAGTCAGAAAAGGATGAGAAACAAGCTTATACATCTACTGATGATCAAATGAAATATTGTCCAAAAGAAACCTTGAACCGATTCCATGACAATGATCTTAAGGAATACAATTTTCAGTCACTTGACATGAAACTTATACTTCTTCAACATACTATGGTCAAAATATTGAAGGAAGTTTCTTGTCTTAAAAAACTGAAAGATCATTCCTATGTAGAAAGATAGATTGTGCCACAACCCTATAAGATCAAATTGAAATCAGAAGAAAGAGTTGACATTAGCTTCTAGAAGAATATTCCTCCTCATCCATATAGAAACAATTCTTGTTTTGATGAAGAATGACTCCAGAAGGAAGGGAAAGAGAGAATCTCTTCCAAAAGGAACAATGAGGGATATCCAATAATTGTTTCAGACAATCACACTGATGTGAATCATAAGGAAGTCCTTAGAATGAGAAAATCTTATGAAATTCCCATTGAAAGAATTAAGATAGATCTACCAATCTCTGAGAATTCTCACATCAATACAATTTCTCCACATGATCATATCTCTATCATTAGAAAAGATCATCGTATCGGGAGAAAATATATTGGGCAGAAATTCCCTAAAATAAACATGAACTTTGGTTCTGATATTCAATATAAGCTTGAAAAAGCTTATTCCGATGCAACTTAGTTGTATCAAAATTGTGCGTTCTCATCCTCATTTGTGCTCGTATTTATGGATGGGAATGGCACAATAAATCTGGAGCACACGTGTTTGTGTAATTAATTATCAGAAACGTTGTAAGTTTTATGGATAGTTGTAGATCCAAACATTGTTCATGTTTATCATGATTTTATAGATAAGTTTTATTTGGAATTTTTTAATAAAACTAAGAAGTTCGGACAAAAGGAAACGAAATATACTCTTTAATATTTTCGGATTCTTATGATATCTTTCGGTCCGAAAGATGTACCATTGTATAGGGAAACTATCTCTTCCAGTATATTGATAACCTGATTAATCATCTTATATATAACCAAGCATGCCTCCAATAACTCGAAGTGTCTCAAATACTAATAAGGAGGAGTCTCAAAGGGTTAAATATTGTCAAGGAATCAATACCGAGAAGAAAAAAAGAAACAGATCAAAAATCATGTCTGATTATGATTCTGAAGGTTCGGTTGGATCACAAGATGAGTCATGTATGTTGGCCTACACCAAACAAGATCCAACCAAAGTCAAGTGGATTCGTTCAAAAAGTATGAATTAATACATCTAAAGTTTTGAAAAATTGGAAACTGATCTAGTTATGACAGTCCGACATCAGGATTGGTTAAAAGAACAAATCGAAGGGACAAAAGAAGCTCTTGCCGGACTCAAGGTTCTTGTTGAAGAGCTAGAGAAACAGGAAGTGGTTGCAGACAAGTCTCTTGAGACATGCTTTAACAGTTTGAACACTGAAGAAACATCGGTGAACAACAAGAGCACCACTAGAGATTAAGTTATATGATGTAATACTTAATCTAGAAAAATAAACATCAATTTTTGATTTCTTTCATTGATTGTATAAGTCTATTATGAATAAAAACTATTATGAATAAATTTATTTGATTTATAATTTTTCTTGTGATAGTTTTTTATTTACATAGCCGGTGCTTAATGCTTTATTTAATTGCTATGTATGATTATGGGATGTTTGATTTCGGTTTTATTACCTTGATATTCGATCTCATAATATGTTGTGAACCCTTATGGTTTGGGTGACTTTTTGATTTAGCAGGATTAAGTTCTATCCCATGTTGGTAGGCTTTATCAAAGGATCATGAAGGGTTCCTATAGAAACAATATGTGAAAAAGTCACAATATGTTGAATCGGTTTTGGTTTAGCATAAAAGCATATGTGTTCGACGGTTTTCAACTTTTGCTTGCAATTGTTAAATCCAATTTTCAACCTTTATCTTGTAAAGGTTGGTTGTTGTTATTATTTTGTTTTTGGGCATAAGGATGACAACATAATGGTATTTCGATATCAATTCTCCCTGTAAGAAGAAGATCCGGTCATATTGGAGAAGTTGGATGCGAAATTGAGGTAACAATCTTGTTAGTTAATTGTTTTCCTATTTTAAGAAAAGCCTATTTTTATTTGATATATATATATATATATATATATATTTAGGGTTATTTAACGTTTGGTACCCATCAAATGTCCAACACCTAGCTATGGTACCCAATATTTGAAATATTAAGGGTTGGTACCTTGACCTACCGTTGACCGTCAAGTTGACTCGTTGACTAAACTAATTTATTATTTCTGTAAAAAAAACCTACGTTTTTACCTTATTAGCCTTATCAATGATAACAATGACTAGAACTTTCCTAACTTCCGGTAATGACATCACAAGTTTCTGAATCTGACATAGCAGCTCGACTAAACGACTATGATAAAAAGAAATACTAAAACCGAAACTAAGGGAATTTTCATATTACTTCTTGTGCTTCTCTAACTCGATCAAATCAAGAACAGTCAAAAGGCATAAAAGGGTTACAAAAACCATTTATTCCCAATAGAGCTGATTCCCTTTATCAAACCCTCTTTTTTTTATGATTGATTAAATCTATTTGGATAAACTCCCTTGATTTGGATTGTAAATATATTTATTTTTACCTATTAGTATCACAAGAAAGAGAATTTGTCTCAGTTATTTATTTATTTTACATCCGTTGATTCCACTTGAGGTTAGTGATATTTGACTTGAACTGTTTCATTCCCTAACGTATCTTTCAAGTTGTGCATATTGAAAACATAAAACTGCGAAGCGTCAACACTCTGTTAGAGCATTGCTCGGTCGAACTCGCATGCGTTGCTATCTCAAGCATGTTTGTCAATGTTAGTGATCAAAACTATAAAGTCTTGATTTCTAGTCTACTATATCTAAGGTTTCAGACTAGGATAGAAAGTATAGTTGAGCTCAAGAACTCCATGACAATTATCATACAAGACGAAGGACTACTCAAGGAACCAGTGTATCTTCATCGACTAAAAGGTATGTGAATATTTGAACTTATATATCACTCAAAAGTCAATCTACTATATCTCCTATCTTGAGACAAAAGTCGTATTATTGTTAGAGCATTGCTCGGTCGAACTCGCATGCGTTGCTATATCAAGCATGTTTGTCAATGTTAGTGATCAAAACTTTAAAGTCTTGATTTCTAGTCTACTATAGCTAAAGTCTCGGACTAGGATAGAAAGTGTAGTTGAGCTCAAGAACTCCATGGCAATCATCATACAAGACGAAGGACTACTCAAGGAACCAGTGGTTCTTCATCGACTAAAAGGTATGTGGAGACTTGAACTTATCTATCACTCAAAAGTCTATCTACTCTATCTCCTATCTTGAGACAAAAGTCGTTTTACTATATAGACTAAAGATATACACATGTGACATTTCGAGCTGAGTATATCTCGCTTATCTATTTTTTGAAATGTGTGTTGGTAAAGCTTTCGCTTTAGCCAAGTTCATCTTTTCCTAGTGACGAAAGTCATGTTATGTTTCTTTGTCATGTTATGTTTCAATATCTTTGGAAATTGCTCTGACAAAAACTAGTTTGTGAATAACAACTATATGACGTCCTCTGAAAATGTTTCAATGATTGAAATGAGAGTTTAGACAATATAACCACTAGGGGTTATAAACATTGTTGTGGTAACACATATATGTATAAGTCCTTAGCACTTGAACCGAAGTTTGCGAACTTTGTTGATCAAGTGAAAACCGGAACTTGAGCAGTCAACCCAGTCCGCGAACATGCGTAGTTCTCGAACCCGAGAATTTTTGCTGGAGTTGTAGATCGTTTTCAGTCTGCGAACTGATGGAAGTTCTCGAACCCGAGAATTTCTGCTAGAGTTTGTGAATTCCAACCAGTTACTTAAGTCTGCGAACCCAGTCCGCGAACTTGAGTGGTTATGTCTAAAAATGATGTTCGTGAACTTATTTAAATTATCTAAGGAATGTTATTGCAAACCGTGGATTTATAGTTCATGAATCGGTTCGAGTGAATCACATTGTTTTTTCTTCAATTGTGTCTTGTGTAGTACATAAGATCTCATAGCAATTGAACAACTCTCTAACTAGTTCACTTGAGTCATTTGGACTAGTTATGGTGAATAAGAATATGGTTGATATGAAAGTTATCATTTGGCTAACCATTTGGTTGACTAATATTGAACCAACTATTGTACACGTTTGGGTACGGTTACACAAACCCAAAATCGTCAAGTACATGTGTGTATGGAAAGCTAAGTTTTCGATCTAACGGTTGAGAGATATTAGCTTGTATCTAATCAGGATTTCATCTAATGGTGAATATTGAATGCTTTTTTTACTAAGCTAACATTGATTGCAAACCCTTATTTGAAAGACTATATAAGGGAGAACTCTAGCAACTGGGAAACCTAATCCCCACACATTCTGTGTGATACTAATTTGTTAATCTAGAGTTGATTCTCCTTTAACCTTTGGTTTTCTTCTTCTAAAACCAGGTTAAAAACTTAAAGACTTCATTGGGATTGTGAAGCCAGATCGATACTACTTTTGATCACAAACATCTTCGTCTCATCGTTTGTGATTCCACAATATCTTTTTTCGCTGCGTCGATTAAGACTATTATGAGGTGATTGATAAAAATGAGATGTTCTTCGGGAATATAAGTCTGGTTTTATTGATTGGTTCATGTTCACATTGATTTATCAAAAGACGGAACAAAACTCATAGGTTTATTCGTGGGAGACGAATTTATCTATCTTGTGGACTTTTTTGTGTGAGACAGATTTGTTTGCTAAAGTCTTCGACTTTGGTTCATAGCAACTCTTGGTTGTGGATGAGATCATCTAAGGGAATCAAGTGCGCAGTTTCCTGTTGGGATTATAGGAGTAGGAGCATAACTGTACCTTGGATCAGTGTGAGATTGATTGGGGTTCAACTACAGTCCAGACCAAAGTTAATTTGGAGTAGGCTAGTGCCTATAGCGGCTTAATATAGTGTATGTTTAATCTGGACTAGGTCCCGAGGTTTTTATGCATTTGCGGTTTCCTCGTTAACAAAATTCTGGTGTCTGTGTTATTTCTATTCCGAATTATATTTTGTTATATAATTGAAATAATACAGGTTGTGCGTTGTTCAATCGATTAGAATATCCGACCTTATTGGTTGTTGATTTAAATTGATTGACACTTGGATATTGGTCTTTGGTACCTTCCAAGTTATCTCTCTTTGATTATAACTCGCGGATCATATTTGCTTGAGTAAATCAAATCGAGAGATTGAGATAATAACTCCTTGAGTATTTTCTATTTGATTGAGTCTAGTTGATTCTCTAAAAAATAACTCGGAGTTGTCCATACAGATTGCTAATCGAAATATTGGGTGAGGTTGTTAGACCCCCGTTTTTTCAATTGGTATCAGAGCAGGCAAACACGTTCAAGACCTCATAAGTATGTGTTTGTAGCGATCTGACTATATGGACAGAGGTGTTATCTCAATAAACGTACAACCAATATTCTATGGCACTGATTACTTATGGTGGAAAATTGTTATGCACACTTTTCTTCAAGCACGTGATTTCCAATCATGGGTATATGTTGTTAATGGATATAATGCTCCCGTTGAGGCAGTTGGAGATGTAAATGTTCCAAAGAATATTGTGGAATACACTCCTGCAGAGGTTCTTGCTGCAAAGCAAAACTCCGACGGTTTGAATGCAATCATACATGCCATTACCCCAAATCTTCAGCATCATGTGTCTAATTGCACGAAGTCGCAAGAATCTTGGGATATCTTAGCAACCGTATTTGAAGGAAATACCAGTGAAAAGGAAGCTAGGCTTCAAAACCTTAGTTCCGATTTGGAAAACCTTCGTATGGCAGATGAAGAAACATTTGATGAGTTTAATCACAAAGTGTCTGAAATTGTTAATGCATCTTTTTCATTCGGTAAGACTATTCCTGAAAAGGACATTGTGATGAAAATTCTTAGATCACTGCCATCTAGATACGATGTTAAGAAGCATGCCATCGTTGAGGGAAATAACCTTGATACTCTTTCCAGAAAATTCTCTAGCAGGAAAGTTGAAAATTTTCGATTCTGAACTAGAACAAAGAGAGAAACGACTTCTATCTAGCAACCATGTTGTTTCTTCTAATTGTAAGTCTCGACGTTCCAAATTGATTGACAAAAGGGATGAGAATTTCTTTAATTCAGTTTTGTTACTGTTTATACAACCGCTTAAGAAATATCTTAGACAAAAGAAAAGAAAGTCTGAAAATAAAAAGAAGTCAATCAATAAAAAGGTTCAGAAAAGTTATGCTTGTTTCAAGTGCTATAGAAGTGTTCATGATACTTCTGAACATTCAAATAAGGAAGTTAATGAGTTAACTAAAGCATGGATGGCCACTCTTGACTATTGTCCTGAGGATGATATCTATGAAGGT
Source organism: Papaver bracteatum (assembly GCA_023529315.1). NCBI lineage: Eukaryota > Viridiplantae > Streptophyta > Magnoliopsida > Ranunculales > Papaveraceae > Papaver > Papaver bracteatum. The sequence continues at coordinate 755,513 of JAJJWX010005367.1, forward strand.
TCACTCAATATATTTGTTGTTAATCATGAATGTCTTCCTAACAGTCCTAATCATTCCATGATAAACAATCTTACTTCCCCAAAAGTCTTACAACTAGATAAGGAAGTCGTATCTAAAAAGATTGAAAATCTAGAAAGTGAACTGTCAAACTTAAAAGTGAAGATAACTTGCAATCATGATTCTCAAAACTTTTCGATTTTTTCGTTAAAAAGTTGTGTAGGATCAGAATATTGGCACAACAATATTCTTGCGAAATAAACAACAGTTCTGCGAGACATGTTTACGATACATCAATGATATTCTACGAAACATCTCATAGTGATGTAAGGAATGACATATCGGATGAAAACGACAGAAACATGAGAAAAGTGTGACATTTCTGCGATGAATCGATAAAACTGCGAAATATTAAGGCGGTGCTAATCTGCGATTTATCGCAAGAAGAACCAGATCCAAAATTAAAGGGAATCTTAGTCGTAAATGAGTTGTCATGAGTCTGTAATCCACTATGTAAATGCCTATATAAAGGATATGAATAGTTCCTGAAGAGAGAGAGGAATTTTTGAGTGCTAAGAAAGTTTTTAGGAGAGAGAAAATCTTATTAAGTGAATTGTATTCTTGATTACTGTAATTCTTTTAAGATCATATTAATAAAAAAGGTCCTTAATCTTCAAATTGTGTCATAAATATTGATAAATTCTTGAGTAGGGTGTAGTGTGGGAATTCTTGCAACTACATTTGGCGCCCAGAAACAGGGAGAATCAATTTGAGAAATTCCAAATTGCAACTTGAAGATTTGAAGAAATTGTTAGAATTGAAGAAATGGCTAGAAGGAGAAGAAATACATCAGAACCACCAACAACAGTGAGAAGAAGTAAAATAATTGCAGGTGAAGGAACAGGTGAATTGGAAGGATCTTTAATGATCAGATCAGGAAGAAGTAGAATGAGAAATGGAGCAGAAAATTCAATTCAACCACCGAATCAACAAACACAAGCACAAGATAGAAATGTGGATTATGATAGAGTAAGTGTGCATACTTGGAGGTCGGATTCGATAGAAGAGGCAGAAAATCAAGAAGAGGAAATAAATCAAGAAGTGGATGGAGGAGTAATTCATGAAGGACATGAGGTAGTAGATGATTTGAGGCAAAGGATATAGGAAGAAAGAAGATTAGAGGCAGAAGAACGTGTAAATCTTACAAGGCAAAATCATGAACTAAGAATGAAAAATTTGAGGTTGCAAATCAGAAGATCAAGAAGCAGCATGAGATCAAGTTCAAGATCATATAGAGAAGAAACAAGACAAAATCATCCTATACAAAATATTGGCGAGAATTTGATAAATGATCGTTATATTCCATGCGGTGAAACTTTGGACATTAGACATAATCAAGATGAGGGAGAAAATCAAGAAGAGAGAAGGAGAATGTTATGTGATGAAGAGATTCAAAGAAATCGTAGGATAATTGAAGATGATATTGAGATGCATTATATTGAGCAAGTACATTTAGCGGGAGAAAGAGAGAGATTGCGAGCCGAAGTAGAAGAACAAGAAATTCAAGCAGCATTGCGTCAGAATAATCATGATAATCAAGAAAGACGAAGTGTACAAAATCGTAATAATGATAATCTAAATGAGGAATATGAGAGAATTCGCAGAGACATAGAAAGGAAACGAAGAGAAACGATAAGGGATGAGGAAATTCGCAGAGAAGAAAATGAAAGACAAATTAATTTGCAAATTCAAGAAGAAGAAAATCGCAGAAGAAGGCAAAATCAAGATGTTGAAGAAGAAGCACGAAATATCGCAAGACAAGAAAGGCATGAACGCAGACGAAGAGAAGCTGCGTTGAAAAGGCCAATGGAGCAAAATTCTGATAGGAATGAGAAAATCTTGTGAGAATTAGCAGGAATTAGAGGAATGATAAATAACAGAAGAGAAGGAGGAAGAAGACAACTTGATGAGGCAATCGAAGAAGCTGCGAAAACTCCATTTACTCAAGAGGTACAATTAGGAGGGATACCTCCAAAATGCAATTTGCCGGTGTTGACCAGTATTTTTGATGGGACTACATGTGCCGTCCAACATATTAAAGCCTATATTCGATGCATGCTACAATGGGAGAACCATGATGTCGTCTTGTGCAAATATTTTGCGTCAAGTTTAACTGGCGAAGCACTGAAGTGGTTTGAAAGTCTCCCCAAGAATACAATAACTTCGTTCATGCACTTGCAAACTACTTTCTTAGGAGCATACATAAGCAATAACTCTACACGACCTGGAATTGAAGATGTGTTTGGATTGAAGCAGAGAGTTGGCGAGAGTTTAAAGCACTTGACGATAAGATGGAGGACAATGTGCAGTGAAATGGCAGGAAGAGTAGATGAAAGATATCTCATTTTGTCCTTCATAAATTCTATGTTTGCGACAAATCTATTATACATCCAGGTATTCAGAGTTAAAAACACAATCACTATGACAGAACTGCGAGAATTGCAAGAAGAATATCTCGCTTTGGAGGAAAAACAAAATGAGATGGAGTCATATCCAATTCTCGCAGTGCAAGTTCAGCCGCAACAAATGGAAGTTTATTACCAAAGATTATTAATACAGTGGCAAGTACCTCCCAAAATCAGTGAGAGAAAATGGAGATTGATAATCAACGTAAGGTAGTAGCAATGGGGAGTAGAGATCAGGAGGAATTGGAAAAGGAGAGAAATTTTTATAATCGCAATAACAATAATAAGGTCCCAAGGTTTGATCAACCGCAAGAGACTTATGGTGGACAGAGGCAGAATTATTCAAGAGAGCAAAGAGGTCAGAGGATTATATGGGAAGACATCAAATTGCCACCTCTAAATACTAGTATAGACAAGATTTGGGAAGCGATTATTTTGATGGAGAATATACCTTCACCATGGAACATGGGGAGAGAACCACATCCTAACAACCAAAATCAAGAATTATGCCCTTATCGTCATTTTCATGGCCATTCTATGAGTAATTGTAGAAATGTAAAAAGAATTATTCTGCGAATGATTGAACAGGGGAAGTTAAATCATTTTCTAGCGAGATATCCACAACCTCAGCAATTGCCGCCAGCACCAGAAATTCGCAGAGTCAATGTTGCGAAAGAAGCAGAAACATTTGTCATTGAAGTAGGAGCTACAGCAAAAAATCTATTTTTCAATTCAATTGTACATTCGCAGAAAACAATAGAAGATTTCCATGACAATGTGCTAAGTAGAGTATTTGCAAGGGATATAGAGGGAAGAGAGGTGATGAATATTGCGAAGATTTCTCCGTTAGAAGAATGGAAAAAACAAGTTATTTCTTTTACTGCACAAGAGATACCAGAGCCAGGGAAGATGCATGACAACCCATTGGTGGTGAAGTTAGAGATAAATCCAAAGTGCAGAGAAGAAGAAGAAGATGATGGTGACGCAGCAAGTGATTCTTGGGCAATAGATAGAGTTTTAATTGACACTGGCAGCTCGGTAGACATCTTATTCTATCATAATTATCGAACAATGGGTGGAAGAGATGATGATTTAATCCCCTCAACTTACAAGATCTATGGTTTTAATGGCACTGCAAATAATCCAAAAGGAGAAATTACTATGGAAATTCCATTGAACAAGATATCTTCAAAAATTAAGTTCGTGGTAGTGGATATAGAATCTCCTTATAATGCCTTAATTGGAAGACCATGGCTCCATGGGATCTTGGGCATAGCATCCACATATCATCAATGCATAAAGTTTCCACATCCTCATGGTATTGGGATAATTAAAGGTGATTGGTTTGAAGGAAAAAAGTGTTATGAAGTTGACATTAATACTTGCGAAGAAAGAAACGCCAGAAGTCGTAATTGGAAACATAACAGGAAGCAAACTCAAAGAGCAGAGAAATTGATGGTGGACAGTATAGAGTTGCGGGGAAAGGATATATTACAAGAATAGTTTGTGCCAAAAGAATCAATGGTGATTAATCGCGCAAAGATGGGAAAAAGTTGAAATCTTCATTCTTCGCAGGAAAATAAACAAGTGCAAGGTGCTGGGAAAAAGTTGAAATATTCAAGAAAATAAAAAGCAACAAGATATTGCGAATAATCATTCGTTACAGAATAAAATAAGTGCAACAATATCATGTTGCGAACAATCGAAAAATAAGAACAGCAAGAAGTATGCAGACAGAATATTAAAAGAAAAACTTTGCTCAAAAATAAGAATTTTTTTTTATTAAAAGAAATTTTTTTATTAAAAGAAAAAGATGATTTAATGCAAATGCATAAGACGGGCGCAAATCTCCTAAAAACATATAAGAATGGGACGAACTTTTATGGCGTACACCTTAGTTCGCCGATTCTATTCCGTAAGAGGTAATATCCTTAAAGTGCGTCATAAGGGGGGTATCTCTTTGCATGGCTATGGGAAAGGCTATACTGCTGCTAGAACCTAGTCATGGAGATTTGGGATTATAGAAAATCCATCCGGGAGAGATAACTTGGATTCCCAACTATATAAGGTTATACCCTGGTTGGGCGCCCGAGAGTTTCTCCTAAGGAATGCAAAGTATGATCAAGGCACCGAGGTACACGGTTGAGTTGTGGGTGCCAGGGACGGATGAACCTACCCTGGCCATCCATGGCAAGTCTTGTCTTACGATGTGTTCGGCCCGAAGAAAACCCCACTAGGGTGTAGTCTTGTACTATAAGCCATATAGGCATAAAGGATAAGAGGCTACGAAAACAACTGGTTGTTTCTAGAACCAGATGGGAGGAGCTAGTCTTGTATGGCAGAAGTACGTCTCCTTGAAGGGGCAACCAGGGGGAGAAATAAGGGCGATACCCTCCATTAGGGAGCTGTGTATCAAAAAAGACGGCAATGTCATGGGACTTTATATTCGCAAGAATATTTGGGCCCGTTATATTGTCACGTGACACAGACAACAATGTCATGGGACTTTATATTCACAAGAATATTTAGGCCCGTCATATTGCCGCATGACAGGCCAAAAAGCCTAAAGAGAAATGTTAAGATGAGATCAATGGGTTTTTGCGATAAGAACAAAAGATGAGATAAATGAAATCAATGATAAGAGGATATAAATCGCAAAGACGCCAATGTCATAAGTCTTAAAAAGCAAAGAGAGATTAATCTCACAAGATGGCTTAGACTTATCATATTGTCGCAAAGATCAAAATAAATGATAAGACAAGATCAATGGATTATTACATGTAAAAATAAGAATGTCCTGCGATCTTGTCGGATAAAAGTGGCATAATAAGACCTTTAACTAGGAAGGAGAAATAAGACCACAAGAGAGGTTATATCTGCGAAGCATATAACAGATTTTTTGCAGCATTATTTGCGATAATTCATTTATCATATTGCAGATTAATAACAAGAGGCAAGTATGGGAATGATGCATAGAATGGTAAATATTGTTATTCATCATTATATGATAAATTCATACAGATAATTAAATTCATACAGATAATTGGAGATTAATGATTATATTAACCATCTTGCAAAAAGAATTGTTTCTTGAATTTTTAATGACAAACAGATAGAAGCAAAAAAGAATTTATATATTGAAAGACATCAGGAGATGCAGATAATTCGCAGAATATTACAATTTGTCGCAGATAATTATTGCAAGAAAGAAAGAGAGAAATACAGGAGAAGATCAAAAAGAAAAAACAAAACTATTGAGATTTATCTCCATCATTATTTTCATCTTTGTCTTCACCATCTTCATCATTAGTTCCTTCCTCATCTTCGCTTTCACTTTCATCTGCATCAGCCTCACTGTCAGAGATAACTGGTACTTGAGAACTGGCTGGGATATTATCCATAAGACAAGGATATAGACTAGGAGGAAGATCGTTATCTTTGCAAAATTTCTCAATAGCATTATTGCGAACGGTGAGAAGAGTACTACGCAAGTTTGAGTTGGATATCTTTATTTTCTCTTGCAGTCTAGAGATTATTTCATTACGGGAAATAAGATTTTTTGCAAGACCACTCTATTCTTCTTCAAGTTCTGCTATCCTTTTGGAATATCTATTTTCAGATTCTGCGATGATACAACAACAAATTAGAAATTTGTTGGAAATATACAAGAAATACAAAGATATTAAAGGAACAATAAATAATAACCTTCTCTTTCATGGATCATTTTCTTGTATCAAGGTTGCTTGCTCGGTATGAAGACTGACATCTATCGCTAAATTTTTCCTAGCATTATCGGGAATTGTCGCAGCCCATGCGAATTCATCATCACTTTGAATGAGAAGACGGGAACGGATTTGTTCTTATCTTTTAAGAAGTTTAATGTTTTCATTCTTAAGTCTATCTCTCTCAAGTTCAGTATCAATAAGGGTATTGCGGAATTTTGATAGAGCTTCAGCGCCTTGAAGAGTAATGCGTTCTTTATCCTTCTCGAGTTCATTTTTCTTGGCTTTTAAGACTTTGATTTTTTTCTCTAAACTCATCTCTGCTAGTATTTAAACTATTGGATGTAATTAAGACAGATCTATAATCCATTCTCATAAGGAAAATGTGATATTTAAGCTCATCAATGGACAGAGTATTAATTTTTTCGTCTGAATAGTTATTTAAAGCGTCATTAAGACGCTGAAGAAGAGTGGTTTCATCTATGGGTTCATCAAAAGAATTAAGAATGAGGGCTTCATCAGTAAGATTATAAAAAAAAGGAAAGATTCATACCAATAACTTGTTTGCAGAATTTCTCCTTGTCAACTAATTTCTGTTGAAGAACTTTAACTTCTACTTCAAGCGGTTTGTTTTTATTAAGGAGCTCAGTATTTCCAGATACTTCCAACTGTTTACATTTTTTGCGAAGAATGGAGATTTCAGCTTCATATTGCTTATTCTTCTCACAAAGTTTCGCAGACTCAGATTGTGAAACAGTAAGCCTTTTCTGCGATGATGATAATCTACTTTCTAATTCAGAAGCAACAGAAAAAGAATCTCTAGCAGTCTCTGACAAAAAAGAGAAAATGAGTAAGATAAGTAAAAGATCTATGATACTCATGACAAATGTAAAGTTTACTACAAGAAAAATAAAGGAAAGGGGCATACCAACGAAGCTAGCGCATGAAGAAAACCTGGGTTGATAAATCTTGAGACTCCTTTAAGATCTTTATTATTAGGCAAGATTGAAGCGTCGCAGATCTTCGAGAGATAGTTGCAAGTACGAGTAGTATCATCCTCTCCAATACCTTGTATAGGGTTTCTAAAACTGTTTGACAATTGATCCATTGGAGTCTCAGGTTGAGAAAGACCCATCGCAGACCTAATTCTTGTGGAAGAAATATGTATTGAAGTGCCCACGGAGGCATCATTATTAACTCCACTATTCTTTTCAATTTCATTATCTTTTTCAGCGATAATAGAAGTTTCTCTGAGTGGAGAATTTAAAGAAGGAAGTGGCTGAGTTTTTCTTATCTTCTTTGGAGGACCGTCAGCGGTTTGATTTTTATTGTGGCGAGGAGAAGCACCGGAACCTTCATTTGGAGTTATTACTCTTTTGCCTTTATTTTTGGCTTCAACTGCCGCGACAAATGGTATTTCCTTGAAAATAATCACACATGAAGATAAGAAACATGGGCAACAATATATTGTTAAAGGTTATAGAAGATTGTTTCTTACTTCATTTGTGAAGGTCTTCAAAGTTTGTAGGAGATTGGGATTCCAAGTATTAGCATAGCTAAGCTTCATTTTTTCAATCTATTAAAGATATTTCAATAATCATTAAGAATAATACATTTATCCAAATTTGAGAATAATGATAAATTTTGCGAGATATACCTCAGAGTTCCTTTCAGGCCAGTTAAAAATCCAAGGATGATACGCTGCAAGATTCGCAGGATTCGCAGGAAGATCAAGAGTGCCAGAAATATATGGACCTTCAAGGAGGAGAGGAAATCCGCACCACTTATCATCTTTTGAGTAACGTGGACCTTGGTTTTTACTCGAATGATAGTCTATATCTTGCATAAGAATTTTATCCTTCGCAACCTTTTTATTCTTATTTAAACGAACAGCCCAACACGTGATCTCTTTCTTCATGGGAATCACTTGATAATTCGCGAAGAAATTATCCACGGTATATTTCGCCGGAATAATTGGGATATCTTTTAAATCAGGATGTCTCGCATCATCAGGATATCGAGATCCTTTACCAGCTCCACGAGAGGAATATTCGAGAATGAGATGAATACAGTCTCCACTTAATTGGTAGATTGCACGTGAAAATTTAGCGTGAGAAATAATTTCATAAAAAAGAGGGAGTTCTGGGTTATAAAGAGGGATAGGAAGGCCAGCTTCTATTTGACCTAGCGAAATAAGGATTTTCTCATTGGAAGAAGGAAATCCTGAGATTAGATCAATGGAGAGATCAGAGTCTGAAGATTGACTAGGGATCTCAGAAAGTGTGAAACCTAAAGTTTGGAGCTTTTGTTGGTGTTTTTGGAAAGTGGGTTGACCTAATTTTTTAGCAGGAGCCATTTTTTAGTATGGGAATGATGATTAAGATGAAGAAGAATAAAGAATTAAAATTAAAACAGTGATAGATCCGGAATTTGCGGAAGAAGATGAAGAACAGTAGAGTTGCAGAGAAGAAGTAAGAAGAAAGAGTAAAAAGAAGAGGAGAGATTGGCGAAGAAGATATTTATAAGAGAAGATGATTCTCGAGAACATCAATGCATTCAATGAAGAAAATACGTGTATGGTCAGACTTCAACAGTTGAAAAAAGATGTGTCAAGGGATAAATGAAAAAAAAACACGCGTAGAATATCTAGCGATGGACGCAGAGACGTGTCCGAATGAAGGGAGTGTGAAAAGACAAGAAGTTTCAGCAAATCAAGAAACTTAAAATCTCATGATCTTATTCTTCTTCGCCGAAAAGATATGAGAAGAGGCAAGATGTAGGATCAGAATATTGTCACAAAAATATTCTTGCGGAATAAACAACAGTTCTGCGAGACATGTTTACGATACATCAATGATATTCTACGAAACATCTTATAGTGATGTAAGTAATGACACATCAGATGAAAACGACAGAAACATGAGAAAAGTGTGACATTTCTGCGATGAATCGATAAAACCTGCGAAAGATTAAGGCGGTGCTAACTGCGATTTATTGCAAGAACCCAGATCCGAAATTAAAGGGAATCTTAGCTGTAAATGAGCTGTAATCCACTATGTAAATGCCTATATAAAGGATATGAATAGTTCCAGAAGAGAGAGAGGAATTTTTGAGTGCTAAGAAAGTTTTTAGGAGAGAGAAGATCTTATTAAGTGAATTGTATTCTTGATTACTGTAATTCTTTTAAGATCATATTAATAAAAAAGGTCCTTAATCTTCAAATTGTGTCATAAATATTGATAAATTCTTGAGTATGGTGTAGTGTGGGAATTCCTGCAACTACAAGTTGTCAGCAAAATTCTCCTGAAACTATACCCTTGTTAAGTCACTCAGACAATAGGGATGATACAGAGAATCACAAGGACATCTTTAATCTTGCAGATTCTACTTGTGATTATCAAGACCGTGTGAAAGTTTGGGGCACTCAGAAATAGAAAAAACTCTCTTCTACAAAACGGTGGTTGCAGAAGAAGAAAAAGAAATCTCATACAAAATCCTCTGCCTTTGTAAAAAAGATTTCCAAAAGAATGCATAGTTTGCAAAAATCAACAATCAAGGTGTTCAAATCTATGCTAAGAAGGGGAAAGAATGATATCCACTCATCTTTCTTAAAAACAAGACAGAAACAGACTTAACTTCATCACCTCAAAAGAAGTTACCCAGTTCTGAGAAGAATTGGGATATGTACAGTTTATAACACTGTATTAAGGATCTCTTTGTCTATCCCTCTTAGACAAAGAAATCATAATCTTTGAGAGGGTTGTGATGAAACATTTCTGTTCCAGTGTTTAAGGTCTTTTTTTTTAGGATAATCAAAATTCTGTTAGGGTTTTGGTCAAAGGTTAGTTTGGAAATTTATCTTCTCAGTTAAACATTTCATCTATCTCTTCTATCATGTCATCCTCAAGCCTTTCTAGCAAAGAAAGTAATGGTTGGATTGTTCTCTTTCCATAAAAGAAGATACGCTTTGACTTTTCAGATAATGGTGTGAATCCTGATTCTCATGATTCATCCCTAGATGGGAACATCTCTGTTTCTCATTTTGATAAGCTCTCCTTGACTATGAATTTAGTCTTGGAACATGTTTGTTCCCTAAAAAGTGAACTAGAAACTTCTTCCAAGAGACTTGAAGAAAAGATGGATAATCTAGAATCTAGAATTGATCTGATCGAAGATGATCTTGAATAATACAGAGAATATGAGAAGAGTATACAAAGTAAGTGAAATGTTTTTATCTAGTAAATCTTCTATTGTTTCCCTTTTGTTTAGAAGAATAACTAGTGTTTTGGAATAGAAATTATTGTGATTACACATAGCTATATCCAATGTTTTTCATCTTCTTGTTTTTAGATTTTTTGGTTTAAAAATTCTAAGTTTTTTTGGAAGATGATGGCTGCACTATTAATCTTTATGGTTTTATATATTGCAATATTTTGATGGAATATGTTGTTTACGTCCGTGAACTTGATTGTCCCATATTTTGTCAAAAGTAAAGTCGTCCGTGAATTGATATTCATATATTGATAAAAGGATGAATAGACTTTTGACAAACACAAAAGTTAAGCCTATATTGTCAATTATTGACATAAGATAGGTTAAAATCTTTTGTGATTCAAGGATTATGTCTATTGTATGTCATTGTGCAAATGGTGATAGAAACATAGAATGAATCCTTGTGTTATCCACGGTATAGATCCTTATTGATCCATTTTTTATGTATTACCGTGAAGGCTCCATTGTGTATCTTATGTTGAGCACGATACGACTAAGTCGATTCCTTATTGGCATGGTTGGTTGTTCTATGAGATGTTATATGTTGAGCATTAAGAACTAAATTAATCAACTTGTGTGGTTATTTAGTTTGTATTCCATAAGTTTTCTTATGTTGAGTACATATATGGTTAAGGTTGTCATATCTTATGATAATCTTAGTTGGTGTTCCATAATCTTTTATGTTGAGCCCAAATGAACTAAATCAATCATTTAGTATGTTTATTTAGTTAGCACTCCGTAAGTTCTTCTCATGTTGAGCATAATTGACTAGGATGGTTATTTTTATGATTAACTTAGTCATTGTTCCATATATATTCTTATGTAGAGTGTGGCCAATTAGATTGATTACTCTTGTAATTAGTTTGGTTGAGTATGACAATTAGATTATTTGCAAGTTTTCTTGTGATCAATCTAATTGATTTTTTAAGTCTCCATAAGTTTACTTGTGTTGAGCATATTTAGTCAAATTAATCTTGGTTCACTTTGGTTAATTTGATTGAATATTTCTTGTTGGATTCCAAATTCATACTTGTATGCAATTTGTTAAGTCTAAAGAAATACTTCTTTTCTTTTGAAATTAAGGTTGCTCTTGTTGTTCCCTTGGGAATGACATATTATGGGGGAGAGTTCTTTTGAACTTGTGCTTAATTGCCAAATCTTTGTGGGGAGTGCGGCTGTGGAATATTATAGGGGTTATCTTGTGTCTTTATAAACTCCTTGATGAATGCATTTAGCTTCGGCTTTATGATTGCATCTAAACAAGATGATACACATTTACCTTTGGTCATGAAATGTCTCTTATGGAAATTTCATTAGGATCATGTTCTTGTACCTTTGCCAATTTTATTGACAAAAAGGGGGAGAATTAATATGTAGTTCACACTACAAATACATATATTTTTCGGATCATTATGTAAGGGGGAGTGGTTTCCATGTGAGATGGAGTATTGACTAAGGGGGAGTGAAGTATCACTATAGTATTGTTGTTGAAGTTGTGATGCAATTGGACTTTGACGCTGTGTGATAATACTGTGACACTGTATAACAATTATTGAGAACCGATGCTTTTCTCATTGTTATAGATATGGATTTTCAACAACGATGATGCTAAACATACAACCTTTAGGATCATTGGACTACTTGGAAGTGACGAAGATTTCGAGTATTGTTGAAGATTAGACATGTGGAATAGGAGCTACAAAGTTTGTTTATATATTTTTTGTATTCCATATGTATTAATAGTTTTGCCACTAAAATTGACAAAGGGGAGATTGTTAGAGCATTGCTCGGTCAAACTTGCATGCGTTTCTATATCAAGCATGTTTGTCAATGTTAGTGATCAAAACTATAAAGTCTTGATTTCTAGTCTACTATAGCTAAAGTCTTGGAAAAGGATAGAAAGTGTAGTTGAGCTCTGAAAATGCGGGGGTCTAACAACCTCACCCAATATTTCGATTAGCAATCTGTATGGACAATTCCGATTTGTTTTCCAGAGAATCAACAAGACTCAATCAAATAGAAAATACTCAAGGAGTTATTATCTCAATCTCTCGATTTGATTTACTCAAGCAAATATGATTCGCGAGCCTAATCAAAGAGAGATAACTTGGATGGTACCAAAGACCAATATCCAAGTGTCAATCGATTTAAATCAACAACCAATAAGTTTGGATATTCTAGTCGATTGAACAACGCACAACCTGTATTATTTCAATTATATAACAAAATATAATACGGAATAGAAATAACACAGATACCAGGATTTTGTTAACGAGGAAACCGAAAATGCAGAAGAACCCCGGGACCTAGTCCATATTAAACATACACTGTATTAAGCCGTTACAGACACTAGCCTACTCCAAATTAACTTCGGTCTAGACTGTAGTTTAACCCAAACCAATCTCACACTGATCCAAGGTACAGTTATGCTCATACGCCTCTGATCCCAGCAGGATACTACACACTTGATTCCCTTAGATGATCTCACCCACAACCAAGAGTTGCTACTACCCAAAGTCGAAGACTTTAATAAACAAATCTGTCTCACACAGAGAAGTCTACAGGTAATAGATAAATTCGTCTCCCACGAATAAACCTATGAGTTTTTTTTCCGTCTTTTGATAAATCAAGGTGAACAAGAACCAATCGATAAAACCAGACTTATATTCCCGAAGAACAACTCAGTTTCATCAATCACATCACAATAAACTTAATCGACGCAGCGAAGAAGATTATTGAGGAATCACAAACGATGAGATGAAGATGTTTGTGACTACTTTTATCTTGCCTATCGGAGATAGAAATCTCAAGCCAATTATTATAATTGTACTCGTACGATAGAAACAACAAGATCAGATCACACAACTACAAGAAAAATAGTATCGATCTGGCTTCACAATCCCAATGAAGTCTTTAAGTCGTGTTAACCCGAATTTAGAGAGAAAACTCAAGGGTTAATGGAGATCGACTCTAGCTTAGAGTGTAACACCCCGTATTTTTAGCATGTCGCATGCTGAAAGATGCGCCATGGATTGAGATGAAGCTTCATCCAAAGCTTCCGTTGGTTGGTAAGTGGTAGATTGTCTTAAGGCCAATATCACGCCAAAATGGCGCATTGCGTTGGGCAATTGACCAAGGGTCAATATTGGGTGCCAGGTAAGGTATATCGTGTATGCATATTGGCTAAGTCCAATATAACCTTAGTTGGAAGTTACATTGTCCAAGAGCCAATCTCGCACCAAGAGTGCTTCAGGCCAATTGGGTAGATGGCCTTAAGAATGTACATCCATCACAGCTGGACATTGGTGTGGGCTATGGGCCAAAGTCAGAAATATAACCATCACGGCCCTTCATCGGGTTTGGCTCGGGAAATGTTCATCCATCCTGGCCGAGCATAGGAACTGGCATGTGAGCCAGAACTGAATGTACAACCACCTTGGCCGGTTATTCAGGAAAATACATGGCAACGGCCATGAATAGTAAAACGGGGAGTTGATGAAGGATTTTATCTCCCCCAATCAGAGTTCTAAAAATGTCAAATAAACATATATAGGGAAGGGTAGTTGGTTGAAGGTGCATATGCGGACTATGCACCAAGTAAGCTTCATAGCTTAGCCGGAAGGGTATAAATGATGCCTAAGGCTCATTTATAGTTGCTTAGCCTTAAGAGAGGGAATATGATGCTAAGGCATCACTATGCCATTCCACGGACTCGATGATGCATCACTTGGATGTATTTGACGGAACGGCCTATACGGACTAGGCCATTACCACTATTGCTTGGCCACGACCTAGCAAACAAGTTGGAATAAGTTGCTTGTCCCTTCGAGGATGAACTACGGTCTGTGCTTGATTCCTTTAGAGTAGGGAAGGATACGTAGGTAGCCTCAATGAATTGCAGCATTGTCGGTCCAGCATGTTGTCCCCTCATATCATCTAAGCTCGGTAGCTCGACACAAGAGATGATTGTGGCCAGACTTGATGAGGCTAAGTTGCATGCCATTAAGTGGATGCTCATACTTCCTATCAAGTTATAAAGAGAGTTGGTAAGCGAAGTAACGTAGGAAATGGAAAGGGCTTGGTTCGGCCTGTGCCTAAGTCCACGGCTTATGCCTTAAGCCTGGACAAGACATGGAAATACGACGGTTGCTCATTGATGTATTGTAGAAAGTGATAGTGAAAGGTTCTTTTGAAACTTGTGAAGGCAAAGGAATTTAGATTTAATTAAACTTAAAAGTAAAGGAAACTTAGATCAAAATTTGATTTCAAGATAAGAGAGAATAACCAAGACACTGATTCCACTATTACACATGAATAAATTATGGTTAACAACCCAAAACTCTATTTATCTTTTAAATCCCTTGTTTCTTAATTCACAAATAATCAGGCAAATTCTCAACAATTAATTGTATCCCTTAAGCATAGATTATCTTAATACAAAGCATAACCTATCTAATTGAATCACAACTAATGACAAAAATTATGCAAACAATTAAAAACTCCGCAAAAGCAGTGATTGAGTGAATTATAAAATATAAATTAGAGAAAATAAATTAATTACCAATCATTCATGCGTAAATAGCTTCCTCATTGCCTTGGTTTTGGGAGAATTAGCCGCTCATCATGTTGGAAACACACTCAAAATTCATTTTTATTGCTCAAAAATGGTTTACAAATGATGAAATGGTGAAAATGGTGAAAACCGGGTGTTTGCAACGCTTATAAATGTTGCAAACACTGTTACAAAGAATGAAAACTGTTGCCAGAATCGTGCGACCCACGCTCCTGTGTCGTAGAACTGCTGCAGAATAAACGACTGCTTTGAAGGGTCTGTTCTTCACGTTTTCAGGAGGCAGCAGCAGCAGAACTGGAATTTTTCGCGGCTTGATTTCTCGACTTTCTAATGCTCTATTCTTCCTCCCCAACTCTCTATCCCTTATATGACCTCCAAGAACTCATTTTATACTCGACAGGGGCTAGAAATCACCTCAATAACTCCGGAATAATTCCCAATAACTCTGCCAGATACGGGAAGATATTCTTTCCTTTTTCTTCTCCTGCACGCGATCTTGTTGCTGTGAACCATCCTTATTTTCATCCTACACGTCTCTAATTCAGTTTATCACACTCCAGGCACAAGCTTGCACGTCCAAATCCTTTGTAATCCCGTGAATATTTCTTCCGCGTACGTGTTGCCCTGTTTTCTTCTCGTGAATTTTCTGGTCAATTTTAACCGAAACAATCAACCACACAATGCCTGTGACGCTCAATCAAGTCACCCCAGTTGATTTTCAGCCATTGAGTCTCTTTTATTCTACCCAAAATGCGAACCCTAAATTCTCGCTGTGGTGAAGAACCAATTTCCCGCCAAAACGTTCTTTTTGAATTCTTGAAGATGGTGTCCCCCTAACCAAACCCGGGGTGCGAATAGAAGATGTCTAGCTGGGGTGCCCCTTAACCAAAGTTGGGGACCGAATAGTAAGTGTTCTCCGGGGGTGTTCTGAGCAACTTTTTCGAGCCGAATTTTCCACACAAGTTTATTTATCCAAAAATATCTATACATACACAAAAACACCATAATAAGTACAAAAATCGAGACTAACAATAGAGACACTGAGGACAATTCAGACACAAAAATGTGTCTATCACTCAGCTAGCTAGGAAATTCAGTGATGGACTTCCTATGATGAGGCGAAGCCAGAGATGCATGCGAACTGCATTGGCATTGGCCTTATGGCCTTGAACCCTTTTCCAGAACAAGGGTAAGTTGGAAAGGTGTGGAAGCTTAAATAGCTGGATCATGCTCCATGAGCATGCTTGCAAGGGAAAGTGAGCGTGGATTTGCCAGGGGATGAGGCCCGGATCGTAGCTTCATCAGTGGCTCGCCGGGGGAGTTGCGGCCTGCGGGGCGACGCGCTGAAGGCGTAATTTTCCGGTCCGTCACAAAAAACTAGTATCACATGAGAAAGGAGTGTGGGGATTAGTTTTTCCAATGGATAGAGTTCTCCTTATATAGTCTTTCAAATCAGGGTTTGCAATCAATGTTATCTTACTAACAAAGCATTCAATATTCACCGTTAGATGAAAACCGTATTAGATAAAGCTAATATCTCTCAACCGTTAGATCGAAAACTTATCTTGCCATATCCATATGTACTTGATGTTTTGAGTTCGTGTAACCGTACCCAAACGTGTAAAATGGTTGGTTCAATATTAGTCAACCAAATGGTTATCCAAATGATAACTTTCATATCAACCATATTCTTCTTCACCATAACTAGTCCAAATGACTCAAATGAACTAGTTAGAGAGTTGTTCAATTGATATGAGATCTCAAGTATTACAAAAGACACAATTGAATCAAAAACGATGTGATTCACTCGAATTATTTCATGAACTATAAAGCCACGGTTTGCAAAAGAATTCCATAGTAATTTAAGATAAGTTCAAGAACACCGTTTTCAGACATAACCTCTTGAGTTCGCAGACTCAAGCTAACTGGTTGAAGTTATAAAATCCAGCAGAAATTATCGGGTTCGAGAGCTTCCGTCAGTTCATGGACTGTGTTCGCGGACTGCACATGAGCTACAACTTCAGTAGAAATTATGGAGTTCGAGAACTACGCCAGTTTGCGGACTGGGTTCACGGAATAAGTTCGCAGACTGAGTTTCTTCTCATGTTATGGTTCCACTTGATCAACAAAGTTAGCAAACTTCGGTTCAAGAGCTAAGGACTTATACATATATGTGTTGCCACAACAATGTTTATATCCCCCAATGGTTATATAGTCTAAACTCTTGTTTCAATAATTGAAATATTCTCAGAGGGCGTTATATAGTTGTTATTCACAAACTATTTTTCGTCAGAGCGATTTCCAAAATGATTGAAACATAACATGACTTTCGTCACTAGGCAAAGATGAACTTGGCTAAAGCGAAAGCTTTACCAACCCCCATTTCGAAAAATAGATAAGCGAGATATACTAAGATCGAAATGTCACATGTGCATATTCTTAGTCTATATAGATAAAACGACTTTTGTCTCAAGATAGGAGATAGAGAAGATAGACTTTTGAGTGATAGATAAGTTCAAGTCTCCGCATACCTTTTAGTCGATAAAGATCCACTGGTTCCTTGAGTAGTCATTCGTCTTGTATGATGATCGCCATGGAGTTCTTAAGCTCAACTACACTTTCTATCCTAGTCCGAGACCTTAGCTATAGTAGACTAGAAATCAAGACTTTATAGTTTTGATCACTAAGATTGACAAACATGCTTGAGATAGCAACGCATGCGAGTTTTACCGAGCAATGCTCTAAAAATCTCCCCCTTTGTCAATTTTATTGGCAAAACTATTAATACATATGGAATACAAAAATTATATAAATAAACTTTGTAGCTCCTATTCCACATGCCTAATATTCAACAATATTTGTCACTTCCAAGTAGTACAATGATCCCAAAGGTTGTAAGTTTAGTATCATCGTTGTTGAAAATCCGTAGCTATAACAATGAGAAAAGCATTGGTTCTCAATCATTGTTATACAATGTCATAGTATTATTACACAACGCCAAAGTCCAATTGCATCACAACTTCAACAACAATACTATGGTGATACTTCACTCCCCCTTAGTCAATACTCTATCTCACATGGAAAACACTCCCCCTTACATAATGATCCGAAAACCATATGTATTTGTAGTGTGAACTACAATTAATTCTTCTCCTTTTTGTCAATCAAATTGGGAAAGGTACAAGAACGGGATCCTAATTGTAGTTGCAAGATTTCCCACAACACACCCCTTGTAATATCTTGATAATAATCTCTTGATCTAAACTAATTTGATATTAAAAGTATGATTAAAATTCTAAAAATTGTAAATAGACACACGGATTTTTACATGGTTCGATCAATTTGATCTACATCCATGATTCTTCACTATGATTGTTTAATTTTACATTTGATTAACATTGATAATGTCCATTAATGGAGTTCTAAATCTAGTTTTGGGGAAGAAGATGATAAAGAAAAATACATTTTCTCTCTCTCCTAAAATTGTCTATCTCCTCAAGACTCTCTCAACTCTCAAAAAAGACATCATCCTTTCCTAAATCTATTGGATCTCTATTTATAGGAAACTACATAATGGGTGACAACTAAGCTGTCCTCTAATTTCGGATATCATTCGCGATATTATCGCAGTAACTATTCCTAAGCATCGCCAGTCAATCATGTTCTTTTTGTATTTCTTCAATCGTCAACTGTTATGTCATTATTTTGTGACACTCGCAAAGTGTTGTTGGAGAACTCGCTGTGACGCTCGCAGAAATGTTGTTAATCTCGCCAGAATATTGATGTGGCGATATTCTGGTACTACATCTTGCTTCTTTTTTCTTGAATATTTCTTGAAAAGTAATCTTTAAGAAAAAATCTGTTGTTGTAGTAGTCTTTGATTTTTGTTGATGAAGGAACAAGCGAAAGAATACTAGACTTGAGAAGTACGTACTTGCCTCTATTCTTTTGTGAAGTTCCATATCTTTGCTAAGTAAATAAGAAATATTAACTCTGTGAAGTATGTGAAGTATGAAGTATCCTTGAAGAAATATAAGAAGTACTCAATCCTCAAAATATAAAGAAGTATCCATCCTTTAATGAAAGTCATATGTATTGCCTCTGTTCACGCGAAATTATTACTTCATTTCTGGTGAAAATTCTTGTCCATTTTGGAAATGATTCTTGCCGAGAAGATAAAGAACATAAAATGTCTTCTTGGTAATCCATAGTTGCCTCTGTTCTTTATCTATGAAGGAAGAATCCTTGAGAAAATGTTTAATGAACGAATTGCCTCTGCCTCATTCTGCGAAATAATGACTTCTCCTGTGAAATTATGAATAATGCCGCGATGAATAGTACTGAATAGTTACGCGATGAATAGTGCTATGAGATTGTAGACAATCCTCTTGAGAGACTCGGAAGCATACTTCTGAGAAATTTTGAACAATACTTCTGAAAGATTCTGATAGTACTTGCTATTTCTCTTGCGATGAGCAAATCTTTCCTGCATTCTTAAAAGAAAATAATTAAGTTTGAAATTATTCTATTGGTCTTATTTTGCCTTCCTAATTAAAGGTCTTATTTTGCCAATTTTTATTTTTGCGACAAAATCGCAGGACGTCTCTACATTTTCATGTAAAAACCCATTGATCTTGCCTTATCCATTTTTCTTTGAATTTTCTGCGACAATATGACAGATCTAAATCCCCTCGCGAGAATAAAGTCCCATGACATTGTCGTCTCGCGATGAAATCGCAGGACGTCTTTACATTTTCATGTAAAAACCCATTGATCTCATCTAAACATATCTCTTATGGCTTGTTGCCTCTGTATAATTTACGTCACGCGACAATATGACATGCCTAAATGTTCTTGCGATCATAAAGCCCCGTGACATTGCCGTCTTAAGACACTTATCAGCTCCCTAATGGAGGGTGCCGCCCTTATCTTCCCCCTGGTTGCCCCTTCAAGGAGGGAACATCGGCCATACAAGACTAGCTCCTTCCATCCAGATTTACTAACAACCAGTTGTTTTCGCAGCCTCTTGTCCTTTATTCCTATATGGCTTATAGTTACAAGACTGCACCCTAAGTGGGGTTTTCTTCAGGACAAGTGCATCATAGCCAAGACTTACCAAGGATGGCCAGGGTAGGTTCGTCCGTCCCGGGCACCCTTGGCTCAACCGTGTACCTCGGCGCCTTAGTCATACTCTGCACTTCTTAGAAGAGATCCTCGGTCGTCCAACCAGGGTATAACCTTATAAAGCTGGAAATCCAAGGTATATCTCCCGGATAGGTTTTCTTTAACCCCAACATCTCCATGACTCAGGATCCAGCAGCGGTATAACCTTACCCCTGAATCATGTTAACAGATACCCCCTTATATGACGCACTATTAGGTCTTACATTTGCCTCTTGCGAAATTGTATTCGCGAACTAGGGTGCACGCCATAAAGGTTCATCCCATTCTTATCTCTGCGAAATTTTATTCGCCTTTCTTGCGATGATGTTCGCGTTTCTTCATTCTTTCATTTCTATCAATTATTCTTTCAGTCTCATAACATCAAAAATCTTTAAAATCTTTTGAAATATTAGAAATTTTCTTTGAAATTTTGCGATTGTATCGCGTTGTTAAATCAAAAATCTTTTTCCGTAAAAGAAATATTCTAGAGAAATCTGTGAAATCTTGCGATTGTATTGCTCTTTGTAAATCTTAAATTTTGAAAATTTTAGAAATTTTTGCGATAATTTCGTTTTCTGTAATCTTGGAGATCTTTGAAAATTTTGGAGATCTGTAAATTTTTTTGCGATGATTTCATTTTTTGTAATATTTTGAAATTTTTGAAGTCTTCCGATTGTATCGCTGTTTGTCAATCAAATCAAAAAATCTTTGAAATATTTTGAAATCTTTGAAATTTTAGAAATCTTGCGATTATATCGCTTTTGGTAAATTAAATCAAATTTTTTGAAATCTTTTGAAATATTAAAAATCTTAGAAATGCTCTTTGAAATATTGCGATAATATCGCTTTTTATAAAATAAATCAAAAATATTCATTTTCTGTAAGTAAAATATTCAAGGAAGTGGTACTTAGCGTTCTTGTGATTTTCTGTTGCTGCCGTCTCTCGCGAAGCATTTGATTTGCTTGTGAAATGAGAAGAAATGAGAAATGAACTTGATCTGCCTCTTGCACCATACCAATTGTTTTAACCCTCTCTTGCGAAATTAATTTGCGAAATTCTCATCAACTTTCTTCATTCTTAGCGAGATAATCATCAACTCTTTCTTTTTCTCGCAAAAAATTTTCTGCGAGGAGGGAGATTCGAACCCAAGTCTTCTAGTTTGCATACTCCTTCTCTGACCGTTTGTGCTACTTGTTGTTTGTAATGGAAAGGCCTAGTTCTGATATATTATTCCGTTTCTTCGCTCCTTGAAGTTCAAAAATGAGCAAAAAGAAAAAATATGCTTGGCGAGGGACTCGAACCTGTGATACTGAACTTCTTATCTTCGTTACTGACCATCTGTACTAGCTTTTGCTTGTGATTGAGAAGTATAATTCTAATTACTTAACCCTTTTTAATTGCTTTTTGTATAGATTTTGTCTTTATCTTTGCTTCTTCTTTTCCTTTGTTGGAGTTTTTAATTTAACTTTAACTCTGATTTCTCTTCTTCATGTCTGTTTCTTTGGTCCACCATCTAGCGAGTTGAGCTTGAGATGTATGCATCTCATCCTTTATTTTTCCTAGGAATATATAGTTCTTTGTCTTGCTGCGAGCATCTCGCTGTAATCAATGGCTTGAATTATTCCCTACGAGATTTCAATTAAATATTAGTTTCTTAAAGAAGTTAGAGAGTATATAACAATAATATTAACATTATTATATTAACACTAAATCCACTATCAATCAATCACCAAAAGAAACATCAAATCATATATATTCACATCAAAATATATATACTGTTATAATATGAGAGTATAATCTTATTTTGCTATGGTGACGTTTCCTTTTGTTTCCTGCCAATTGGTGCTTCGTCAAATCCACTATGACACTGTTGTTTTGTTGCGATGATTATCCTACAAATTCTTCATTTTTGCGAGTTTAATTCATTGTTGTGGCGATATTCTGGAACTACACTAATGAAATTTCCGTAAGAGACATTTCATGACCAAAGGTAAATGTTCTATCATCTTGTTTAGATGCAATCATAAAGCCGAAGCTAAATGCATTCATCAAGGAGTTTATAAAGATTCAAGATAACCCCTAAAAATTCCACAGCCGCACTCCCCACAAAGATTTGGAAATTAAGCTCTAGTTCTTTTGAACTCTCCCCCATAAGATGTCATTCACTAAGGAACAACAAGAGCGACCTTAATTTCAAGAGAAAAGAAGGATTTCTTTAGACTCAACAATTTGCATACAAGTATGAATATGGAATCCAAAATATTCAATCATATTAACCAAAGCGAACCAAGATTAATTTGACTAAATATGCTCAACACAAGTAAACTTATGGAGACTTAATTCATCGATTAGATTATTCACAAGAGAGCTCATAAATATTCTAACTGAATTACACAATTAAACTAATCACAAAGTAATCAATTCAATTGTCCACATTCGACATGAGAAAAATCTATGGAGTTCTAACTAAATAATCACACAAGATGGTTTGATTTAGTTCATTTAGGCTCAACATAAGAGATTATGGAACCCAGACTAAGATTATCATAGAAAATGACAACCTTAACCGTACATGTACTCAACATGAAAAAACTCATGGAATACAAACTAAATAACCACACAAGTTGATTAAATTAGTTCTCAATGCTCAACATTTTGCATGTTTATGGAACAACCAACCATGCCAATAAGAAATCGACTTAGTCGTATCGTGCTCAACATAAGATACAAGATGGAACCTTCACGGTAATACATAATAATATGGAACAATTAAGATCCATATCGTGGATCACAAAACAAGGACCTATTCTATTTTTCAATCACAAAGTCACATAATAGACTTTATCCTTGAATCACAAAATATTTTTACCTATCCTACATCAACAATTGACAATATAGGCTTAATTTTTGTGTTTTGCCAAAAGTCCATTCATTCCTTTATCAATATTTGCATACCAATATGTGAACGACTTTACTTTTGACAAAATATGGGATAATCAAGTTCACGGACGTAAACATACAAATCCCATCAAAATATTACAATATATAAAATCAAAAGGATTAATACTGCAACAATCATCTTCCAAACAAATTTAGAATTTAAACCAATAAATTTAAAAACAAGAAGATGACATCATTGGATATAGCTATGTGTAGTCACAATCATTTCTATTCCAAAACACTAGTTATTCTTCTAAATAAAACAAAAAACATAGAAGATTTACTAGAAAATAAGACCTTTAAAGAATTCATTATCGTCCCCGAACTCCTTGTCGTCAACAACCATTGGAACATAGGGTTCATTAAGAAATGAGTTTATATCAATGAACCTTCTTGGTTGTTGTTGTCGAAACAGGTCCTTCTGAATCTCATGAGTCTTATACACAAAAGCCTTTATTTTTTGAATCTCGTTTTGCAGCTACTTCAACACTTCAAGAACATCAGGAAACTTCTGAGAATTTGAAGGAATAGATCTTGGCTTCCTCGTATTCCTTATTTTTATTTTCAAGGTTGGAGGAAATGGAGATTTTTCTTTTTCCTTCATGATTGATGGCTTAATAATCACATTACCTTCTTTTCCATCGCAAGACATCATTCCTGGAGCGTCCATCAACGAATATTTTTTTTTTGTGAGAAGAATTCACAATTATCTCAACAAGTAGCCTTGAGATAAATAGAGGTTTTAGAGAAGGAAAATGAATGTAGGGTTTGAAACCTAAAATATGTTCGTGGACGATCAACTCTTATCCCTATAAAGAGCAGAATTGTCGATAGAACCCTTTTTCTTTTGTTTGATAGACAAAAAATAAGACAAAACTAAGAAAAGAAGAATCAAACTTTTCTTAAATCCTGAGAGGTACAAAATCATTGTCTCTTTTGATCAGGCACATGAGACAAGATTTTAGACACAACACAATTAAGTTGTGCTGTGGTGAACAATAATTTGTCCACCAATTTCCTCTTGAGAGGAATCCATAGACCTCTGTCTATCAAAATGATTTGATCATATTTTATTTTCAAATGGTCTTCGTTTTTCCTTGGAAACTAACTTCTTAGACGAAGATAAGATCTTACATACCTCTGCAGTCTTCTGAGCAAGTTTGAGCTTTTTTGCTAGATGATTTTCTCTTCGTTGAAGTTTGTTGACGTGTCTTTGCTTGTGTTTGAACTTGTAACACCTTGAGAGTTCATGACCTTTTAATGAACAATATGAGCACGTCACACTTGGATAATAATCAGGCTTCTGAATTGTGCAGGAGGTTAGGCACAAAGTGGATCCTGAGATATTATAAACAGTGTTCCCAAGAAAAATGTCAACTTTTTCTTCTAGAATGGTTGGATTATCTTCTAAAAGAATACCAAAATTGATATGTGTATTGCTACAATTATCAAAATCAATATTTTCACCAAGAAGTGCAACACTTGATTTCTAATCTTCATTTGAATCATAGTCGTCAGATATTTCATCAAGAGTTGCAACAAGACCTTTGTTCCCAGTGTATTTTCTCCGATTAGGACACTCGTTTGCAAAATGACCAAATCCTTTACACTTAAAGCACTGAGGCATATCCTCATCATCAGTTTCATCAATATCCCTGTTTTTAGGAGGAACACGATTATGAGGTTTGACTGATGCCTTAGGCTTATCTCTGGAGAACAGTTTACTTCTCTTCAAAATAGGATCCCTAAACTGTCTTGTGATCATCGAGACTGATTTGTCAAGATCTTCATCTGATGAATCTATCTCAGAGTGATCATCTTCAGAGATATACACTTTTTTACTTTTGTCAAGTAATTTAGTGTCCTTTAGTGCTTTGAACGAAACATCATTAGCCTTGGATGAAAGTTCGTGATCAAAGATCTTAAGATTACCAACCAGCGTGTTTCTGGAGAGAGTATCTAGGTTATTTGTCTCGACGATGGCATGCTTCTTAGCATCGTATCTAGATGGCAGTGATCTGAGAATTTTCATCACAATGTCCTTTTCAGGAATAGTCTTACCCAATGCAAAAGATGCATTAACAATTTCAGACACTTTGTGATTAAACTCATCAAATGTTTCTCCATCTGCCATACGAAGGTTTTCCCAATCGGAATTAAGTTTATGAAGCCTTACATCCTTTTCACTTGTAGGAGCATAATCTCGCAACACCAACGCTCTTGCAAGGATTTCTGCCACACATGGAAAGTGTCGCAAATAATTATAAGAAATGATGAAATATGTGAAGATTTTATCATTACTCGCAAGAATAAGGTGATAGTTAGCAAGAAATGTAGCAAGAAGGAAGAATCCTGCGAGACATGGAGAGACTTGAGGGAAATGTAACAGAAACTTGGGAGAAATAAAGAAATCTTGCGAAAGATATTACCGCAGAACTCAGATCCGAAGTTAAGGGAAAGCTTAGCTGTAAATGAGCTGTCATGAGCTGTCATCCACTATGTAATTACCTATATAAAGAAGAGAGCAGGAGAGAGAAGAAGGGAGATAATTTTAGGAAGAGAGAGAAAGATATGTTGCAGAGAGAGATTTTTAGAGAGAGAAAATGTATTTTCTTTATCATCTTATTCCCCAAAACTAGATCTAGAATTCTTCCAAGAACTCCATTAATGGAGATTGTAAATGTAAATTGATGTAGCTACAAATTATCATAGTGAAGAACCGTGGATGTAGATCACATTGATCGAACCACGTAAAAAATCTTGGTGTCCATTTATAATTTTATTATTTTTATCACCATTTTTATATTTAGATCTAGAAATTGTTATCAAGATATGATAAGGGGTGTATTGTAGGTTTTCCTGCAATTACATTTTGGCGCTAGAAACACTACCTGCTATTTGATTAATTGAGGAAGATTCAAAGAAATTGGCTACAGGAAGAGTTAAAATTTGTGAGATTTAAAATTTTTGAGAGGAAATTCGATAATGGAGAAGTTGTGTCTTCAAACAAACACCGACAACACAGTGAAAGAGCATAAAAGAAAAAGACGAAGATGCAAAACTATGTAAAAAGGATGAATTTGTTGATTCAAGAAAATTCCAAGAAAGATTAGCTACTGTTCATGTATATTTTTAGATCTAAAATTTTTTTAGGGTTAAAAATGGAAATTTCATGGAAGAAATTACATTTTCAGGGAGTAAGCATTATCAACAATTCAAAGACATGTGAAGACTAAGAGAAAAAATTAGTTGTTGTGGTGAATTTGAGAAAGAAAACCAAGGTTTCAGTGGAAGATTTCATGTTCAGGAGAATAAACAAGAGGCAAATTGTGAAAGAAATTAAGGGAGGACGAAGAGAAGATAAGAGGTAGACGCTTCAATTTTTATCACAAGCATAAGTTTTCACAGATGGTTCAAGTCTGCGAGAATAACAAAGAGGTCAAGGGTTCAAATCTCGCAGAAATACATATTTTTCATTTTCTTCTCATTTTCAGCGGAGAATAAAAGAATAAGTAAAAAAGTTTTGCGTTAAATGTCGCAGAGAGATTCTTGAATAGTTGGTCCAGAGAATAGTATGTGAGTTTGTGGTCACAGGTTCGAATTTTCCTGCGAGCATAATTTTCTTCTTTTTACAAAGGGTGAAAAAATAGATAATTTCGCAGCATTGTTTCATTATCTCGCAAACAAGAGGCAGCACAGTTGGTAATCTGCGAAGTTAATGAGTTTATGGTCGCAAGTTCAAGTCCCAACACATACATATTTTTTCACGCAATCCTTGATAATTTCGCAAGTGTATTTCACGCAGAAGATAGTTAATGATAATCTCGCAGAGAAGGGTTAGCACAGATGGTTCAGCATGATATGTCGCAAGCAATAGGTCGCGGGATCAATTCTTACTTCACGCAAGTTTATTTTTGTTATTTCGCAAGTTAGCCTTTGATTATTTCGCAGATAAATTTCGCAAGCAAGAGAGCTAGCACGGTTGGTCGAGAGGCATGAATGCAAGCAATAGGTCGCAGGATCAATTCTCATCTCACGCATGTTTATTTTTGAGAATTGTCTCTATAACAGTTAGACTTTGATTACTTCGTAAGATCTTTCATTATTTCGCAAGAGAAGGTTAGCACAGTTGGTATGGTGTGAGAAAATGCAGAAAGTAGATCAAGGGTTCAAGTCTCACTCTTCCCAATTATTTTTGCTGCGAGATGTTCATACAATTCACATAAGAGCTAAGTACCTTTTCTTATAATATTTTACTTACAACAAATAAAAGATTTTTTATTTAATTTCCAAAAAGCGATATAATCGCAAAATTTCTAAAATTATTAAGATTTCAAAACGTTTCAAAGATTTTGATTTCAAAAGATCATAAAAATTTCTGCGAATTATTACAGAAAGTTAAAGATTTCAAAAAATTTCAAAGATTTCAAAGACAACAAAGAGCGAAATTATCTCAAAGATTTCTAAGATTTCAAATATTTTGATTTGATTTACAAAGTGCGATACAATCACAGAATTACAAAGATTTTACAATTACAAAAA
This sequence comes from Papaver bracteatum, assembly GCA_023529315.1. Lineage (NCBI taxonomy): Eukaryota > Viridiplantae > Streptophyta > Magnoliopsida > Ranunculales > Papaveraceae > Papaver > Papaver bracteatum. Next base: position 783,188 of record JAJJWX010005367.1, read on the forward strand.
TTTCAGAATTACAATATGTTAGAATTTTTCTTGAATATTTATTTCAGATGATATGATATTATGAGAATGCAAACAGAAATGAAAGAATGAATGAAAGAATAAAGAAACGCGAATAAAATTTCGCAAGAGAGAAATGCAAATGCATAAGACGGGCGCAAATATCCTAAAAACACATAAGAATGGGACGAACCTTTATGACGTACACCCTAGTTCGCGTATTCTATTCCGTAAGAGGCAATGTCCTTAAAGTGCGTCATAAGGGGGGTATCTCTTTGCATGACTATGGGAAAGGCTATACTGCTGCTGGAACCTAGTCATGGAAATTTGGGATTATAGAAAGTCCATCCAGGAGAGATAACTTGGATTCCCAGCTTTATAAGGTTATACCCTGGTTGGGCGCCCGAGAGTTTCTCCTAAGGAATGCAAAGTATGACCAAGGCGCCAAGGTACACGGTTGAGCTGAGGGTGCCCGGGATGGATGAACCTACCCTGGCCATTCTTGGAAAGTCTTGGATATGATGTGTTCAGCCCGAAGAAAACCCCACTAGGGTGCAGTCTTGTAACTATAAGCCATATAAGCATAAAGGACAAGGCTGCAAAAACAACTGGTTGTTGGCAGAACCGGATGGGAAAGTGCTAGTCTTGTATGGCCGATGTATAATCCTTGAAGGGGAAACCGGGGGGAGAGATAAGGGCGATACCCTCCATTAGGGAGTTGTGTATCAAAAAAAACGACAATGTCATGGGACTTTATATTCGCAAGAATATATAGGCCCGTCATATTGTCGCGTGACACAGACGGCAATGTCATGGGACTTTATATTCGCAAGAATATTTAGGGCCGTCATATTGTCGCGTAACAGGCCAAAAAGCCTTAAGAGAAATGTTAAGATGAGATCAATGGGTTTTAGCGATAAGACTAATGTTAAGATGAAATCAATGATAATAGGAGATGAGATCAATGTTAAGAGGATATAAATCGCAAAGACGGCAATGTCATAAGTCTTAAAGAGCAAGGAGAAAGATTAATCTCACAAGATGGCTTAGACTTATCATATTGTTGCAGATATAAAAATAAATGATAAGACAAGATCAATGGATTATTACATGAAAATGTAAGAATTCCTGCGATCTTGTCGCAGACAAGTGGCATAATAAGACCTTTAACTAGGACTGCAAAATAAGACCACAAGAGAGGTTATACCTACAAGCGTATAACAGATTGCTAACGACTTTATATTAGTCTTATTTCATTTATCATATTTCAGATCAATAACAAGAGGCAAGTATGGGAATGCATAGAATGGAAATTACAATTTGTCGCAGAAAATAGTCGCAAGAAAGAAAGAGAGAAGTACACAAGTTTTACAAAAAGAAGATCCAAAAGAGAAAATAAGACCACTAGAGAGAACGCAAGTAAACTTGCGAAGATGATTATATTGCAGGAATAAACGGTGGAGAAAATAACAATGAGATACAATGAGCCAGAAAAATGAGTCACAAGAGAATAAACTTGCGAGAATAAAGAGAAATGCTCACACTAGAGAAAAAGTCAAAGAAATGGAGAATGGAGGCAATTTAAAGCTACATCAATTTTACCGCGGAAAAATGAGATAAGTAACCCAAACATTAGCTATACATTACAATAGATAAGCATTCTCATCATACAAGCATCATACTCGCATCATAAAAGCATTGCATAAGCATTTCATGGCATAAGCATCGCATACACATTTCATAACATAATCATTACATAAATATTATATTCGCACAAGTATTTTACAAAATTTTACAGAGTAATACCGCGAAATTTCGCAGGACCATTCATAATTCGCATGACTATTCATAATTCGCAACACTATTTGCGACACTATTCGCAGAACTATTCATAATTCGCAGTACTATTTGCGACACTATTCAGAACTTCGCATAAATGTTCAAAAATTCGCAGAAATGTTCAGAAATTAGAAGGGTTATTCATAATCACGCAGACTCATTCACAAACTCGTAGATTCATCCAGAATTTCGCAGGAATTGTGATTATTTCGCAGAATGTGATTAATTTCTTAAAGTGATTACCACTTGAGGCAGAGGCAAGATAAGAATAGAGACACAATTTAATCATTCAACATTTTCTCAAGGATTCTCCTTCATAGATAAAGAACAGAGGCAATTATGGATTACCAAGAAAATATTTTATGTTCTTTATCTTCTCGGCAAGAATCATTTCCAAAATGGGCAAGAATTCTCACCAAAAATGAATAAATAATTTCGCATGAATAGAGGCAATATTTTTCATTCAAGAGCGGATACTTCTTATATTTCGAGGATTGAGTACTTCTTATACTTCTTCAAGGATACTTCGCATACTTCATTCTTCATACTTCGTGTACTTTAAAAGATGATACTTCTAATTATTTCTCAAAGCTTCAGAACTTTGCAAAAGAATAGAGGCAAGTATATACTTTTTAAGTTTGGTATTCTTTCGCTAGTTCCTTCGTCAACAAGATCAGAGACTACTACAACAACGAGTTTTTTCTTAAAGATTGCTCTTCAAGAAATATTCAAGAAAAAAGAGGCAAAATGTAGGAGCAGAATCTCGCAACAACAACGCTCTTGCAAGGATTTCTGCCACACATGGAAAGTGTCGCAAATAATTATAAGAAATGACGAAATATGTGAAGATTTTATCATTACTCGCAAGAATAAGGTGATAGTTCTCAAGAAATGTAGCAAGAAGGAAGAATCCTGCGAGACATGGAGAGACTTGAGGGAAATGTAACAGAAACTTGGGAGAAATGAAGAAAACTTGCGAAAGATATTACCGCAGAACTCAGATCCGAAGTTAAGGGAAAGCTTAGCTGTAAATGAGCTGTCATCCACTATGTAATTACCTATATAAAGAAGAGAGCAGGAGAGAGAAGAAGGGAGATAATTTTAGGAAGAGAGAGAAAGATATTTTGCAGAGAGAGATTTTTAGAGAGAGAAAATGTATTTTCTTTATCATCTTCTTCCCCAAAACTAGATCTAGAATTCTTCCAAGAACTCCATTAATGGAGATTGTAAATGTAAATTGATGTAGCTATAAATTATCATAGTGAAGAACCGTGGATGTAGATCACATTGATCGAACCACGTAAAAAATCTTGGTGTCCATTTATAATTTTAGTATTTTTATCACCATTTTTATATTTAGATCTAGAAATTGTTATCAAGATATGATAAGGGGTGTATTGTAGGTTTTCCTGCAATTACATCACTGGAGTTTCCTTCGAATACAGTTGCTAAGATATCCCAAGCTTCTTGCGACTTAGTGCAATTAGACACATGATGCTGAGGATTTGGGGTAATGGCATGTATGATCGCATTCAAACTGTCGGAGTATTTGTTTACAGCAAGAACCTCTGCAGGAGTATATTCAACAATATTCTTTGGAACATTTTCTCCTTCTGCAACAATGGGAGGATCATAGCCATTAACAACATATACCCATGATTGAAAATCACGTGCTTGAAGAAAAGCTCGCATAGGAATTTTCCACCATAAGTAGTTAGAGCCAGATCGATACAAACACAGAGTTGTAAGGTCTTTAACGTGTTTTCTTGCTCTGATACCAATTAAAAATGCGGGGGTCTAACAACCTCACCAAATATTTTGATTAGCAATCTGTATGGACAACTCCGAGTTGTTTTCTAGAGAATCAACAAGACTCAATCAAATAGAAAATACTCAAGGAGTTATTATGTCAATCTCTCGATTTGATTTACTCAAGCAAATATGATTCGCGAGCCAAATCAAAGAGAGATAACTTGGATGGTACCAAAGACCAATATCCAAGTGTCAATCGATTTAAATCAACAACCAATAAGGTCGAATATTCTAATAGATTGAACAACGCACAACCTGTATTATTTCAATTATATAACAAAATATAATGCGGAATAGAAATAACACAGACACCATAATTTTTTTAACGAGGAAACCGCAAATGCAGAAAAACCCCGGGACCTAGTCCAGATTAAACATACACTGTTTTAAGCCGCTACAGACACTAGCCTACCCTAAATTAACTTCGGTCTGGACTGTAGTTGAACCCCAACCAATCTCACACTGATCCAAGGTATAGTTATGCTCCTACGCCTCTGATCCCAGCAGGATACTGCACACTTGATTCCCTTAGCTGATCTCACCCACAACCAAGAGTTGCTACGACCCAAAGTCGAAGACTTTAATAAACAAATCTATCTCACACAGAAAAGTCTACAGGTAATAGATAAATTTGTCTCCCACAAATAAACCTATGAGTTTTGTTCCATCTTTTGATAAATCAAGGTGAACAGGAACCAATCGATAAAACTAGACTTATATTCTCGAAGAACAACTCAGTTTCATCAATCACCTCACAATAAACTTAATCGACACAGCGAAGAAGATTAGTGAGGAATCACAAACAATGAGACGAAGATGTTTGTGACTACTTTTATCTTGCCTATCGGAGATATAAATCTCAAGCCAATTATTACAGTTGTACTCGTACGATAGAAATAGCAAGATCAGATCAGACAACTACAAGAAAAGTAGTATCGGGTTGGCTTCACAATCCCAATGAAGTATTTAAGTCGTTAACCCGAATTTAGAGAGAAAACTTAAGGGTTAATGGAGATCGACTCTAGCTTAGATAAAACTATTATCACACAAGAAAGGTGTGTGGGGATTAGTTTTTCTAATGGCTAGAGTTCTCCTTATATAGTCTTTCAAATCAGGGTTTGGAATCAATGTTAGCTTACTAACAAAGCATTCAATATTCACCGTTAGATGAAAACCTGATTAGATACAAGCTAATATCTCTCAACCGTTAGATCGAAAACTTAGCTTTCCATATCCATATGTACTTGATGTTTTGAGTTCGTGTAATCATACTAAAATGTGTACAATGGTTGTTTCAATATTAGTCAACCAAATGGTTAGCCAAATGATAAATTTCAAAACAAACATATTCTTCTTCACCATAACTAGTCCAAATGACTCTAATGAACTAGTTAGAGAGTTGTTCAATTGCTATGAGATCTCAAGTATTACAAGAGACTCAATTGAATCAAAAACGATGTGATTCACTCGAATCATTTCATAAACTATAAAGCCACGGTTGGCAAAAGCATTCCTTAGTAATTTAAGATAAGTTCACGAATACCGTTTTTAGACATAACCTCTTGAGTTAGCGGACTGAGTTCGCGGACACAAGCTAACCGGTTGAAGTTATAAACTCCAGCAGAAATTCTCGAGTTCGAGAGCTTCCGTCAGTTAGCGGACTAGGTTCGCGGACTGCACATGAGATGCAACTTTAGCAGAAATTCTCTGGTTCGAGAACTACGCCAGTTCGCGGACTGAGTTGATGCTCACGTTCCGGTTCCACTTGATCAACAAAGTTCGAAAACTTCGGTTCAAGTGCTAAGGACTTATACATATATGTGTTTCCACAACAATTTTTATATACCCCAATGGTTATATAGTCTAAACTCTCATTTCAATCATTGAAACATTCTCAGAGGGCGTTATATTATTGTTATTCACAAACTATTTTTCGTCTGAGCGATTTCCAAAATGATTGAAACATAACATGACTTTTGTCACTAGGCAAAGATGAACTTGGATAAAGCGAAATATTTACCAACACCCATTTCGAGAAATAGATTAGCGAGATATACTTAGCTCAAAATGTCATATGTGCATATTCTTAGTCTATATAGATAGAACGACTTTTGTCTCAAGATAGGAGATAGAGTAGATAGACTTTTGAGTGATAGATAAGTTCAAGTCTCCATATACCTTTTAGTCGATGAAGATCCACTGGTTCCTTGAGTAGTCCTTCGTCTTGTATGATTATTGCCATGGAGTTCTTGAGCTCAACTACACTTTCTATCCTAGTCCGAGATCTTAGATATATTATACTAGAAACCAAGACTTTATAGTTTTGATCACTAAGATTGACAAACATGCTTGAGATAGCAACGCATGCGAGTTTGACCGAGCAGTGCTCTAACAAGCTCAAGAACTCCATGGAAATCATCATACAAGTCGAAGGACTACTCAAGGAACCAGTGGATCTTCATCGACTAAAAGGTATGTGGAGACTTGAACTTATCTATTACGAAAAAGTCTATATACTCTATCTCTTATCTTGAGACAAAAGTCGTTTTACTATATGGACTAAAGATATACACATGTGACATTTTGAGCTGAGTATATCTTGCTTATCTATTTCTCGAAATGTGTGTTGGTAAAGCTTTAGCTTTAGCCAAGTTCATATTTGCCTAGTGACGAAAGTTATGTTATGCTTCAATCACTTTGGAAATTGCTGTGACCAAAACTAGTTTGTGAATAACAACTATATGACGTCCTCTGAGAATGTTTCAGTGATTAAAATGAGAGTTTAGACAATATAACCACTGGGGATATAAAAATTGTTATGGTAACACATATATGTATAAGTCCGTAGAACTTGAACCGAAGTTTGCGAACTTTATTGATCAAGTGAAAGCCGGAACTTGAGCAGTCAACCCAATCCGCAACGTGTGTAGTTCTCGAACCCGAGAATTTCTGCTGGAGTTTTATCTCGGTTTTAGTCCGCGAACTTAGTCCACGAACTGACGGAAATTTTCGAACCCAAGAATTTCTACTGGAGTTTGTGAACTCCAACCGGTTACTAAAGTTTGTGAACCCAGTCCGTGAACTTGAGTGGTTATGTCTAAAAATGATGTTCGTGAACTTATTTAATTTATCTAAGGAATGTTATTGCAAACCGTGGATTTATAGTTCATGAATCGATTCGAGTTAATCACATCGTTTTTGCATCAATTATGTCTTGTGTAGTACATAAGATCTCATAGTAACTGAACAACTCTCTAACTAGTTCATTTGAGTCGTTTGGACTAGTTATGGTAAAGAAGAATATGGTTGATATGAAAGTTATCATTTGGCTAACCATTTGGTTTAATAATATTGAACCAACTATTGTACACGTTTGGGTACGGTTACACAAACCCAAAATCGTCAAGTACATGTGTGTATGGAAAGCTAAGTTTTTGATCTAACGGTTGAGAGATATTAGCTTGTATCTAATCAGGTTTTCATCTAACGGTGAATATTGAATGCTTTGTTACTAAGCTAACATTAATTGCAAACCCTGATTTGAAAGACTATATAAGGGAGAACTCTAGCAACTGGGAAACTTAATCCCCAAACATTCTGTGTGATACTAGTTTGCTAAGCTAGAGTCGATTCTCCTTTAACCTTTGGTTTTCTTCTTCTTGTAGATGGTGGATTTTCGACAAAGGCTAAAATTTTAAACCCATAATTATACGAACCACTGATCCAGCGATCAGACGCGAGTATTGAGACACGGGTCTCTCATCGAATCCTATGACTGAGAATACCTTCTCTCAGAGTACATGTAGATATGTAGTCTCACGGCCAGACAACAACATATCTCATGAATACTGAACACTTTAGTAATTATTTCTATATAGTATCACAAGATGGACGGCTCCTAGACGGCTTGCTCTGCTAGTATAGAGCGATAACGTCTCCAGGATACAAACAATGAGTTTACCCTGACTATATAAAGGATATGAAGCTCCAACAAGCTCATATCGGAATAATTAATGCTCTTAGACATCTTGGTATGCTAGTATAGAGCCATAAGTTAATTATTCCTAAATTCTTAGATTCATCCACAGAATTTCCAAAAATATTCAAATATTTTCGCAGATATTTCATTACTGCAAACCATGGTTCTTCCCAGCAGAAATCCATGGGTTAGTAATAAATATTCAACGCATGGGCATCGGAGCTACCTCTGAGTAAGCCATGTCTCAAAAGTTGCAAGTGTATTCAACGATGATGCATTAATAATCACCGCACGAACGAGTATTTCAAAATACGACGAAACGATGAACGTATGCAAAATAGGGAAAGATAAAAAATAATCAAATTATTGACCAAGGCGCTGGGAGCATGGGCCCACTGACTGGCCGACCGTGCCATTGCCAATCCCATGCCAGTTTTATATATTATTACATTTTTATTATTTTCCTTGATCTGATGAAAATCCTTTGATTTGAACAAATATCCTTCGTTTTGAGGAAACTCCTCAATTCCGTGGTGCTTCTTTCGCACGAAGGAAATAATATAAAATTAGGGAAAACATTGTGGGGCCGTGATTATTAGCCAACCGGCCATGCCTTGATCCCGGCCGGCCCCATGCCATGTGATTCCTCATTATTTTATTATTATTTCCCTAGTTTCATGAAAATCCCTTCATCTCATGGTATTTTTCAAAAAATACATGAAAAATAATATAAAATTAGGGAAACCCGTGGGACAGGGCCCCAGCCGGCCGACCATGCCCCAGGAAGTCCTACACGTCCCTTTATTTTATTTTTATTATTATTTTAGGATTTCATTCATCCCATGAAACTCCTTGATATCATGATATTTCTCTCAAATTAGGAAAACTCCTTCAAATCATGGAAAAATATATAAAATACATAAAAATCAGGGAAACTCGTGGGACCGGGCCTAAGCCGGCCGGCCATGCCATAGCCGGTCCCACACACCCATGTTTTTATTATTTTAATATTGTTTGCTTTCTTGATCCAATGGAAACTCCTTCACTTCAAGGAAAACTCCTTAATTTCAACAAATTCCTTAATTTCATGATATTTTCATAAATTCATAAAAAATAATAAAAAATAAGGAAAAAGTACCACGTGACCGTGGTCACTGGTCGGCCGGCTATGCCTTGGTATCGGAGGTCCCACGCTTCATCATTCCTTTATTTCATAATTATTTTCCTTCATGTCATGAAGTTTTCCTAGTTTCAGCAAAACCTTAATTTTGTCATATTTTCTCAAATGGTCGCTCAAACGCGCACCAGAAAATATCAAAATTCTCAGGACTAAGACATGGACGTCTCAACAATGAAAGAATTTTACCTTGACCGACCATGGTTGGATTTTTGGCTCACAATGAGCCGGTCCCACGTATTTTCATGATTTGACCTAATTTGCGCAATTGCACGTATTGGGTCGAAAACTCTTCGAATAATTTCAGAATTTGACGGAGTGATCGTCATTCGATCTCGTGACCACCCAGGGCCGATTTCATGACCCCTTGGTCGGTCCCTTACCTCTTCATAATTAATTAGGTTTTATTACCTAAGGCTGAGACTAGCATTTTTTGAATAAATGATTAAACCAGCATTTAACCATTCATTCATCAACGAATCACCAACTCTTCAAGATGCCTTGGTATTTGCTCACACGAGCATATGGGAGTTGCATGGTCGACCTATGGTCCCATGGAGCCCATCCTCCTCCACTCCATGGTTAATTTTCAAATAAACCATCAATTGGTCAAATTAGGGTTTCTGAGTCCAAGGATCATAATTCCAGATTCAAACACTAATAATTTTATGACGATCTCATGATCAATACTCTTATTAATTATAATCGATTTAACTACCAGTATTTTAATTAATATTTTATTTTGGTCACGCTACCAATAATTCGTCAGATGAGCAATACTTGCTCAAATCAAGGAATATTGGTTCAACTATCAATATTCAACAAATCAGAGCAATACTTGCTCGCCCCAGCTATCAACGTGAGAATCATGCCCACATTCAATTCCTGAGTTTCAGAACATTTTACAAAATCATGTTCAAATCAGTAAATACATGGACTCATCATCCCATGAAATCATGACTAAACTAACCACGAGACGTCAATCGTGTCACTTGGGGGGGATATCAACTAGGGTTTTGGTATGGCGGTCTATGGCACGTGTGTTCAAACACGCGATGGAATGTGAGAAAGTCGTGCAATCAGTTGAAGGAATTAACAAAGTAGTGGATGGAATATCAACCAAGTCTCCGCACGATGATCAACTGGTTTCAAACATGATTTCCACTTCTCCACTCTTTGATTCCATAAACTGTCACACTTCATGGGATCATGGTGTCTATAATTCCGGCAATATAAATAAGTATCTGAATCATGATTGAAACAACAAGAAAACAACGACAAGAAAAACAACGATTTCATGTCTCACAGACAACACGAAATCAACAACTCATCAATTGAGCAATTACTCTCAACTGAGCAATCATTCAGAACTTATCTTATTCAGAATTCACAACACACCTACAATCTTTGATTACCATTGATTCCACATATTTCTTAACTTCCCTCCTACAGATCGACCAATCATCCTCTTTTGTGACCGAATTTACTCTGGAATGGCCATTGTCTTGGTTTAGGCCAGATTACTACATATTGATCTCTCGAATTCAAAGCACTCCCTTCTTGCAATGCATCTGTGTGAGGTTGAACATTTTTCTTGGTTCAAGGAGTCTCCTCCGTACGGTCGTCTCCTCAATTCCTTAAAAACCAGCAAATCATTTTTACCCATTTACAGATTGGCGACCACAGTGAAAGATCATTCTCTCGGTTACAATCTCAATTCTCACAAAGATGGTCGGTCTTAGGTCTGCCAATCCGGGTTCAAAAACCGATCCTAATATCGCAAGCTCTAGTGGTACCGCTACCTCCACTCCTCCAAGCATTATGCTCCAGTGATCACCCTTGCAAGTGACGGCACTTGCGTCATCAACAATCCACTCTTCGGTTGATCTCCTGAAGAAACTAGAGGAAATCAGCCTACCATAGTTGATCCCATGAAGGTTCAGACTGACGTAGCTGGAGCACAGAAAGAGTTGTGTGCTTATCTCAAAAACTCTCACAGACAAGCTTGTGTCTGAACAAACTCAGCCTCAACGCGAGAAAGGAAAAAATAAAGAAACATCTTCAACTGCTGATCCTAAAATACCTCCAATCCATGTTGTACATGATGAAGAATTCCGAAAAGCTGCAGATGACTCTCTAGCAATGGAACCTGCAAGTTTTATCACACATGAAGACCTGGAGCACTTTTTTAGGATCGAGGAAAAGACAAGGCATCATCTGTCCATCTTCACCAACCTTCATATCCTACTTCCATACATAGGATTCCTCTTCCAAAAGGTTATACCACTCCAACATTTATTCTTTATGATGGAAGATGCAATACTCAAAAACATATTTCTCGGTTTCTGGAATTATTGGGAAAACACGAGCACAACATGTCGTCCGTCTGAAGAAATTTTCAAAGTCTCTGACAGGCATAGCATACACCTGGTACAACAACATCGCACCGGTAAGTATCACCGATTGGGGAGAGACGATTAATGCTTTATACAAAAAATACTTCTTCGTGTAAGAGCAAATCACTCTCTCTGATATATGAAGGATGTTTCAAAGGAGAAGCGAACATCCTGATGATTATGTGAAATGGTTCAATGTTCAAGCCTTGGACTACCACGACCCAAACGTCACATAGCAACAACTTGTAGACTTGTGCATCAACAGAATGATACCGGTCTACAGAGCCTCACTGGAAAATCTCCGGTTTTACACCTTCTCAGAACTTCATGAAGCGGACAAGAGATCAGCAACTACTGCACCTTCTTTATTGGAAAGGGCTAAGACTACAAAATTTGAAGAACCATGAGAGACTCGAGGTAGCAGACGCTTAATCAACAAATAATACAACCTCCAACCTTCCACAAATGCTATTACGGAAGGGAACAAACGGAAGTCTGAGCCACCGCATAAGCATGCTTCCTTAACTCCTGTAAAGACACAAAGGAAAGATAATGCGCAGACTTCTGATCAACACACAGAAGTTGATCCAGAGGCACTTGATTTCCCCTGCTCCATTGAGGAAGTTATTGAGCTGCTAGATACCTGGGTTCAAGACGGCGCAATCAAACTGCCTTATGTCAAGAAGGAGCCAACTGAAGAGGCCATGGAAAACCCTCGCTACTTTCGCTTCCATAGGTTCGTCAACCATCCCACAAGTGATTGCAGAACTTTGAAGTGCATATTTAAAGAGAAGGCCGAATCAGGAGAACTCAAACTGGGGACTGAAAGAGTCCACAGATACCCTCTCCCAGTCATAACCTTCACTCTTTATGAACCACCTGTCAAAGAAGCATTTCAATCTTTAATCGAACATGTATGCGAATTGTTATACTTATCAAAGGCTCAAAGGGGAGACATGTTCTCCGCACTGAATCACATCTTGTCAGGAAAGCGTTTATTGATTCAAAAAGCATTTCCTGAGCCTCCCACGATGACAGACAAAGAAATATACGACTTGGTATTTCTCACCACAGTCCATCTCAAAGGAAATGAGTTCAGACGAGCACTGATTGATGTTGGCACCGCTGTCAATGTTATCCCTCTTAAAATTCTCAGAGCTGCTGATATCACACGACAAGAAGCCGTTCATGGTCCAGTAATAATCACAGACCATGAAGGAACACCCAGAGATTCTTTTGGCCAAATTACTCTTAAGGTGAACATAAACTCAGTTTGGGCGGAAACAAAATTTACATAATCATAGAATATCCAGGATATTACATAATCCTTGGACGTACATTGGTTCATGTTAGAAAGGTAACACCGACACCTTCAATTGCACATTTCTCTGTTAAGGAAACCTCTGATTTGGAAGAAGAAAAGGAAGACATTTCACCATTCAAGTATCTGAAGGAGGTAAAAGCCCTGACGGAGATAACAAAAAATCCTGAGGAAAATGCAAACGCTTTCATCAAAAGATTTCATACTTAGGAAAGTCTTTTTCCTCCTCATGTGCCCATATCATCATTTTTAAAATATGCTTATTCGATCGGAGGACTTCACTCCACCAACAATTTAGCAGTTGCAAAATGCTATGAATGGATGACCTCACCTCAGCAATATTTCATCAAATGGATAAGCTCCGGGTTTCTTCAAATCGAGCATACCATCAAAAAATTTATTACTGAAGACGTAGCCAAGCATGACAAACAATATATCAAATTCTTTCCTCTGCATGAGTGTCCATACATACCACAACACAAGAACGCTCCTCCAATCTCTCAGGCTCCTACGAAAGCGCAAAGAAAGGTTAAACAATCCTGAAATGTACAAACCTCGACCTAGCATCAACAAACGGGGAAATGATCAGACAGACTCAAACTTCTCTCTTATCATGAATGAGTGATCGAGTTACTAGAATCTGGGTTCAAGATGGTGCAATCAAATTGTCGTTCATCAGGAGAGAGCCAACTGAAGAGGAAATAAATACTTATAGGTATTATCGCCTTCATAGGTTAATCGATCATCCAACAAGTAACTGCAATATTCTGAAGCACATCTTCAAAGATAAGGTTGATCTAGCTTCAACTGGGTACTGAAGGAGTTCACAAGAGTCCTCTCCCAGTCAGAACCTTTACACTCTCTAAACAACCTATCAAAGAGGCAGTTCAATCCTTGGTCGAACGTGAATTATTTTATCTGTCGAAGGCACAAAGGAGAGACATGTTAACAGTACTGAACCATATTGTGTCAAGAAGTCCATTCCAAAAATACTTCTTGAGCCTTCAGCCAAGACCAAGAGATGTACGACTGGGGACTGCTTACCACAACCAATCTCAGAAGAAACAAATTTGGATGAACGTTAATCGATGCTAACACCGCCATCAGCAACATTCTACTATAAACCATATGCATCACTCGACAAGAAGTACCTATGCTCCATCTCAATCAGAGACCTTGAAGGAGCGCTCAGAAATACTTATAGATACATCATTCTCAATGAGAATGTAGTTGCGGATTATCTCACAACTACACCCTCATAAGAATCCATTAAAATGATTCCTAAATCTAATTAATTTGATATGAAACTAAGAATTAAAGTACTAAAATTATAAGAAGAGACACAAATATTTTTTTACATGGTTCGATCATTGTGATCTACATCCATGGTTCTTTACTAGTGATTGTATGTAATTACATAATTTTACAATTGAGACTCCATTAATGAATATTTGGATCTCTAGATTTTTTGGGGAAGATGATGATAAAGAAAATACATCTCTCCTAAAAATTTCTCTCTCCTCCTAAAATTATCTCTCTCTCTAAAAAAGACCTCCCCTTCTTCTCATGCCTAAATGGCTATTTATATGATCTTACAAAATTTTGACAACTAAACTATCCCTCAATTTCGGACTTGAGAACTTACATTGCGAAGCTTCGCAATATAATTCGCAAATATCTTGAACCTGCGCAAACTGCTCACGCTTTCCTCATGATTTTGTTATCGTCACCTATTGCGTCACTTATAATACACTTCTGCGAAATATTATTGTTGCGTCGTTAATTGTTCGCATAAAAATAATGCTGCGAGATTCTGCTCCTACATCTTGCCTCTTTTTTCTTGAATATTGCGTGAAGAGCAATCTTTAAGAAAAAATCTGTTGTTGTAGTAGTCTCTGATCTTTGTTGATGAAAGAACAAGCGAAAGAATATCAAACTCAAAAAGTATAAACTGAAGCTTTAAGAAGTAATTAGAAGTATCATCTTGCGAAGTATGAAGTGTGCGAAGTATCCTTGAAGAAGTATGAAGTATCTCAGAAGAAGCATAAGAAGTACTCAATCCTCGAAATACATAGGAAGTATGAAGTATCCTTAAGAAGTATAAGAAGTACTTAATCCTTGAAATATATAAGAAGTATTCTTCCTTGAATGAGAGTGATAAATATTGCCTCTGTTAATGTGAAATTATTACTCCATTTTTGGTTAGGATTCTTGTTGAGGAGATAAAGAACATAAAATATTTTCTTGGGTATCCATGGTTGCCTCTGTTCTTTATCTATGAAGGAAAATCCTTGAGAAAATGTTGAATTATTAAATTGCGTCTCTATTATTATCTTGCCTCTGCCTCAAGTGGTAACCCTGCTAACTTCTGAATATTTCTGCGAATTTCTGAGTTTTTCTGCGAATTTTTGAACATTTATGAATAGTGTTGCGAATAGTGTTGCGAATACTGCTGCGAATAATGTTGCGAATACTGTTGCAAATATTGTTGCGAATACTGTTGCGAATTATGATATTTATGCAATGATTATGTTATGAAATGCGTATGCGATGCTTATGCCATGAGATGCTTATGCAATGCTTTTATGATGCGAGTATGATGCGAGTGCTTATCTATTGCAATGTATATCTAATGCTTGTGTTACTTAGCTCATTTTGTCGCGGAAAAATTGATGTAGCTTTAAATTGCTTCCATTCCTGCACTATTAGTCTCACATGATATAATATAATTAAAATATTAAAGATGTATAATCTCAATTTAATTTCAATATATATGATCGCAAGCTTGTTTGCTTACATATAATCATCTTCGCAAGCTTATTTGCGTATTCTCTTGTGGTCTTATTTTGCCTTCCTAGTTAAAGGTCTTACTTTTCCATCTTTTTTGTGTAGTATTTTAGCCTCTTCAGGAAGTGTTGCGACAATATGATAGGCCTAAATATTCTTGCGAACGTAAAGCCCCATGACATTTCCGTCTTGCGATGAAATCGCAGGACGTCTCTACACTTTCATGTAGTGACCCATTGATCTCATCTTAACTTCTTTATTATGTTCTGCGAGTTCTTTTTTCTTTTCTTTCTTTATTTTTATTTTTATTTTATTTTATTTTATTTTATTTTTAGAAGGCTCGCAGAAGTTCAGTTGTTGCACAAATATGACAAGCCTTTATGTTCTTGCGAACAAAAAGCCTCGTGACATTTGCGTCTTATAGCACGTATCATCTCCCTAATGGAGGGTGCTGCCCTTTATCTTCCCCTTGGTTTCCCCTTCAAGGAAGCGTACATCGACCATACAAGGTTAGCTCTTCCCATCTGGTTCTGCAAACAACCAGTTTTTGTTCGCAACCTATTATCCTTTTTGCCTATAGGGCTTATAGTTACGAGGTTGCACCCTATGGGGTATCTTTGGGCCAAGTGCATCATTTGCCAAGACTTGTCAAAAATGGCAGATGTGCTTCAAGCCCACCCGACACTCTTGACTCAACCGTGTACCTCGGCGCCTTGATCATTTTCTGCACTTCTTGAGAAAGACAGTATGCCTTAGTCGCCCAACCTAAATCATGTTACATCGCAAGATTAGGTTGAGAATCCAAGGTGTCTAACCCGGATAGGTACCCCATTATTGGATTATGTACCCCGTAAAGTCCATGTACTCAGGGTCCTTGGTGGTTTTCCGGTTACCCTGAGCCATGGTTATAGGTACCCCCTTAAATGACACACTTTAGGACTTTGCCTCTTACGAAATGTTGCTTCGCGAACTAGGGTGTACGCCACAAAGGTTTGCCTGTGTAAAATTTTCTGCGGCTCTCTTTCTTTTTTGGAGGCTAATCACAGTTTGCGTCTTTCTTTTATGAAAGCTAATCGCAAGTAAATTTTTGCGTCTTTCTTTAATGAAAGCTAATCGCAATTGATTTTTGGCGGTATTTTTTCGCCTTTTAAAAACTCATCGTAAATTTTTCATGTACATAAAATGTTGAATGTTTTCATAAAATCTTTAGTATAAGAAGTATGAGAAGTATTCATATCGCGTCTTTAAATCAAAACTTTTCTATAGAAATATATAAATTTAATTTTCTCTGTTTTTTGTAACTTTGAAGTCTTTGAAATTTTTTGAGATCTTTAAATTTTTGCGATGAATTCATTTTTGAATCTTGTGATTATATCGCTTTTCACCAATCTAAAAAATCTTTGAAATGTTTTGAAATCTTAGAAATCTTGCGAGTATATCGCTTTTGGTAAATAAAATCAAAAATCTTTTGTCTTCTGTAAATAAAATATTCAAGGAAATGGTACTTATCTTTTGCGGCTTGTTGTTGTCTCTTGCAAAGTAAATGGCTTGCTGGAACTGAAACTCATACTTCTGGTGGATTGATGGTTGTTCACGAAGTAGTTTGCTTCTTCCCGAAGTAGGTTATGTTGATGCAAGTCTTGGAAAATATACGCGAAGTAAACGTTCACGAAGTTAAATAGTTGCGAACTTAAATGAATATTCGTGAAGTAAATGTTTGCGAAGTAAATGTTCACGAAGTTAAATAGTTGCGAACTTAAATGAATATTCGTGAAGTAAATGCTTGCGAAGTAAATATTCACGAAGTTAAATAGTTGCGAACTTCCCTCTTCACGAAATGGATTCTGGTTACTGCCCTAAGGAAGCAATATACAGTCATTGGCTGCCAAATCCTAGCGAGTTGATCTTGCTCTATATCTCCACGCTGGTTGTTGACGCAGCTTTGTAGTTATTGATTCCTTCATGCTGGTAATTTTCTCTGTCTAATTCTTTGTATCCTATTCTTCGCGTGTTAGCCCTTTTTCTTTGGGCTCTGCAAAACATGTTCATTTTCTATGTTGCTTCCTATTTCTTTATCAGCACGCCTTTAGTCTTTGAATGGGTCACCTTTGTTTTCCTCTGAAGTTTATTTATTTGCACCGCTCCCATCATCAGCGAAGTATGTTCTAGCAGAAGATTCAGTTCTGCACTCGTGAACAACAAATTTATTGAAACTCGATTTAGCTACGTTTCCCTGCCACATAAGCACACATTTGTTTATTGGTTTCCCTAGTTTATTGCTTCTTATGATTGTGAAGGTTCCCATGAATCTCCCTGAACATCTTTTCCTACTCTTCGCAGATAGCTTCTTATGATTGTGGAGGCTCTAATGAGTCCATGCGTCAGATGCCTTAAGCTCTTACATTTTTGTTCCCTTTATTCCATTGCGTCTAACTAACTCTGCATGTTTTTCGTCTTTCTTTCACACTTTAATGATCCTCTTCATGTACCTCTAGTTATTAATGATTTGTGACGAAATGATGTAGTTGAAAGGCCATTGTTCGTTGCGAAATAATTTCTCCCTGCAAAATATCCCACAGAGAGTTCATATTCGCTTTCTTGTTTTTGTTTTTTTACTGTTTTTTACCCTTACTTCGCTGGTGATCGCAGAGTTCACTTGGAATACAGCTCCTTTGTTTGTTTTAAGTCTTGAGTCTCAACTGTTCGTAGACATTCAGTTTACATGTACATTCTTGTGTCATCTCAGGTACTGCTTTATCGAATTTTTATGATGGTTTTCCTTGCTATTATAATTGTGGTTCCTCGGTTTTTTAGCTGATGATAATCAATGCAGTCATGAGAGAGTTAACTGGCTGATGATAGATATTGAAATTCCTTTATTCATTCGATAATAACTCGTGGTGCTGGTGGTCTTGAGTTACACAAAGTCTCCTTGGTTTACCTCTTCGCATGTATATCTTTTCCCTGATGATTTGGATGTGTATACCTTTTCACTCGAGAAAATTCTCCTGAGTGTGATCGAAGTGATATATCTAGCTGGTTGATATCATTATTGAAGGCGGGGGCATCTTATTGTTTGTTGTGATTGATATTATTGAGTTGAGCTTATAAACTTCGCTGGTTTCCTCTGATATCTTCTTCGCAAAACTGGTGTGGTTCCCTCTCATCATTTGTTTTCATTGGAGTTGCTATCTTCGTTCGCAGAACTTCTTCTTCCCTATTTATCTGATGACATAAAGTTATCTTCGCAGAATCTTTTCCACTGTGTACTATTCCTTCTTCTTTCACAATTGAAGTCATTTTCTCCCTTTACATATTTTTCGTGGGCTGTATTCTTCTTCGTGTGTTAATTTTCTTCGTGTGTCGTAGAGTTTTGAGCAGAGTTATGAAGGAAAAAGAAAGTGTTGATGATCTTGGAAAAGCTCGAGTTGGAAAGAGCTTGGCAGTTGACGGTGATGATAAGCATAACTATGTCTTCGTACGTGCATTAACTAATGCTGATTCATTCGTGCTCTGTCAACGTTTTCTTTCTCCTTAAAAACTCCCTTCCATACAAACTTCTTTGCCTTGCATGATAGACTGTACTCTACAATTGATTCTTCATGTGCTATCTTATTCACCCATTATTTTCCTAGATGTCATTTAAACTTTATTCATTTGAGTTCCAGATGAAATATATCCAATGATACTGAAGAAAAGATGATTATAGGCATATTCGTAGTTGCGAATATTAGATGTTCGTAAGATTAGAAATATATCTTATTGCCCATTATTGTAGTTGCGAAGTTCATTATTTGAGTGTGAGAATCTTGGTTCTTTAGCGTAAGGTTTTATCTTTGCCTGGTATTTCATTTCCTCATATCTTTTCTTAAAGTTCATTCTCTTTTAGATTGGTTTCTTTGTTTATCATGCGGTTGCTTCTGAAATTGTTGTTCCTCGCAAATTGTAACTCATTATTTTCTGTCCTTGAACTTCTCTGCCACGTGTGATGTCTTGACTTTGGTCATTTCCTTTTGCCTTGCAGAGCAGACATTGCGTTCCCTGATCAACTGTACTATAGCTGCGAATTTCGCAAGATTTAATCATTGTATGTATTATCTTTTCTCATTGATTTTGGTCGAGTTGCTGGCAATCTTTCATCTTTTCTCTTCTTCACATAAAATGGTGACGAAGGGAGTCTTGCGAACATAAAATGGTGATCTTCTTCTCAATCTGATCTTCACTCTCTGATAAATGTTATCCTTGCATCTTTGCGAGTTAATGTATTTTTTGAATCGTCTCATCTGTTCCGAAGTGACTTTGCAATGTTATGCCAACAAAGTGATCTTTGCTATTATTCTTTTCTTCGTGTATAATTTATGCTGGGAAGATTTCCAAACCATGCACTGCTGCGAACAACAAATCAATCCAGTAACAAATTTAGAGAAGTTTGTGTTAAACCTCCTCATATGGAGAATGAAATTATGATCTAAAATTCGTCTGGTTTTGTTCATAGAAAAATTCCCATATCAACTGAAAAATTTTGATCCCAACTATTGTTGTAATTCAGCTAATAAGTTCGCAAAACACGATTCATTGAAGACAAATTTATAATCAAAATTCGTTTTGAATCAAAATCTTGGACAAAAAATCAGATTCTTGCGGAAGAATAATTAAAGTTTTTACAAAGTGTTTTCAAAAGTTTGTTTATAAACGACCAGATCTAAAAATTTAAGAAAGTAATAGATGAGTTTTAGGGGAAGGATTTTTCTTCTCAATCTGCTGCTGGTAAAGGTTTCTTTGATTTCCTTTTCTTTTCTTTTTTGAACGAGCATTATGCATCTTCCTCTTCTTTGTCTTCTTCAGACGGCGAGATTTGTTGTAATTTCATCACCAACAATTGCTAATTTCTTTGAATCTTCCTCTCCCCAACCAGTAGTGATAATATTGATGAGATTTGTCATCCCTGTTTCTAGTGTCAATTATGTAGTTGCGGATTATTTCACAACTACACCCTCATAAGAATCCATTAAAATGATTCCTAAATCTAATTAATTTGATATGAAACTAAGAATTAAAGTACTAAAATTATAAAAAGAGACACAAAGATTTTTTACATGGTTCGATCATTGTGATCTACATCCATGGTTCTTCACTAGTGATTGTATGTAATTACATAATTTTACAATTGAGACTCTATTAATGAATATTTGGAGCTCTAGATTTTTTGGGGAAGAAGATGATAAAGAAAATACATCTATCCTAAAAATTTCTCTCTCCTCCTAAAATTATCTTTCTCTCTAAAAAAGACCTCCCCTTCTTCTCATGCCTAAATGTCTATTTATATGATCTTACAAAATGTTGACAACTAAACTATCCCTCAAGTTCAGACTTGAGAACTTACATTGCGAAGCTTCGCAATATACTTCGCAAATATCTTGAACCTTCGCAAAATGCTCATGCTTTCCTCATGATTTTGTTATCGTCACCTATTGCGTCACTTATAATACACTTCTGAGAAATATTATTGTTGCGTCGTTAATTGTTCGCATAACAATAATGCTGCGAGATTCTGCTCCTACAGAGAACGTAAGTTAAACCTGGACAGAAACCAAGTTTCACATAATCAGGAAGATCCAGGATATAACATGTCCTCCATACGAGCGTGGATCCAAGCTGAAAAGATGGGTACTTACAAAGCGTCCTTGGTTACATATCTCTCCAACGAAGAAAGTTCTTATCCCGAAGATTTGACAGATATTCCATCATCAGAGTACTTGGAAGAGCTTCAAACTTTGACGAGGTTGAATCAAGAACAAAAGATGCATAGACATTCATCAAGAGGTTCCACACTCATGCAAGTCTCATTCCATGTCTATGTCATTTATTTCCTCACATGCTATCCTAGCATGGGGACTCAATTCTGCTAGCAACTTTGCAAGACGTTATGAATGGTAGATTCATCGAATCAAGCACTGAAACATTCATTACTGAGATGATGTCCAAACATGGCTGTTGGTGCAACATTAATCACACCAAAAATCTTCGAGATGTGCGTATGATGATCAAATGCCGCCGTTGATGAAGAATCTCCAAACAATTGATCCAAAAAGGTGGGGGGGTACCTGCAAAAACACTCTGATGCTAAAATCAGCGGATGTTCTATGCAAGTAGGTTGTTAGGAAAAGGAAATAAGTTGTCTCTCATTTGTGCTGAGATTTAGCCTCTATATATAGGCAGAACTAGATGTAGCTTTAGGGTTTTGATAGTTATCTCAATAACTATCCTCATATGTATAAATCCCAAAATACATCCAGATTCATGATAAACCCTGATATTTATCATAATCCTTATTTATCTTGAATAATAATTATCTTGAATAATTATTAATATTTAAGATAATTATCCCTTTAATTTAGGATCCTGTATTTATCTCAAACAATATTAATAATTATAAATAAATATTCAAGACTCATGGGCTTCAATAATAAGCCTAGTGGGTTTCCACAATAAACCCACTGGTTTCCCTAACAACCCAAATCCAGGCTTTCACAATAAGCCATGTGGGTTTCCACAATAAACCGTACTAGGCTTCCACAATAAGCCATGTGGGTCTCCACAATAAACCCACCAGTTTCCACAATAAACCGTACTAGGCTTCCACAATAAGCCATGTGCGTCTCCACAATAGACCCACCGGTTTCCACAATAAACCGTATTATGCCCATTCCGAATAGCTTGTGCGGCACGCACGTACACTATTTATATAGGGTACAAACATCGCACCCTCTTAATTCTCAACTTGTTGATGGATTAAGAAAATCAAAAGTAGAACTAACCTTCATGGCTCGCTCCAATTCGCCATATGCTTCTTATCCGATAACCTTTCTTGTCCTTGGCCAGCTTGTTGTGTGGATTTCCCCCAAAGTCGACCATATGCCAAACAGATCGGCATGTTATGTCCTCTTGCTCTCCATTTAGCTAACATTTGACCGACATGTTGGTGTGATATCGATGATACGCTTCTCACCCAGCCAAACAGACCATACCGACATGTTTGGCTTCCATAATAAGCCATGTGGGTTTCTACAATAAACCCAACGGTTTCTACAATAAACCGTACTAGGCTTCCACAATAAGCTATGTGAGTTTCCATAATAAACCCACCGGTTTCCACAATAAACCGTGCTAGGATTCTACAATAAGCCATGTGGGTTTCCACACTAAACCCACCAGTTTCCACAATAAACCGTACTAGGATTCCACAATAAGCCATGCGGGTTTCCACGATAAACCCACCGGTTTCCACAATAAACCGTGCTAGGCTCCCGAAATAAGCCATGTGGGTTTCCGCGATAGACCCTCCGGTTTCCATAATAAACCGTGCTAGGCTTCCAAAATAAGCCATGTGGGTTTCCGCGATAAACCCACCAGTTTCCACAATAAACCGTGCTAGGCTTCCACAATAATCCATGTGGGTCTCCGCAATAGACCCACCGGTTTCCACAATAAATCGTACTAGACTTCCACAATAAGCCATGTGGGTCTCCACAATAGACCTACCGGTTTCCACAATAAACCGGAATAGGCTTCCACAATAATCCATTGAGTTCTTTCATATTTCTCTTTTGCTCCTTTCGCTCCATTTTAGCTTCAGCTTAATGATGTTAAAACACCTTGTTCTTGCCTTTCTCTTTACTAGAAAGACATCGCAACAATTTCCTTTATAACCAAAATGCTTCGGCATTGTCTTTTTCTTTTAAAGAAAAGTCACTGCAAGTATTTCCTTCATCTTAGTCGCCCCAATACGTCCAATGATATTGAGATGCGTCCAGGCTTGCATCAACATTTTAAAGTACTCAGATGTACTCCAAAAATTCCTTGTACAAAATACTCACGTACTAGCTTACCAATCAGGGCAATGATAACCCATTTTCCAGCAAAAAGGCCCACGTGATACTCCTACATAGCTTTATGCCATGTTGATCCGATTATTCCTTTGTGAATGTCACAATAGCTCTATGCCTTGGTGCGATCTTCTTACTGGTGCCACATGTCATAGTGTTCAGTTAGCTGATACTAGTTGACACGTCACTATTATTGACGCGTCAATATTATGTTGAAGGGAGGAACTATAAAAATTATCGCCTCGAATTCCTCCACAATTTTATCTTGTACCTCAGTAAATCTTGCCCTAAAAAAATGGTGCTCCATTCACCATATTCTTCATAAACGACGATCATCATCTTTATTCTTATTGTCAAGTAAATACTCTGTCGTAACTTTGGTACGAGGTGCTTTTATTAATGCCAAATATCTCTTTTGCAGTATGTCACGCCTCCAATTCCAACAACATTACGAAGAAACAAACTGCTAGATAAAGACTGGGGGTTACCTATATGGTACAGGTCGCTAGTTTGCTTTGAGCGGCTTCCCGTCTTCCTTTCCTATATGGTACAGGTCGCCAGTTTGCTTTGCGCAGCTTCCCGTCTTCCTTTCCTAGACGTGAGGGTGTTCACACGCATGTGTCACTCTCCTTTGATTGCATGCTTGGCGACACTTTAGCCGCCCCGATATCTATAGAGATATTCCCAAGTAGAAAAGATGCCCCCATGTGAAGCAGGAACTAGATCTATTATATCCGTTCCTCACTTGCTAGATGGCTCTGGGCTTATGATCACATATCTTTCCGTTGTCTTCTTATTTCTGGTTCCATCATGATTTTTCCTTTCGGAATCGCTCAAGCGGGACATTATAAAGATGCCCCCAACTATAATAACAAGGCTAGCGCCTGCTACTCGGGGAGACTGGTTGTTGCTTGTGTTGAGTATGAGTCTTTGGACCAATATCGGGCATTGGGCTCGTGGTTCGAAGAGACTGTGTGCTTGCCAAGGTGCAAGTCTTTCATACTCGGATGCAAGACGAGATTTCATGCTTGCGATAAGAGCAAGACTTATGTGCTCACATGCAAGGTGAGGCTTCAAGTACTTGCGAAGTGATGCAAGGCTAAATATTGAAGGGTCAAAGCAATCCTCATCTTGATATTAATCATGTCGATATCCAGGAACCTCAAACTCGATCATGTCGCTATCCACGAACCTCGAACTCGATCATTTTGCTGCCCCAAGTGCATATTAAGGATTATCAAACACTGGATTTTTTGCTTCCATTTTGTAAGAAATTCAAATAGGATTCTAACGAGCCAAAAATCACTCAATTCAGACTTAAAACGAAGACGTTATTGACGAAACAAGATTTGAACGAAGCACGCGTTTCTATTGCATATGTGGAACTGATGACTTGCAGAATCGCTGACGTGTCACTGCTGACTGGATAACGTCACTGACGTGGCAAAACCATATGCTGACATGGCGTAACCGAGTTGTCGCTGACTGGAATCAACTGACGTGACACTTTTTGTTGACGTGGTGTTGATGACTGGACGATTATTGCTGACGTGGCATCATTTGATTCGTCCACTATTGCTGGCTGGACGCTGACGTGGACCCGCATGGCCTTGTGAAGCACTGGCTCGTTGGTGTACCCGAGGCTGGATGAAACGAAACCTTGGAAATATTTGCTGCAATCTTTATCACCACGCTTTCTTCAACTGTTCGCATCAATTTCTTCATCTTCGTAACAGTTGCTTCAACAGTTTGCAACAGTTTCTTCAACCTCGTAACAATTGCTTCAACAATTTGCAACAGTTTCTTCAACCTTTGTAACGGTTTCTTCAACCTTCGTAACAGTTTCTTTAACCCTTTCGCAACGGTTTATTCAACCTCGTAATGGTTTCTTCAACTATTTCGTAACAGTTTTGGTTCTTCTGCAACGCTTACAGAATAGAAGTTGTTTTAAAACTTTCTTTGCAACACTTTTATTTATTCTTGTTTTCGAGTATCATTTCTTTGCTTTCGCAACAATTTATACAAATGTTTGCAACTTTTTTTCCTGTTCGCAACACTTTCGCATAACCCTTTTTTTGTGAACAATAACTTTCTATGAACAATACCCTTCCGTGAATAGTAACCTTTCCTTGAACAGTACCTTTCCGTCAACAGTACCTTTCGTGAAAAGTGATTTTGAAACCCTAGTTTCGAAAATACTCGAAGAACACGATCCCTTTCTCGTATTCCCCTTAGTCGGCGCCAAAAGATGTTGGTGCAAAATTAATCACCCCAACAATCTTCAAGATGTGCGTATGATGATCAAATCGCCGTCGTTGATGAATAATCTCCAAACAATTGATCAAAAAAGGTGGGGGGTACCTGCAAAAACACTCTGATGCTAAAATCAAAGGATGTTCTATGCAAGTAGGTTGTTAGGAAAAGGAAAGAAGTTGTCTCCCATTTGTGCTGAGATTTAGCCTCTATATATAGGCATAACTAGATATAGCTTTAGGGTTTTGATAGTTATCCCAATAACTATCCTCATATGTATAAATCCCAAAACACGTCCAGATTCATGATAAACCCTGATATTTATCATAATCCTTATTTATCTTGAATAATTATTAATATTTAAGATAATTATCCCTTTAATTTAGGGTCCTATATTTATCTCAAACAATATTAATAATTATAAATAAATATTCAAGAATCATGGGCTTCAATAATAAGCCTAGTGGGTTTCCACAATAAACCCACTGGTTTCCCTAACAACCCAAATCCAGGCTTCCACAATAAAACCACCGGTTTCCACAATAAACCGTACTAGGCTTCCACAATAAACCATGTGGGTCTCCACAATAGACCCACCGGTTTCCACAATAAACCGTATTAGGCTTCCACAATAAGCCATGTGGGTCTCCACAATAGACCCACCGGTTTCCACAATAAACCGTATTATGCCCATTCCGAATAGCTTGTGCGGCACGCATGTACACTATTTATATAGGGTACAAACAATGGCAAAGAACACTTTGGGAGTTTCTCCTACAAGTCCATGTGTTCCAAAAAATCGGAAAGCTCTGAAGTCTGCACAAGTGTCGAATCCCACTACCGCAACGAAAGGGATGCTTAATCAATATAAGAAACTCCAGGGCCGAGATAATCAAACCACTAAGACATTTAATGCTTAAGGAATATACGCTTCAATGCTCAAGCATCTAAGAAGCCATCAAATTGTACTCCCAATCAAAGAGTACAGTTTCAGCACAAATATCTCGACGATGACACATTGATTCAACATCACGATCAAAGTGTTACTAAACTACAATAGATAAGTCTTCAGTATCCCATGATAAGACTTCTGAAGCAGATGTAACATCATTTGTACATGGATGTCACTAACTCCTTCAACATACATTGGCAACCTGAGGTGATTCCATGAAACTTCATCAACTGGATTTCTCTACATCATCAGCCCCTGCATTATTGGGGAACTTTTTCTCTTCACCAATCACATCCAGTATGAAAACTGCTGATGTTATCTGCCACAACAACATCGACTCATTGACAAATCCATTTAATGCTAAAGTTATGCTTTCAGGAGCATTCAGGTTGAACTCTCATTACACCTTCATCTTAGGGACGCTCAACTCATCAACTAGTTTGTGAATGTAAAAGGCTCACTGGAAGAAGGAGCAAAGATTATATATATAATCATGGTTCTATCCTTTTCGGTCTTTGGAGCAACTTCAACCGTGGTATAAGTATCAACAATAATCTCTAGGGAAACACCATACATGATCTTAGCATCGACAAGGATCTCTAGAGCGTGATCATTCATAGTCTCAGCACCAACGATGGTCTCAGGAGAAACATCCTCAGGGCTTCATCAATTAATCATTCTCTGAAGTGTTACACATGAAGCGGATTTCTCTAAGAACCAATGATTCATATCAAGATGTGTAGACCTGATAACATGCTCACATGAAAGTCTTCCGAAATCTGGCACGACCGGGGGACATAATCCAAAGTCTTCTACAAGATGTTTTCATCACCTCTACAAATGAGATACAACACACTTCAGGTCATGGGTTTGCAAAAACGTACCAATGGGTGAGGAATGGGACAATGCTTCCTCAAGGAAATCATCCTACCATGTTGATCCCATGAAGGTTCAGACTGACGTAGCTAGAGCACAGAAAAAGTTGTGTGCTTATCTAAAAAACTCTCACAGATAATCTTGCATCTGAACGAACTCAGCCTCAACGCGAGAAAGGAAAATCTAAAGAAACATATTCAACTGCTGATCCTAAAATACCTCCAATACATGTTGTACATGATGAAGAATTATGCAAAGCTGCAGATGACTCTCCAGCAATGGAACCTGCAAGTTTCATCACACATGAAGACATGGAGCACTTTTTGAGGATCGAGGAAAAGACAAGGCATCATCTTTCCATCTTCACAAACATTCATATCATGCTGCCATACAGAGGATTCCTCTTCCAAAAGGTTATACCACTCCAACATTTATTCTTTATGATGGAAGATGAAATACTCAAAAACATATTTCTCAGTTTCTAGAATTATTGGGCAAACACGAGCACAACATGTCGTCCGTCTGAAGAAATTTTCAAAGTTTCTGACAGGCAGAGCATACACCTGGTACAACAACATCGTACCAGGAAGTATCACCGATTGGGGAGAGACGATTAATGCTTTCTACAAAAAATACTTCTTCGTGTAAGAGCAAATTACTCTCTATGATATAGTAAGGATGTTTCAAAGGAGAAGCGAACGTCCTAATGATTATGTGAAATGGTTCATTGTTCAAGCCTTGGACTACCATGACCTAAACGTCACATAGAAATAACTTGTAGACTTGTGCATCAACAGAATGATCCCGGTCTACATAGCCTCGCTGGAAAATCTCCGGTTCTACACCTTCTTAGAACTTCATGAAGCGGACAAGAGATCAGCAACTACTGCACCTGCTTTATTGGAAAGGGCTAAGACTACAAAATCTAAAGAACCATGAGAGACTCGGGGTAGCAGACGTTTAATCAAAAAATAATACAACCTCTAACCTTCCACAAATGCTATTACGAAAGGGAAAAAACGGAAGTCTGAGACACCGCGCAAGCATGCTTCCTTAACTCCTACAATGACACAAAGGAAAGATAATGCGAAAACTCCTGATCAACACATAAAAATTGATCCAGAGGCACCTGATTTCCCCTGCTCAATTGAGGAAGTTATTGAGCTGCTAGATTCATGGGTTCAAGATGGCGCAATCAAACTGCCTTATGTCAAGAAGGAGCCAACTGAAGAGGCCATGGAAAACCCTCGCTACTGTCACTTCCATAGGTTCGTCAACCATCCCACAAGTGATTGCAGAACTTTGAAGTGCATATTTAAAGAGAAGGTCGAATCAGGAGAACTCAACCTGAGGACTGAAAGAGTCCACAAATACCCTCTCCCAGTCAGAACCTTCACTCTTTCTGAACCACCTGTCAAAGAAGCATTTCAATCTTTAATCGAACATGTCTTCGAATTGTTATACTTATCAAAGGCTCAAAAGGGAGACATGTTCACCGCATTGAATCATATCGTGTCAGGAAAGCATATATTGATTCAAGAAGCATTTCCTGAGCCGCCCTCGACGATAGACAAATAAATGTACGACTGGGGATTTCTCACCACAGTCAATCTCAAGGGAAACGAGTTCAGACGAGTACTGATTGATGTTGGCACCGCTGTCAATGTTATCCCTCTGAAAATTCTCAGAGCTACTGGTATCACACGACGAGAAGCCTTTCATGGTCCAGTAATAATCACAGACCATGAAGGAACACCCAGAGATGCTTATGGCCAAATTACTTTTAAGGTGAACATAAACTCAGTCTGTACGGAAACAAAATTTACATAATAAGAGAAGATCCAGGATATGACATGATCTTTGGACGTACATGGGTTCATGCTAGAAAGGTAACACCAACACCTTCAATTGCACATTTCTCTGTTGAAGAAACCTATGATTTGGAAGAAGAAAAGGAAGACATTTCACCATTCAAGTATTTGAAGGAGGTCAAAGCCCTGACGGAGCTAACACAAAATCCTGAGGAAAATGCAAACGCTTTCATCAAAAGATTTCATACTCAGGCAAGTATTATTCCTCCTCATTTGCCGATATCATCATTTTTCAAATATGCTTATTCGATGGGAGGACTTCACACCACCAACAACTTAGCAGTATAAAAATGCTATTAATGGATGACCTTACCTCAGCAATATTTCATCAAATGGATAAGCTCCGAGTTTCTTCAAATCGAGCATACCATCAAAAAGTTTATTGCTGAAGACGTAGCCAACCATGACAAACAGTATATCAAATACTCTCCTCTACATGAGTGTCCATACATACCACAACACAATAACGCTCCTCCAATCTCTTAGGCTCCTCCGAAAGCGCAAAGAAAGGATAACCAATCCTGAAATGTAAAAACCTCGACCTAGCATCAACAAACGGGGAAATGATCAGATAGACTCAAACTTCTCTCTTATCATGAATGAGTGATTGAGTTACTAGAATTCTGGGCTCAAGATGGTGCAATCAAATTGTTGTTCATTAGGAGAGATCCAACTGAAGAGGAAATGGAGACTCCTAGGTATTGTCGCCTTCATAGGTTCATCGATCATTCAACAAGTAACTGCAATATTCTGAAGCACATCTTCAAAGATAAGGTTGATCCAGCTTCAACTGGGGACTGAAGAAGTACACAAGAGTCCTCTCCCAGTCAGAACATTTACACTCTCTGAACAACCCATCAAAGAGGCAGTTCAATCCTTTGTCGAACGTGAATTGTGTTATTTGTCGAAGGCACAAAGGAGGGACATGTTAACAGTACTGAACCATATTGTGTCAAGATGTCCATTCCGAAAATACTTCTTGAGCCTTCATCCAAGACCAAGAGATGTACGACTGGGGACTTCTTACCACAACCAATCTCAGAAGAAACAAATTTGGAAGAACGTTGATCGATGCTGACACCGCCATCAATAACATTCCACTGAAAACCATATGCATCACTCGACAAGAAGATACTTATGCTCCATCTCAATCAGAGACCTTGAAGGAACACTCGGAAATACTTATGGATACATCATTCTCAAAGAGAACGTAAGTTCAACCTGGACAAAATACAAGTTTCACATAATCAGGAAGATCCAGGATATGACATGTCCTTCAGACGAGCGTGGATCCACGCTGACAAGATGGGTACTTACAAAGCATCTTCGGTTACACATCTTTCCAACGAAGAAAGTTCTGATCTAGAAGATTTGACGGATATTCCATCATCAGAGTACTTGGAAGATCTTCAAACTTTTACGAGGTTGAATCAAGAACAAAATATGCATAGACATTCAGCAAGAGGTTCTACACTCAAGCAAGTCTCATTCTATGTCTATGTTATTTATTTCCTCACATGTTATCCTAGCATGGGGACTCAATTCTGCTAGCAACTTTGCAATACATTATGAATGGTAGCTTCATCGAATCAAGCACTGAAACATTTACTACTGAGATGATGTCCAAACATGGCAAAGAACACTTTGGGCGTTTCTCCTACAAGTCCGTGTGTTTCACAAAATCGGAAATCTCTGAGGTATGCACAAGTGTCGAATCCCACTACCGCAACGAAAGGGATGCTTAATCAACATAAGAAACTCCAGGGCCGAGATAATCAAATCACTAAGACATTTGATGCTTAAGGAATAGACGCTTCAACGCTCAAGCATCTAAGAAGCCATAAAATTATACTCCCAATCAAAGAGTACAGCTTCAACACAAATATCTTGACGATGAAACATTGATTCAACAACACGATCAAAGTGTTACTAAACTACCATCGATAAGTCTTCAGTATCCCATGATAAGACTTCTGAAGCAGATGTAACATCATTTGTACATGGATGTCACTAACTCCTTCAACATACACTGGAAACCTGAGGTGATTCCATGAAACTTCATCAACTGGATTTCTCTACATCATCAGCCCCTGTATTATTGGGGAACTTTCTCTCTTCACCAATCACATCCAGTATGAAAACTGCTGATGCTATCTGCCGCAACAACATCGACTCACTGACAAAGCCAGTTCATGCTAAAGTTATGCTTTCAAGAGAATTCAGGTTGAACTCTCAGTACACCTTCATCTTAGGGACACTCAACTCATCAACTAGTTTGTGAATGTAAAAGCCTCACTGGAAGAAGGAGCATAGATTATATCTATAATCATGGTTCTATCTTTTTCGGTCTTTGGAGAAACTTCAACCATGGTATCAGTATCAAAAATAATCTCTAGGGGAACACCATCCATGATCTCAGCATTGACAAGGATCTCTGGAGCGTGATCATTCATAGTCTCAGCACCAACGACGGTCTCAGGATCAACATCCTCATGGATTCACCAACTAATCATTCTCTGAAGTGTTACACATGAAGCGGATTTCTCTAAGAACCAATGATTCATATAAAGATGTGTACACCTGATAACATGCTCACATGAAAATCTTCCCAAAGCTAGCATGACCGGAGGACATAATCCAAAGTCTTCTACAAGATGTTCTCATCACCTCTACAAATGAGATAAAACACACTTCAGGTCATGGGTTTGCAATTACGTACCAATGGGTGAGGAATAGAACAATGATTCCTGAACGAAATATGTTCTTCTACAACATACCAAAATGGCGCATTAATCGGACATACGAGCTGAAAGATATGGCCTTTACCGTCAGGTCTACGAAACCTGAAAAATTTGTACGAGATTACAAATTGCAAATGTGCACGCTTCGTTAGAGGACTTATACAACTCCAAATTGAGTGATTCTTCTATCATGTAATAACTCAATATCTTAGCTTCAAAAGTTTGGGGGTCAAGCATCGAATTCCGACATCGTGTGAGGTTCCTACAGCTTCCAGAGCATACTACATGCAAGCAGCAATTCATGGACGGGATTCATAACCTCTACAGTCGATCGATGTCCACCAGGTTTTTTCGCTAAGTCCTTCATCAATGTACCTCCAACTTCTACCACCTGGGTCTTTACATCAATTTTCCACCCGGGTCCTCTATCTAAGTCTTGCCAAAAGAAGAGAAAACGAAAAGGAGAAATTAACAAAATACTTGGGATTGACGGTCCACTGATTATGACGATCAGTTTCACAGTCCAAGACTCGTGACACCAGACTCTCATGTGCTAATTATTCATCATAAAATTAATGCTACCACTAGGACATGAGACCATTGTCATTACATCATCCCATCTCGAGAGCAGCCACAACTATGGTCCCGTGACCAGGGTTTTAGAAGTAATATTTCTACTACTGACAAAAGATGGAACTGCAAGCATCACCATGCTCATGTATCAATCCAGGGTTCCTGATCTCAAATGAATCAATGATATTAAAATCCTTCACCAAACGTTCAAGATTCAAGCGAATGGTCTTAAGACACAACATGAGTGTTTTACAACAAGCTCGTCTGAGATGATTTTACAATATCCCGCACAAAGCAGCGATCTGGGAGCAATTAGTGAAGAATCTAGGGATGGATCATATACCATTCTCTTCGTATGGATGTATTCTACAACATATCCAAAATTCACAGCAATTGGAGAAATTAACAAAGAGTTGTGTCCAAAACATTGGACCACATTCCAGCTGAAATTTTTCTGAAGGTCTCCTGGAAGTTTACCGTTTCATCGATTTCGACCCCTAAACATTCTCGAAATTAAAAGTCTTCTTTGAGAAAGCTTGGAAATTTCCTGGGCATAAGGATACATGGGCATACCGGGAAAATCCGACTTAGGACGAAGATTCTAGAGCGTTTCAACCAAAGGCTGAAGTTTGAAATTTTCTGGCTCGACAATGCTGGAATTTCCATTGATAATGCCGTTATCTCCATTTGGTTCGGGATGTCTGGAATTCTCCATATTTCCATGCCCCAAAGAAGAGTGCGCTTCATCAACATGCTGCTTATCTACAATGATTTCTTCTTGGACTTATCAACAATGATTATTATTATTTCATTCAAGGAGATGCCACGATCGCCTGCACGAAAGAGATACTTACATCGACTTATTCATCAGTGCTGGATTGTTTTTCCGAGAACAAATTGAAGGCCGTCAATCGATGGAGAAAAATTCTAAAAGAAGTAACGAACCTTGGTATCATGATCCTAATTGCACGGGCATGGAAAAGTCATGACACAAGGAGCGCTAACAACTCACCAAAGAAACAGCTGGGGACTGCACATCATTTGCTCACATCCTGTAGTCCTTGGGTTCTCTACTCCCATAGAATTTCTTCCATTTCTTTGGGATCTATATTTATCCGGGATTTCACTATATGACCATCCTATGGTAAAGCTAATAAAATAAGCAGAAGTACAACTCATTATGAAGGATCTCTCACCATCACTCAGAGGTCCCAGGAGTACCATTTCTTAAAGTTTCATCCATAGAGATGTCATCTCTAGAAACACCGTCTTTGGAAGTATCATCCTTGGAGTCAGTCATTCTTTCAAAGTGGCTATTTCAGCACATCATTCATACCAAGCGCAGGATTCAACAAAACAATGAATCTTGCAATTAGGATGCTCACATCAGCGTCTACAAAATGGTAACTCTCAACTCTTACCTATTTACGGTTTCACGAACTTAGTGATAATAACGTAAAATTTCGAAAATCTTGCTCGCTCCTTCAAACCTGCAAAGACGAGCAACCTCATTACTTAAAAGTCTGACACCTGACTTTTCACGAAATTATGAATAATTCACATAACCCTTCATGTGAACATTCAATGATTTTCTACCGTGTGTGCATACACTATGAAATCACGAAATTCATGAAAACATCATTGTATGCTTTTAATAATTGTTTAAAATCAAAACTTGATTTTGCAAAATCTTTCATAAAATCGTGAACAACCCATGTAACTCTTTACATTGTGAATGGTTTTTCAAAAATTGGACAGACGTCCATCTTACAGTTGTGAAAACTCACATACAGACATTATTTCACCATGTATAATTGTCTACTTTCAACAGTTGTTCAAAATCAAAACATTGATTTTACAAAATACATATATTTAATGTGAAACTCACGTAAATTTAAAAATATATCTATATATTTTGCTCCCTCTCACGAGCATCTGCCTTTGAAGCGAGAGTATATTTTCAGAATTTTGTGAACGCTCACATATCGAAAATAAAAAAATTCATGAAAGCTCATAGACAAAAAAATTCATTCTCTCGGTTACAATCTCAATTCTCACAAAGATGGTTGGTCTTAGGTCTGCCAATCCGGGTTCAAAACCCGATCCTAATATCGCAAGCTCTAGTGGTACCTCTAATGCCAATCCTCCAAGAATTATGCTCCAGTGATCACCCCTGCAAGTGACGGCACTGGCACCATCAACAATCCACTCTTCGGTTGATCTCCTGAAGAAACTAGAGGAAATCATCCTACCATAGTTGATCCCATGAAGGTTCAGACTGACGTAGCTAGAGCACAGAAAGAGTTGTGTGCTTATCTCAAAAACTCTCACAGATAAGCTTGCATCTGAACGAACTCAGCCTCAACGCGAGAAAGGAAAATCTAAAGAAACATCTTCAACTGCTGATCCTAAAATACCTCCAATCCATGTTGTACATGATGAAGAATTATGCAAAGCTGCAGATGACTCTCCAGCAATGGAACCTGCAAGTTTCATCACACATGAAGACATGGAGCACTTTTGAGGATCGAGGAAAAGACAAGGCATCATCTTTCCATCTTCGCCAACATTCATATCATGCTGCCATACAGAGGATTCCTCTTCCAAAAGGTTATACCACTCCAACATTTATTCTTTATGATGGAAGATGCAATACTCAAAAACATATTTCTCAGTTTCTGGAATTATTGGGCAAACACGATCACAACATGTCGTCCGTCTGAAGAAATTTTCAAAGTCTCTGACAGGTAGAGCATACACCTGGTACAACAACATCGCACCAGGAAGTATCACCGATTTGGGAGAGATGATTAATGCTTTCTACAAAAAATACTTCTTCGTGTAAGAGCAAATCACTCTCTCTGATATAGGAAGGATGTTTCAAAGGGGAAGCGAACATCCTAATGATTATGTGAAATGGTTCATTGTTCAAGCCTTGGACTACCACGACCTAAACGTCACATAAAAATAACTTGTAGACTTGTGCATCAACAAAATGATCCTGGTCTACAGAGCCTCGCTGGAAAATCTCCGGTTCTACACCTTCTTAGAACTTCATGAAGCGGACAAGAGATCAGCAACTACTACACCTTCTTTATTGGAAAGGGCTAAGACTACAAAATCTGAAGAACCATGAGAGACTCGGGGTAGCAGACGTTTAATCAAAAAATAATACAACCTCTAACCTTACATAAATGTTGTTACGAAATGGAACAAACGGAAGTCTGAGCCACCGCAAAAGCATGCTTCCTTAACTCCTACAATGACATAAAGGAAAGATAATGCGCAAACTACTGATCAACACATAAAAGTTGATCCAGAGGCACCTGATTTCCCATGCTCCATTGAGGAAGTTATTGAGCTGCTAGATGCCTTGGTTCAAGACGGCGCAATCAAACTGCCTTATGTCAATAAGGAGCCAACTGAAGAGGAGATGGAAAACCCTCGTTACTGTCGCTTCCATAGGTTCGTCAACCATCCCACAAGTGATTGCAGAACTTTGAAGTGCATATTTAAAGAGAAGGTCGAATCAGGAGAAATCAACCTGGGGACTGAAAGAGTCCACAGATACCCTCTCCCAGTCAGAACCTTCACTCTTTCTGAACCACCTGTCAAAGAAGCATTTCAATCTTTAATCA
This sequence comes from Papaver bracteatum, assembly GCA_023529315.1. Classification (NCBI taxonomy): domain Eukaryota; kingdom Viridiplantae; phylum Streptophyta; class Magnoliopsida; order Ranunculales; family Papaveraceae; genus Papaver; species Papaver bracteatum. The sequence continues at coordinate 819,286 of JAJJWX010005367.1, forward strand.
AACATGTCTGCGAATTATTATACTTATCAAAGGCTCAAAGGGGAGACATGTTCGCCGCACTAAATCACATCGTGTCAGGAAAGCATTTATTGATTCAAGAAGCATTTCTTGAGCCGCCATCGACGACAGACAAATAAATGTACGACTGGGGATTTCTCACCACAGTCCATCTCAAGGGAAACGAGTTCAGACGAGCACTGATTGATGTTGGCACCGCTGTCAATGTTATCCCTCTGAAAATTCTCAGAGCTGCTGGTATCACACGACGAGAAGCCGTTCATGGTCCAGTAATAATCACAGACCATGAAGGAACACCCAGAGATGCTTATGGCCAAATTACTCTTAAGGTGAACATAAACTCAGTCTGTGCGGAAACAAAATTTACATAATCAGAGAAGATCCAGGATATGACATGATCTTTGGACGTACATGGGTTCATGCTAGAAATGTAACACCAACACCTTCAATTGCACATTTCTCTGTTGAAGAAACCTCTGATTTCGAAGAAGAAAAGGAAGACATTTCACCATTCAAGTATTTGAAGGAGGTCAAAGCCCTGACGGAGCTAACACAAAATCCTGAGGAAAATGCAAACGCTTTCATCAAAATATTTCATACTCAAGCAAGTCTTATTCCTCCTCATGTGCCAATATCATCATTTTTCAAATATGCTTATTCGATCGGAGGACTTCACTCCACCAACAACTTAGCAGTTACAAAATGCTATGAATGGATGACCTTACCTCAACAACATTTCATCAAATGGATAAGCTCCGAGTTTCTTCAAATCAAGCATACCATCAAAAAGTTTATTGCTGAAGACGTAGCCAACCATGACAAATAGTATATCAAATACTCTCCTCTACATGAGTGTCCATACATAACACAACAAAAGAACGCCCCTCCAATTGCTTAGGCTCCTCCGAAAGTGCAAAGAAAGGATAACCAATCCTGAAATATAAAAACCTCGACCTAGCATCAACAAACGGGGAAATGATCAGATAGACTCAAACTTCTCTCTTATCATGAATGAGTGATCGAGTTACTAGAATTCTGGGTTCAATATGGTGCAATCAAATTGTTGTTCATTAGGAGAGAGCCAACTGAAGAGGAAATGGAGACTCCTAGGTATTGTCGCCTTCATAGGTTCATCGATCATTCAACAAGTAACTGCAATATTCTGAAGCACATCTTCAAAGATAAGGTTGATCCAGATTCAACTGGGGACTGAAGGAGTACACAAGAGTCCTCTCCCAGTCAGAACATTTACACTCTCTGAACAACCCATCAAAGAGGCAGTTCAATCCTTTGTTGAATGTGAATTGTGTTATTTTTCTAAGGAACAAAGGAGGGACATGTTAACAGTACTGAACCATATTGTGTCAAGATGTCAATTCCGAAAATACTTCTTGAGCCTTCAGCCAAGACCAAGATATGTACGACTGGGGACTTCTTACCACAACCAATCTCAGAAGAAACAAATTTGTAAGAACGTTGATCGATGCTGACACCGCCATCAGCAACATTCCACTGAAAACCATATGCATCACTCGACAAGAAGATACTTATGCTCCATCTCAATCAGAGACCTTGAAGGAGCACTCGGAAATACTTATGGATACATCATTCTCAAAGAGAACGTAAGTTCAACCTGGACATAATCCAAGTTTCACATAATCAGGAAGATCCAGGATATGACATGTCCTTCAGACGAGCGTGGATCCACGCTGACAAGATGGGTACTTATAAAGCATCTTTGGTTACACATCTTTCCAACGAAGAAAGTTCTGATCCAGAAGATTTGACGGATATTCCATCATCAGAGTACTTGGAAGATCTTCAAACTTTGATGAGATTGAATCAAGAACAAAAGATGCATAGACATTCAGCAAGAGGTTCCACACTCAGGCAAGTCTCATTCTATGTCTATGTCATTTATTTCCTCACATGCTATCCTAGCATGGGGACTCAATTGTGCTAGCAACTTTGCAATACGTTATGAATGGTAGCTTCATCGAATCAAGCACTGAAACATTCATTACTGAGATGATGTCCAAACATGGAAAAGAACACTTTGGGAGTTTCTCCTACAAGTTCGTGTGTTTCACAAAATCGGAAAGCTCTAAGGTATGCACAAGTGTCGAATCCCACTACCGCAACGAAAGGGATGCTTAATCAACATAAGAAACTCTAGGGCCGAGATAATCAAACCACTAAGACATTTGATGCTTAAGGAATAGATGCTTCAACGCTCAAGCATCTAATAAGCCATCAAATTGTACTCCCAATCAAAGAGTACAGCTTCATCACAAATATCTCGACGATGACACATTGATTCAACAACACGATCAATGTGTTACTAAACTACAATCGATAAGTCTTCAGTATCCCATGATAAGACTTCTGAAGCAGATGTAACATCATTTGTACATGGATGTCACTAACTCCTTCAACATACACTGGCAACCTGAGGTGATTCCATGAAACTTCATCAACTGGATTTCTCTACATCATCATCCCCTGCATTATTGGGGAACTTTCTCTCTTCACTAATCACATCCAGTATGAAAACTGCTGATGCTATCTGCCGTAACAACATCGACTCACTGACAAAGCCAGTTCATGCTAAAGTTATGCTTTCAGGAGAATTCAGGTTGAACTCTCAGTACACCTTCATCTTAGGGACGCTCAACTCATCAACTAGTTTGTGAATGTAAAAGGCTCACTGGAAGAAGGAGCAAAGATTATATCTATAATCATGGTTCTATCCTTTTCGTTCTTTGGAGCAACTTTAACCGTGGTATCAGTATCAACATTAATCTCTAGGGGAACACTATCCATGATCTCAGCATTGACAAGGATCTCTGGAGCGTGATCTTTCATAGTCTCAGCACCAACGACGGTCTCAGGAGCAACATCCTCAGGGCTTCATCAACTAATCATTCTCTGAAGTGTTACACATGAAGCGGATTTCTCTAAGAACCAATGATTCATATAAAGATGTGTAGACCTGATAACATTCTCACATGAAAGTCTTCCCAAAGATGTCATGACCGGGGGACATAATCCAAAGTCTTCTACAAGATGTTCTCATCACCTCTACAAATGAGATAAAACACACTTCAGGTCATGGGTTTGAAATTACGTACCAATGTGTGAGGAATAGAACAATTCTTCCTGAACGAAATATGTTCTTCTATGTCTCTTATACAACATACCAAAAGGGTGCATTAATCGGACATACGAGCTTAAAGATATTGCCTTTACCGTCAGGTCTACGAAACCTGAAAAATTTGTACGAGATTACAAATTGCAAATGTGCACACTTCGTTGGCGGACTTATACAACTCCAAATTGAGTGATTATTCTATCATATAATAACTCAATCTCTTAGCTTCAAAATTTGGGGGTCAAACATCGAATTCCGACGTCGTGTGAGGTTCCTACAGCTTCCATAGCATACTACATGCAAGCAGCAATTCATGGATGAGATTCATAACCTCTACAGTCGATCGATGTCCACCAGGTAGTTTCGCTAAGTCCTTCATCAATGTACCTCCAAATTCTACCACCTGGGTTTTTACATCAATTTTCCACCCGGGTCCTCTATCTAAGTCTTGCCAGAAGAAGAGAAAACGAAAAGGAGAGATTTAACAAAATACTGGGGATTGACGGTCCACTGATTATGACGATCAGTTTCACAGTCCAAGACTCGTGACATCAAACTCTCATGTGCTAATTATTCATCATAAAAGTAATGCTACCACCGGGACATGATACCATGGTCATTACATCATCCTATCTCGAGAGCAGCCTCAGTTATGGTCCCGTGACCAGGGTTTTAGAAGTAATGTTTCTACTACTGATAGAAGATGGCACTGCAAGCACCACCATGCTTATGTATCAATCCAGGGTTCCTGATCTCAAATGAATCAATGACATTAAAATCCTCACCAACAGTTCAACATACAAGCGAATGGTCTTAAGACACAACAAGAGTGTTTTACAACAAGCTCGTCTGAGATGATTTTAAAATATCCCGCACAAAGCAGAGATCTGGGAGCAATTAGTGAAGAATCTAGGGATGGGTCATATACCATTCTCTTCGTATGGATGTATTCTACAACATATCCAAAATTCACATCAATTGGAGAAACGAACAAAGAGTTGTGGCCTAAACATTGGACCACATGCCAGCTGAAAATTTTCTGAAGGTCTCCTGGAAGTTTACTGTTTCATCGATTTCGATCCCTAAACATTCTCGAAACTTAAAAGTCTTCTTTGAGGAAGCTTGGAAATTTCCTGGGAATAAGGATACATGGGCAGACCGAGAAAATCCGACTTATGACGAAGATTCTACAGCTTTTCAACCAAAGGCTGAAGTCTGAAATTTTCTGGCTCGACAATGACGGAATTTCCATTGATAATGCCGTTATCTCCATTTGGTTCGAGATGTCTAGAATTCTCCATATTTCCATGCCCCAAAGAAGAGTGCGCTTCATCAACATGCTGCTTATCTACAATGATTTCTTCCTGGACTCATCAACAATGATTATTATTATTTCATTCAAGGAGATGCCACGATCGCCTGCATGAAAGAGATGCTTACATCGACTTCTTCATCAGTGCACGGGCAAGGAAAAGTCATGACACAAGGAGCGCTAACAAATCACCAAAGAAACGGCTGGGACTGCACGTCATTTGATAACATCCTGTAGTCCTTGGGTTCTCTACTCCCATAAACTTTCTTCCATTTATGTGGGATCTACATTTATTCGGGATTTCACTATACGATCATCCTGTGGTAAAGCTAATAAAATAAGCAGAAGTACAACTCAGTATGAGGGATCTCTCACCATCACTCAGAGGTCCCAGGAGTACCATTTCTTAAAGTTTCATCCGTAGAGATGTCATCTCTAGAAACACCATCTTTGGAAGTATCATCCTTGGAGTCAGTCATTCTTGCAAAGTGGATATTTCAGCACATCATTCATACCAAGCGCAGGATTCGACAAAACAATGAACCATGCAATTAGGATTCTCACATCAGCGTCTACAAAATGGTAACTCTCAAATCTTACCTATTTACGGTTTCACGTACTTAGTGATAATAACGTAAAATTTTGAAAATCTTGCTCGCTCCTTCAAACCTTCAAAGACGAGCAACCCCATTACTTAAAAGTCTGACACCTGACTTTTCACGAAATTATGAATAATTCACATAACCCTTCATGTGAACATTCACTGATTTTCTACCGTGTGTGCATACACTATGAAATCACGAAATTCATGAAAACATCATTGTTTTCTTTTAACAATTGTTTAAAATCAAAACTTGATTTTGCAAAATCTTTCATAAAATCGTGAACAACCCATGTAACTCTTTACAGTGTGAACGGTTTTTCAAAAATTGGATAGACGTCCATCTTACAATTGTGAAAACTCACATACAGACATTATTTCACCATGTATAATTGTCTACTTTCAACAGTTGTTCAAAATCAAAACATTGATTTTACAAAATACATATATTTAATGTGAAACTTACGTAAATTTAAAAATATATCTATATATTTTGCTCCCTCTCATGAGCATTTGTCTTTGAAGCAAGAGTATATTTTCAAAATTTTGTGAATGCTCACATAACGAAAATAAAAAAATTCATGAAAGCTCATAGACAAAAAAATTATTAACAGAAGCACGTCTTTTCAAAAAAAAAAAAAACTTTTCTCTCGTACGAGCATTCACCTTTGGAACGAGAGTTTATTCCATTTTGTGAAACCTCACAAAGATAAAATTTTGGTTTTCGTGAAAGCTCATAGACAAAATTTTATATCATTAGACTCAGGTCTATTTTGTTTGTTCCTTAAACTAACGAACAAACGAGCGTCTATTCCTAAAATAAGGATTTCCTTTTTGGGCCTGGCCCGCGAATCCTAAATGACCAAGGTCCCGTCATCAGGATCAGAGGTTCAACACTAATATATGCTCATTAAACGATGCTCCATCATTCCACTGGGATCTTCATTCAAGTCATGGTTTGCTCGTACTATCAAAATCCGGTAATGTCTTAACTTACGACTAAGTTAAATTACTTATATTGTTTATGACCGGAAAATCACTATTCAATGCTGACTGAGAAACACGGCTTTCCTCACTAAGCAGGGGACTTAATGTAGATGGTGGATTTTTGACAAAGGCTAAAATCGTAAACCTATAATTATACGAACCACTGATCCAGCGATCAGACGTGAGTATTGAGACACGGGTCTCTCATCAAATTCTCTAACTGATAATACCTTCTCTCAGAGTATATGTAGATATGTAGTCTCATGGACAGACAATATCATATCTCATGAATACTGAACACTTCATTAATTATTTCTATATAGTATCACAAGATGGACGACTCTAGACAGCTTGCTCTGCTACTATAGGGCGATAACGTCTTCAGGATACAAACAACGAGTTTACCCTGACTATATAAAGGATATGAAGCTCCAGCAAGCTCATATCAGAATAATTAATGCTCCTTGATATCTTGCTCTGCTAGTATAAATCCATAAGTTAATTATTCCTAAATTCTTGGATTCATCCACAGAATTTCTAAAAATATTCAAATATTTTCGCAGATATTTCATTAATGCAAACCATGGTTCTTCCCAGTAGAAATCCATGGGTTAGTAATAAATATTCAATGCACGGGCATCAGAGCTACATCTCAGTAAGCCCTATCTCAAAAGGTGCAAGTGTATTCAACGATGATGCATTAACAATCACCGCACGAACGAGTATTTCAAAATACGACCAAGGCGCTGGGAGCATGGGCCCACTGACTGGCTGACCGTGTCATGGCCAATCCCACACCAGTTTTATATTTTATTACATTTTTATTATTTTCCTCGATCTGATGAAAATCCTTTCATTTGAACAAATATCCTTCGTTTTGAGGAAACTCCTCAATTCCGTGGTGCTTCCTTCGCACGGAGGAAATAATATAAAATTAGGGAAAACATTATGGGGTTGTGATCATTAGCCAACCGGACATACTTTGATCCCGGTCGGCCCCATGCCATGTGATTTCTCAATATTTTATTATTATTTCCCTAGTTTCATGAAAATTCCTTCATCTCATGGTATTTTTCAAAAAATACATGAAAAATAATATAAAATTAGGGAAACCCGTGGGACAGAGCCCCAGCCGGCCGGCCATGCCCCAGGAAGTCCCACACGTCCCTTTATTTATTTTTATTATTATTTTAGGATTTCCTTCATCCCATGAAACTCCTTAATTTCATGATATTTCTCTCAAATTAGGAAAACTCCTTCAAATCATGGAAAAATATATAAAATACATAAAAATTAGGGAAACTCGTGGGGTCAGGCCCAGGACGGCCATGCCCTAGCCGGTACCACACGCCCATGTTTTAATTATTTTAATATTATTTACTTCCTTGATCCATTGGAAATTCCTTCACTTCAAGGAAAACTTCTTAATTTCAACAAATTCCTTTATTTCATGATATTTTCATAAATTCATAAAAAAAAAAGAAAAAAAAAAGGAAAAAGCACCACGGGACCGTGGTCACTGGACGTCCGGCCATGCCTTGGCCTCGGTGGTCCCATGATTCATCATTCCTTTATTTCATAATTATTTTCCTTCATGTCATGAAGTTTTCCTAGTTTCAGCAAAACCCTAATTTTGTCATATTTCTCAAATGGTCGCTCAAACGCGCACCAGAAAATATCAAAATTCTCAGGACTGAGACACGGATGTCTCAACGATGAAAGAATGTTACTTTGACCGACCAGGGTTGGATTTTTGGCTCGCAATGAGCCGATCCCACGTATTTTCATGATTTGACCTAATTTGTGCAATTGCACGTATTGGGTCGAAAACTCTTCGAATAATTTCAGAATTTGACGGAGTGATCGTCATTCGATCCCATGACCACCCAAGGCCGGTTTCATGACCCCTTGGTCGGTACCTTACCTCTTCATAATTAATTAGGTGTTATTACCTAAGGCTCAGACTAGCATTTTTCGAATAAATGATTAAACCATCATTTAATCATTCTTTCATCAACGAATCACCAACTCTTCAAGAGGCCTTGGTATTTGCTCACAAGAGAATATGGGAGTTGGATGGTAGACCCACGGTCCCATGGATCCCATCCTCCTTCATTCCATGGTTAATTTTAAAATAAACCATCAATTGATCATATTAGGGTTTCTGAGTCCAAGGATCATAATTCCAGATTCAAACACTAATAATTTTATGACGATCTCATGATCAGTACTCTTATTAATTATACTCGGTTCAACTACCAGTATTTTAATTAATATTTTATTTTGGTCACGCTACCAATAATTCATCAGATGAGCAACACTTGATCAGATGAACAATACTTGCTCAAATCAAGGAATATTGGTTCAACTATCAATATTCAACAAATCAGAGCAATACTTGCTCGCCCCAGCTATCAACGTGAGAATCATGCCCACGTTCAATTTCTGAGTTTCAGAACATTTTACAAAATCATGTTCAACTCAGTAAATACATGGACTCATCGTCCCATGAAATCATGAAGTCAACAACTGACTAATCTAACCATGAGACGTCAATCATGTCACTTGGGGGGATATCAACTAAGGTTTTGGTCTGGCGGTCTACAACACATGTGTTCAAACACACGATGGAATGTGAGAAAGTCGTGCAATCAGTTGAAGGATTTAACAAAGTAGTGAATGGAAAATCAACCAAGTCTCCGCACGATGAGCAACTGGTTTCAAACACGATTTCCACTCTCCACTTTTTGATTCCATAAACTGTCACACTTCATGGGATCATGGTGTATACAATTCCAACAATATAAATAAGTCTCCGAATCATAATTAAAACAACAAGAAAACAACGACAAGAAAAACAACGATTTCATATCTTACCGACAACACGAAATCAACAACTCATCAATTGAGCAATTACTCTCAACTGAGCAATCATTCAGAACTTATCTTATTCAGAATTCACAACATACCTACAATCTTTGATTACCATTGATTCCACATATTTCTTAGCTTCCCTCGTACAGATCGACCCATCATCCTCTCTTCCGACCGAATTTACTCTGGAACGGCCATTGTCTTGGTTTAGGCCGGAGTACTACAGATTGATCTCTCGAATTCAAAGCACTTCCTTCTTGTAGTGCATTTGTGTGAGGTTGAACATTTCGATCGATTTAAGGAGTCTCCTCCACACCGTCGTCTCCTCAATTCCTTAAAAACCAACAAATCGTTTTGCCCCATCTACACTTCTAAAACCAGGTTAACGACTTAAAGACTTCATTAGGATTGTGAAGCCAGACCGATACTAATTTTCTTGTAGTTATGTGATCTGATCTTGCTATTTCTATCGTCCAAGTACAATTGTAATAATTGGCTTGAGATTTCTATCTCCGATAGGCAAGATATAAAAGTAATCACAAATATCTTCGTCTCATCGTTTGTGATTCCACAATATCTTTTTTCGCTGCGTCGATTAAGACTATTGTGAGGTGATTGATAAAATTGAGTTGTTCTTCGAGAATATAAGTCTGGTTTTATTGATTGGTTCATGTTCACCTTGATTTATCAAAAGACGGAACAAAAATCATAGGTTTATTCGTGGGAGACGAATTTATCTATCTTGCAGACTTTTCTGTGTGAGACAGATTTGTTTGCTAAAGTCTTCGACTTTGGGTCGTAGAAAATCTTGGTTGTGGGTGAGATCAGCTTAGGGAATCAAGTGCGCTGTAGGACCAGACTATCGCTACATCTATTTTCTGCGAGATTAACAACACTTCACAGCGAGCATCACCGCAAGATTTTATATCAACACTTCACGAGTGTCAGAAAAGCCTTCAAAAGAGTGACGTAATACCTGACAACTGAAGGAAACTTAAGAAAAGCATGTTAGTTCTGCGATGGTTACAAAACTTGCGAGATTTAACATTGTAACTATCGCGGTACAATCGCAGAATCAACCCGAAATAAGAGGAAAACTTAGCTGTCATCCACTATGTAACTACCATATAAATATAGACTCAATGTATCCAGAAAATGATGATGTATTTTTGAAAGTTAAGAAAGTCTTGAGGAGATAGAAATTTCAAGAGAATAGTTATAATCTTGAATTCTTCCATTTCTGTATACATTTCTGAAACCAAAATAATAAAGTGTCGTTTTTCATCTTCAATTATGAGTTGATTATAGCAGAATCTTAACAAGGGTGTAGTGTGGGAAATCCTGCAACTACATTTTGGCGCCCGAAACAGGGAGAATCAAGCTAAAAAATCTCTAATTACAATTTGAAGATTTGAAGAAATTGATTAGAGTTGAAGAAATGGCTAGAAGAAGAAGAAATACATCAGAATCACCAACAACTGTAAGGAGGAGTAAAAGACTTGCAGGAGAAGAAACAAATGAATTAGGAGATTCTTCAAGGATAAGAACAAGAAGAAATAGAACAAGGATTGAAGGAGAAGATCAAATCCCACAACCTAATCAACAAACACCGATACAAAATATAAATATAGATTATGATAGAGTGAGTGTGCATACTTGGAGATCAGATTCAATGGAAGATGTAGAAGATCAACAATTAAGAGACGGAAGAAGAGAGGAAAGAAATCAAGGAATGGCTGAAGGATTAATTCATGGAGGAGATGAAAATGAAACAACAAATGATCCAAGACAAAGAATACAAGAGGAAAGAATATTAGAGGCGGAAGAGCATGCAAATTTAACAAGACAAAATCACGAGTTGAGAATGGAGAATTTGAGATTACAAAATAGAAGATCAAGAAGTACTGTTAGATCGAATTCAAGATCAGTAAGGGAAGAATTAAGTCCAAGTTCCCTAGTAAGAAATGCTAGAGGAAATATCCAAGAGGAAATGCAAAATCTAATTGAAGAGCAACGCCATAGAGAAGAATAGGTAGTAGAAGATCGCCATGATACGCGTGGCGAAAATTTGGATAATAGACTTAATAACAGAAATCAAGAGGGAAGAGACAACCAAAATGGTGAAGATAATCCAGAAGAAGGCAGGAGGATATTACATGGGCGAGAGATCCAGAGAAATCGAAGAATAATTGAGGAAGAAATTGAGAGACATTATGCTGAACAAGCACGACTAACTTGCGAGAGAGAAAGATTGAGGGCAGAAGTAGAAGAACAAGAATTTCAAGAGGCATTACGACAAAATAACCATGAAAATCGAGAAAGGAGACGGACTCAAAATCTCCATAATAATAATATTCAGGAAGAGTATGATAGAATACAAAGGAGAATAGAAAGACAGCGAAGAGAAATGAAAAAATTCGCAGAGAAGAAAATAGACAGTATAATCAGCTGCGATGGCAAGAAGAAGTTGAAGCAGAAGATCGCATAAGAAGAAATATGGGTGTAGATGAAGATATACAAAATCTCTCAAGACAAGAAGTACATGAACGTAGAAAAAGGGAAGCAGCATTAAAAAGACCAATGGAACCAAATTCAGCTGCAAATGCGCAAATTTTAAGAGAGTTAGCAGAGATGAGAGGAATAATAAATAACAGAAAAGAAGGAGGTAGAAGGCAACTTGATGAAGCTATTGAAGAAGCTGCGAGAACTCCATTCAATCGAGAAGTACAGTTAAGAGGAATACCTCCAAAGTGCAACTTACCAGCATTAACCATCATTTTTGATGGAACTACCTGTGTTGTACAACATGTTAAGGCTTATGTTAGGTGTATACTACAATGGGAGAATCATGATGGTGTATTGTGTAAATATTTTGCATCTAGCTTAACTGGCGAGGCGCTAAAATGGTTTGAGGGATTGCCAAAAAATACTATAACTTCTTTTGATCATTTACAAGATACATTTCTGGGAGTATATATAAGCAACAATTCATCGCGTCCAGGTATTAAAGATGTGTTTGGGTTAAAACAGAAGGTTGGCGAGAGTCTGAAACATTTAACCATAAGATGAAAGACAATGTGCAGTGAGATGGCAGGAAGAGTTGACGAGAGATATCTTATCTTGTCCTTTATCAATGCAATGTTCGCGACTAATCTATTGTACATACAAATTTTCAGAGTCAAGAATACAATCACTATGACTGAACTACGAGAACTACAAGAAGAATATATTGCTTTGGAGGAGAAACAAAATGAGATGGAATCCTATCCCATTGCGAACACCAATTCAGTAGCAGCAAATGGGAGTTTACTTCCTAAAATGATTAACAATGTGGAGAGCAGCTCGAAAGCACAACACGAGAAAGTGGAGACTGATAACCATCACAAATTGGTAGCAATGGGCAGTCGAGATCAAGAAGAATATGAAAGGGAGAAGAATTATTACAATCGTGGTGGGAATAATAAAATTCAAAGGCTTGATCATCCGCAAGAAACCTATGGTGGACAGAGGCAAAACAATTTCAGAAGCCAAGGAAATCAGAGGATAATATGGGAAGAAATTAAGATGCCTCCTCTAAATGCTAGTATATAAAAAATCTGGGAAGCTATCATTTTGATGGAAAATATACCATCTCCATGGAATATGGGAAAAGAACCACATCCTAATAATCGTAGTCAAGAATTTTGTCCTTACCATCACTTTCATGGTCACACAGTAAATGATTGCAGAAATGTAAAGAGAATAATTTTAAGGATGATTGACCAAGGAAAGCTACACCACTTTTTAGTATGACAACCACAATCTCAGCGATTACCTCTAGCACCAGAAATTCGCAGGGTAAATACTGTAAAAGGAGCAGAATCATTCGTAATAGAAGTTGGGACTAAAGCAAATAATTTGTTTTGTAATTCCATTGTACATTCACACAGAACAATAGAGGATTTCCATGATAATGTTCTAAGAAGAGTCTTCGCAAGAGACACAGATGGAAGAGAGATAATTAATATCGCGAGAGCCTCGCCATTAGAAGAATGGCAGAAACAAATTATATCTTTCAGTGCACAAGAAGTACCGAACTGAGCGAGCAGCATGATAATCCATTGGTGGTAAGATTAGAGATAAATCCAAAGCAAATAGAAGAAGATGATGAAGGAAATGATGATGAAAATGAAGATTCTTGGGCTATCAATAGAGTTCTAATAGACACAGGAAGCTCAGTTAACATATTATTTTATCATACCTATAAGACCATGGGTGGAAGAGACGAAGATCTAATTCCATCAACATATAAAATCTATGGTTTTAATGGTACTGCCAATAAACCCAGAGGGAAAATTGAAATGCGGATTCCATTGAAAGGGATAACTTCCAAGATCTTGTTCTGTGTTATCGACATTGAATCACCGTACAATGCCCTGATTGGTCGACCTTGGCTACATGGGATATTAGGTGTAGCATCTACTTTCCACCAGTGTATTAAATTTCCTCATCATAATGGTATTGGAGTTATTAAGGGAGATTTGGGAGAAAGCAATAAATGTTATGAGATTGATATAAAATCTTGCGAGGAAAGAGCTGAGAAGAAGATCAATTGGAAGTACAACATCAAGCAACGAAAGAGATGTGAAAGATTGATGATTGATTCAATGCAGCGAGAGGAAGATAATGGCGAGCATCTCGCAAACAAAGAAAAAACAGCAAAACATTACAGAAAAGTAGAACCAAAAGATAGTAAGTGGAAAGGTAAAATGATGAAATTTAAAGGAACTTACGTAGAATTTGTTTAAAGAAAATGCAATTGAAAAAAGTACTCTGTTTGAAAGAATTGCAAAATTTTACAAGAAAATCAAAGAAATGAAATTTTATCAGAGTTACAATGCTCGTGAGAAACTCGAATAAAATTTCGCAGAGATTAATAGAATGGGACGAACCTTTATGGCGTGCACCTTAGTTCGCGAATACAATTTCGCAAGAAGCAGATGTAAGACCTAATAGTGCGTTATATAAGGGGGTATCTCTTGACATGACTCAGTGAAAAGGTTATACCACTGCTGGAACCTGAGTTATGTAGATTTTGGGGTTAAAGAAAACCTATCCAGGATAGGGATCTTGGGTTTCCAACTATATAAGGTTATACCCTGGTTGGAAGACTGAGAATCTCTTCTAAGAAGTGCAAAGTATGACCAAGGCGCCGAGGTAAACGGTTGAGCCAAGGGTTCCCGGGGCGTACGAAACTACCCTGGCCATTCTTGGTAAGTCTTGGCTATGATGCACTTGGACTGAAGAAAACCCCACTTAGGGTGCAGTCTTGTAACTATAAGCCATATAGGCATAAAGGACAAGAGGCTGCGAAAACAGCTGGTTGTTGGAAAATCTGGATGGGAGGAGCTAGTCTTGTATGGCCGATGTGCCCTCCTTGAAGGGTCAACCAGGGGGAAGATAAGGGAGGCACCCTCCATTAGGGAGCTGATAAGTGTCTAAAGACGGCAATGTCATGGGGCTTTATGATCGCAAGAATATTTAGGCCTGTCATATTGTCGTGTGACGAAAGTTATACAAAGGCAAAAAGCCAAAAGAGAAAAAGTTAAGATGAGATCAATGGGTTTTTACATTTAACAAGTGTAAAGACGTCCTGCGATTTCATCGCAAGACGGCAATGTTATAAGGATTTATTCTTGCAAGAGAGTTTATACTTATCATATTATCGCAGAGATGTTGAAAAAAATATTAATAAGACAAGATCAATGGGTCAATACATGCAAATATAAAGACTGACTGCGATTTTTTCGCAAAAAGAAAAGATGTGGCAAAATAAGACCTTTAATTAGGAAGGCATAATAAGACCATAAAATTATTGCGATAATGATCGCAGAATTTACGAGATTTGCGATTCTACGCAAAAATCATAAAATTATGCAATTATTTCTAGTGATAACATCGCCGATAATGAGGCAAATTTAACTTGATTCACAACTAATATTGTAGGGACAGAATATCGCAAGATATAAGGTTGCGAACATAGTAACAAATACGAGAGAAAAGTGTCGCAAGGTAAAGCGATAATAGAAGAAACACGGGAGAAGTGTGAAGAGTTTGCGAATATAGAATAAATTTATGATCAGAGGTTGCGATGCTTTGCAGGTTATATACAGTTGTACAGATTTCACTATAAATAGTAGTTCAAATGATAAATTGAGGAGGTTCTTTAAGTGAGTGTTAGAAAAAGTCTTAGGAGAGAGAACAGAGAAAGTTGTAACTGTTCTAATCTCCATTAACATATTTCTTTGTAATCAGTTGAGAATATTAATCAAAATTGTCATTCTTCATCAAGAACTTCTTAAAGTTTTACAAATTCTACTGAGGGTGTAGTTGTGGGATTTCCTATAACTACATAATTGGCGCTAAAAACAGGGACTTGAAGATTGTTATAACAGAAATTTAAAGGAGTTTTGGAAATTTGAAGATCAAATGGAGTCAGTAGATGAAGATTGCAAAAGAAAAGAATGTAATATGATCACAAAGACAATGATTGATAAATTTCATAACAACATGAAGGGAAGGATACACAAACGAGATTATAGAGGAAGAAAGATCATGGAAGTGGAGAAAATAACAACTTTGAAAGAATGGGAAAAGCAGAAAATCACATTTTCAGTAGAAGAAATTCCAAATGAAGACTTGAACCACACTTCACCATTATTAGTCACAATTCCGATCATGCGAGAGGAAAAGAAAGCTACAAAATCTATAGAAAAATGGAAATTAAACCGAGTTTTGATTGATACAGGGAGTTCTGTTGATATTATATTCTATCATGCACTTAAGGGGATGGGGATTAAAGATGAAGAGATCATAAATTCAGAATGTCTTATCCATGGATTGGGAAAATCTATAACAAAATCCAAAGGGGAAATAATGTTACGAGTACCGCTGGGAGAAATCGAAACACACATAGTTTTATGTGTGGTAGATATGGAATCTCCATATAATATGCTTATGGGAAGACCATGGATTCATGCGATTAAAGATGTTGCTTCGACATTACATCAATCAATTAAGTTTCCTACACCTAGAGGAATACAAGAAATAAAAGGGGATCTTGATAGTGCAAAATTTTGTTATCAAATTGAAGTAAAACAGTGTGGAGGGAGAGAAAGAAAGAAACAATTTCGTAGAAAACTTGCGAAAGAAGCGAAAAAGGAAGAGGAGTTCAGAGTGTATACGATAAGAGCAAGAGAGGGAAAAGGAATACCAAATGAGATCCCAGAAAAAGAAGGAGAACCAATGAAAGTAATCAAAGAACCAACACCTATGGGAGAGAAAAATCCTAGTTACGTTGCAGCAGAACCAACTAAAGAAATAAATATTGGAATTGAAGAGGAACCTTTAATCTTGCGAATTGGAACTAAAATGGACGAAGAAGAAGAGAAAAGAACTATTGATCTCTTACGTGAATACAAAGATATATTCGCATGAGGTGTAGATAAAATACCAGGAATTGATTCATCAGTGGCGTGTCATAGATTGAACATAGATGAAAGCGTAAGACCATTCAAACAAAGAATAAGAAAGATCTTGTAGTACCAGAATATCGCCACAACGATATTCTCGTGATAAGAACGACATTTCCACGAGAAGGTTGAATACTCCCACTACAAGAATGACATCTTTCACGAGAGTGTCGTGAGAATTCTCCAACGAAATTTGGTGAGCAACATGAGAAAGCATCAAGATAGTTGACAATTGAAGAAGCATGATAAAAGAATATTGTTTCACGAGGATTACGAAAGATGGCGAAAATAAACAATGTAACTTCCACGATGAGATCGCAGAATAGATCCGAAAGAAGGGGAAAGCTTAGATGTCTTCCATTATGTAATTTCCTATATAAGGAGATCAGGTAAGTCCAGAGAAGGATGATGTATTTTTTAGAGTTGAGAAAATCTTGAGGAGAGAGAAACTCCAGAAAAGAAAGTTGTAATTCTGAGTTTGAATATTTTCTGTAAACATTTCTGAGATCTAAATAATAAATGTGTCGTTTAATTCTTCAATCTTCAACTAGTTTCACTTAGATTTTTATTGGATCTTAATAGGGGTGTAGTGTGGGAAATCCTGCTACTACATTTTGGCGCCGACTAAGGGGAACGTTGAATTAGCAAAATCGAAGAAAAGGTAAAAAAAGAAGACAGGAATTATTCAAGATCAAGGAAACTTTGAAGAAAATTGGTGAAATATTCAGAAGAAAAATGATTAGAATTAAAGAAAATTGTAGGAAATTGAAGTATGAATTAGTGTCAAGAGAAATGATCGATAAATTTCATGAAAATATTAAGGGGAGGATACAAAAACGTGATTTTGAAGGGAGAAAAATTATGATGGTAGAGAAAACGCCATTATTAAAGAATTGGGAAAAGCAGGAAATTACATTTACAGCAACAGAAGTTTTAGAAGAAAATCTAGATCATACATCTCCTTTGGTGATTACAGTACCCATGATACCAATCAGGAAGGAAAAGTCAATAAAATATGTAGAAAAATGGGCTATAAATAAAACTCTAGTTGACACAGGAAGTTCTGTGGATATAATGTTCTATCATGCTTTTAAGAAAATGGGGTATAAGGATGAAGAAATGTCTATTTCATCATATCATATCCATGGTTTCGGAAAATCTATAACAAAACCAAGAGGAGAAATAATAGTACGATTACCACTTGGAGAAATTGAAACACAAGTAACACTATGCGTGGTGGATATGGAATCACCATACAACATGATATTGGGAAGACCATGGATACACGCAATTAAAGCTGTAGCGTCAACCTTACATCAACGCATCAAATTCCCTATGCCTAGAGGAATTGGGGAAATTAAAGGAGATACAGATCTTGCGAAGACATGCTATCAAATTGAAGTAAAAAATTGTGAAGAACGTCCTAAGCAGCGAAAAGCTCGCAGAAAATTGATGAGAGAAACAAGAAAAGAAGAAGAATTTAAAATTTACATGATAAGAGCAAAAGAGGGAAAAGGGATACCCAATGAATTTTCGCGAGAAGGAGATGAACGTGCGAGAATCATAAAAACACCAGCACCAGAAGCCAGTTATACTGCAGCTAAACCAACAAAAGAAGTAAATGTTGGGAGTGAAGAAGAACCTAAAATACTGAAAATTGGGACTAGAATGGAGATAGACGAGGAAGAAAGAACTATAAATCTTTTGCGAGAATACAAAGACATTTTCGCGTGGAGCATGGATGAAATGCCAGGGATAGATCCATCGGTAGCATGTCATAAATTAGAAATCAACAAAAATGTAAGGCCGTTCAAGCAAAGAATAAGAAAAATCGCAACAACATACCATTCTCAGATAGAAGAAGAATTACAGAAGATGCTTGATGCAAGAATAATAAGGCAAGCAAAGTATCCAGAGTGGATTGCAAATATGGTGGTGGTCCCAAAGAAGAATAAAGGAATAAGAATTTGCATAGATTTTACCGATTTAAATAAAGCTTGTCCTAAAGATAGTTTTCCACTACCAGATATTCCTCAAATGGTTGAGTCAGCAGCGGGAAATGCAAGAATATCTTCGTTAGATGGATATAAAGGATACAACCAAATCCCTCTCGCTGAAGAAGATCAAGAACATACTGCATTCTTTGCTCCAAGAGGGTTATATTGTTATACAAAAATGCCCTTTGGATTACGAAATGCTGGTGCAACATACCAAAGAATGGTGGAGAAGGTATTTGCAAAGTGGATCCACAAAACACTGGAGGTATATGTAGATGATATGTTAATCAAGAGTAAGGAAGCTGAAGATCATGTACAAGACTTGAAGGAGATTTTTGAACAAATGCGGCAATTTAATATCAAAGTAAATCCTGACAAGTGTACTTTTGGAGTGACTTCAGGAAAGTTTCTGGGGTATATTGTATCAAAGGAAGGAATACAAGTTGATCCAGAAAAAGTGCAAGCGATTCGCGATATTCCCACACCAGCTACATTAAAAGATGTGAAAAAATTGAATGGGCTGTTAGCCTCATTAGGAAGATTCATCTCGCGATCCTCTGATAAATGCAAGCATTTTTTCGATATACTCAAAAAGGGAACAAAATTCAGATGGACAGATGAATGTGAGAAGGCCTTTCAGGGAATAAAAGAGCATTTAATGGATATAACCATTTTACAAAAAGCTGAACCAGGAGAAGATTTATTAATTTATCTCGCGACAACGGCATATGCGCTAAGTGCGGTATTGCTGCGAGTAGATGCTAGGATAGAGAAACCAATTTACTATATTAGTAAAACATTCAATTCAGCAGAGAAAATTATTCAAAGATTGAGAAATTAATCCTAGCATTGGTACATGCAACTTTAAAGCTTCGCATTTACTTTCAAGCACATAAGGTCAAGGTGTTAACAAAAGTGCCAATTGAATCGGTAATGAAGAATTCAAAAAGATCAGGAAGAGTAGAAAGATGGAATGCACAAGTGGGACATTTCGATATCAAATATGAAATTCTATCTTCGCCAAAATCCCAAGTCATCGCAAATTTCTTAGCTGAATTTCCTTTGGAAAATGACGAAGCTGTGGAAGAAATGATGGAGGCAGAAGAAGAACATGGAGATCCAAAAGAATTATTGACAGAACCCAATAGATGGGAGATATTAGTGGATGTATCATCTAATAGAGAAGGAAATGGGATTTGAGTTGTTTTTATTTCACCAGAAGGAGAAAAAACAGCTTTCTCATTTAGGTTAGAATTTACATCCACTAATAATGAGACAGAATATGAGGTTGTTATCCACGCTTTAAAATTTGCAATAGAAATGAAGTTGGAAAATGCTAGAATCACAAGCGATTCTCAATTGGTTATTCGTCAAATAACTGGAGAATATATAACAAATGAACCTTCTTTAAAGAAATACAAGAGACTCGTGGAAGAATTATCTGCGAGAATTCCAAAGATAAAATGGAGGCACATATCAAGGAAAGATAACCGGCTTGCGGACGCTTTTGCCTTCATATATAGCATGATGACAAACCCACTTGCGAGATGCATAAAAATTCAAACACAATTATTACCTTCAGTAAATAAAGAAGACGAAGATGTGGATGGGAATTCCGTCGAAATTGACGAAGAAGGAGAGAAAGATGTGATGATTGTAGAAAATGGCGAAATAGAAGCAAAAGAGAGAAACAAAGATTGGCGAGCGGAACTTCTTGCTTATTTGGCGAAAGGAGAAACTCCAAGAAATAGACTGGAGGCACACAATCTAAGAAGCAAGGCAACTAATTATGAGTTAAGAGACGGAGTGTTATATCGCAGATCTTTTAATGGACCATCGCTAAGATGTTTGACAAGGGAGGAAGGAGAAAAGGTGTTAAAAATGCTGCACAGTGGAGATGCTGGTAATCATAGCGGAGGTAGATCTTTGGCATATATAACAAAGATGCAAGGGTATTACTGGCCTTACATGCATGAAGATGCGAATCAACATTCAAGGCGATGTGAAGAATGTCAGTGATTTGGAAAAAAGATACATGCACCAGGAGCACCACTATCATCCTCAACAAGTGTATGGCCCTTCGGAAAATGGGGATTAGATATTGTGGGACCATTTGTGCCTGGCTCTGGACAAAGGAGATACCTCATTGTGGCTACAGATTATTTCACAAAATGGGGAGAAGTAAAAGCAGTACAACATATTCGTGATAAAGATATTTTCACATTCATATTCGAGAATATCATCTGCAGATTTGGAATACCAGCACAGTTGATGTCTGATACTGGAAAGCAATTTGAAGGATAGAACATAGAATTACTACTCAATGCATTTAAGATAAAGTGTGGAAAATCTACTCCTTTATACCCACAAGCAAATGGTCAAGCTGAGGCAACTAATAAAACGATCGCAGATATTCTGAAAAATAAATTAGAAGGGTATAACAAATCATGGTGTGAGCAAGTACATAATGCAATATGGGCCTACAACACCACTAGAAGAGAGGCTGGAATGTCACCCTTTTGTTTAACATATGGGGTTGAAGCTGTATTACCAACAGAAGTTGATATTCCTACAACAAAAAGAGAAGCGTGGGAAAGGAATTTAAGTGCTGGTATGATTTTACATAAACTAGATGAATTGGAAGAAAAAAGGGAGAAGACTCTACAGCATATGGAAAACTACCAGTGAAGGTTAGCTCGCGAATACAACAAACGTGTCAAAAAACGAGAATTCCAAATTGGTGATTTAGTTCTGCGAGAGACACCGAGATATCAGCGAGAGAATGGTGGAAAAATGGCGAAAAAATGGGACGGACCTTACTTAATTAAAGAAATAATTGGAAATGGGGCATACAAATTAATGGATCCTGAATGAAGAGATGTTGGCCAACGTCTTGATAGACCATGGAATAGACTATTTTTGAAAAGGTATTATCAGTGACAAATACTGTAAGGTAAGAAATATTGGCATAATTAAAGGTTATTATCAGTGACTATTTTTATTTTAAATATTACGTGAGAAATATCGCGAGCAACGCGAATGAAATTTCGCAGAGATTAAGAGAATGGGACAAACCTTTATGGCGTGCAACTTAGTTCGCGAGTACAATTTCGTAAGAGGCAAATGTAATACCTACAGGCACGTTATAAAGGGGGTATCTCTTTATATGATTCAGGGATAAGGTTATACCGCTACTGGAACCTGAGTCATACAGATGTAGGGGTTAAAGAAAACCTATCCGGGAGAGAGATCTTGGATTTCCAGCTTTATAAGGTTATACCCTGGTTGGACGACTGAGAGTCTCTTCCAAGAAGTGCAGAGTATGATCAAGGCGCTGAGGTACACGGTTTAGCCAAGGATGCCCGGGATGGACGAACCTACCCTGGCCATATTTGGTAAGTCTTGGCTACAATGCACTTGGCCTGAAGAAAACCCCACCTAGGGTGCAGTCTTGTAACTATAAGCCATATAGGCATAAAGGACAAGAGGCTGCGAAAACAACTGGTTGTTGGTAAATCTGGATGGGAGGAGCTAGTCTTGTATGGCCGATGTGCCCTCCTTGAAGGGGAAACCAGGGGGAAGATAAGGGCGGCACCCTCCATTAGGGATCTGATAAGTGTCTTAAGACGGCAATGTCATGGGGCTATAAGATCACAAGATCATTTAGGCCTATCATATTGTCGCGTAAATTATACAGAGGAAAAAAGCCATAAGAGAAAAAAGTTAAGATGAGGTCAAGGGGTTTTTACATGCAAATGTAAAGACGTCCTGCGATTTCATCGCAAGACGGCAATGTCACGAGGCTTTGTTTTCGCGAGAAAACTTAGACTCATCATATTGTCGCAATATGATAAAGAAATATAGATAAGGCAAGATCAATGGGTCAATACATGAAAGTGTAAATACGTCCTGCGATTTTGTCGCAAAAAGAAAAAATTGGCAAAATAAGACCTTTAATTAGGAAGGCAAAATAAGACCAATAGAATAATCTCAAAAATTAATTCTTCTTTGTTAAGCATGCAGGGAAGATTTCTTTATCACAAGAAACAAGTTGAATTCAAGAAGTCTCAAGAAATTTAATGAGGAGGCAAGCAAGGGAATAAATATGTAGGATTTCATTAAGTTTCTTGAGAATATTATAGTTCAAAAAAGGTTATATCATTTGCGAGAAAGAAGAAGAAAAAAGAAATTAAAAATAGAACTCAAGCTTCAAGCGGTAGTCTCGCCAGATTTAGAATTGTCAGGATTGTTATCATCACCAATATTTCTTTCATCGCGAACATCATCGCCAGAGTTCTTTTTGTTACGATCTTCTCCTTCTTTTAGAGGGTTTTCTTCTTTTCCTTGATCATATTTTTCTTCAGAGTCTTCTTCAACATCTCCTTTAGAAGACGGATATACTAAATCTTTATCCATAGGAAGAGGGACTTCATCATCGTCAACTTTCAAAGGTAGAACGGATACAGGAGAAAGAGAGTTGGAGATCAAAATTTCGTTCACGAGAACTTCAGCACTAAGATGAACTTGGCGAAGGAAACCTTTGTCACGATTTCTGATCTCTATATTCTTGAAATACTCAAGATAATCAATTCTTCTTTCTGCTATATCACGAGTTTCTAAAAGGTTGAGAAGAAGAGTCTTGTTTTCTTTGCGAACACTGTCTAGCTCCTTAGTAAGATTGGTGATAGTAGAATGAAGGCTTTTTTCAGATTCTGCGAGCAACAAGATAATGAAAGGTTATAGAAATAAATATATCGTGAGAATATCAACAAGTGAAATATAACATAAATTGTGACAAGGGAAATCAACAAGTGAGGCAGTCATAATTGACTACCTTCTTTTTGCGAAGTTAAGTTTTGGATTAATGAAAAGAGGCAGTTCTCCCATTGGTTCATAGCATCATCAAATTTGTCGCCAACTATGCCTTTTACACGAGATTTCATGTTCTCTTCTTTGGTGCGTAAATATGAATTTTCTTTTGACAATGAGGAATGAGACTCCTTTAGTTGTGAATATTCATCTCGAAGCTTGCTGGCATTCAAACTAAGAGTTAGTCTACCCTTGATAAGTTTGTCTATTTCAGCGGCAGATGATTCAGTTACTTCGTCAAGTTTATTTTTAAGAGAGCGGAGAGACTGCTTTTGGTCATCACATATCCCTTGAAGATTGTTTACTTTCTGCGAGGAGATCGCCAACAAGCTTGATAATTTGTGTTTCTCTTGAGATAAAGTTCTATTCTTGTCTGACAAAGATATTATAGACAAATTAGTCTTGGATAACGAATATGAGAGGCGAGTAACCTCGTTGTTTAGAAAACTGTGATTTTGCAATAATTGATTATTCTCATTTGTGATATTTCTTATTTGATCAACTGAATACGTATAAAGATTATCTAATCTACTATGCTGGTCCATCCTAGAATCTCTTTCAATACGAGCTTCATCAGCTATGGTTTCAGATTTAAGTTTTTCGATGAAACGATTTCGGTTGGAAACTAATATATAAACCAAGAATTTAAAGGGAGGATTAAGTACGAAGAATATGGAAATAGAATAAAAAGATAAAAGGACAAAGGCAAAAAGAAGCTTACTTTTTATCTCATTAATCTTTCTAGCGAGATTCTCGCGATCCAGTACAGAGTTATTGAGCTTGTGGTTTAGAGTTTCACATTCAGAATTCTTATCTTGAAGACTTTTTCTCAAAGTAGCATTTTCATTCTCTAGAGAAGCTCGTGAAACAGAATTATCTGAGCCAAAATATTTGAGCAGAGTTTCGCAAACTCCGCTTTGGAGAGAATCAGTAGAAGAATCTCTAGCATTATTTAGAATGTTAGATAAAATTTTGAAAGCAACATCAATTCCTGCGATGGTCTCATTTGATGAAGGAAGGGATGTAGAAGGTGAAATAGAGGAAGTGAGGAAAAGTTGATGATTTGAGTCATTAGCAATGGTTGTATCATCAGAAGGAGGAGTTTTCGGGAAAGTAACATTTGAAGGAAGTAAAGGGCTAGAGGGAGTTTCAGGTATGATGGGTTCTGCAATTTGAATTGGTGAAGGACCAGTAGAGGCAGTGGTAGTGAAAGAGAGCTTCTCACCAGAAGAAGGAGAAAGACCATATTGCATAGGTGTAGGTGAAGCTTTCGCAGATATTAAGGGAGGAATGATGAAATTACTTCCAAAGGTCTTATTTAATTGGCGAGATCTTTTAGGAGGATTAGCATTACCCTCGTCATTCTGCAAACAATAATCTAGATAAGAAACAGAGGCAACAATATTGTTATTAAGAAATAGAATGTGTTTCTTACTACCTTATTGCTCGCAGAAGTTTCTTTCCTTTTTCCAGTCGGCCTCTTATGAATAATAGGTTTTTGATTCGAGGATTGGGAAATAGATGCATCTTCGCTGAAGAGTACATAATATGGGGTTATAAAGAATTAAGTAAGAGAAGATCGAAGAATATAAATAAAAAGTTTGATCTAAAGAAATACCATGATCAAAAATATACCTCGAGGACTCCATTAATACGAAGAGAGAAGAATGAGAAGGAGAAGAAGTTGCAGAACAAAAAGCAAAGAAACTAAGTAAAGAAGAAAGAAAGTTAAGAGAAGAAAACTAGAAATGAAATTCGACTCTTCCTTTTATAGGCAAAGAAGGGAGTAAATTATGTGAGACGTGTCAATACAAAAGGACAGATTTACAACACGTGTTAACGAGGAAAGCTGAATTAGCGGAATATTGCCGGAGAAAAAAGTTCCGATATTCTTGCGATAGTTAAGGATTCTCATGATCGTTTCTTCTTCGCAGAAAAGACATGAGAAGAGGCAAGATGTAGTACCAGAATATCGCCACAACGATATTCTCGTGATAAGAACGACATTTCCACGAGAAGGTTGAATACTCCCACTACAAGAATGACATCTTTCACGAGAGCGTCGTGAGAATTCTCCAACGAAATTTGGTGAGTAACATGAGAAAGCATCAAGATAGTTGACAATTGAAGAAGCATGATAAAAGAATATTGTTTCACGAGGATTACGAAAGATGGCGAAAATAAACAATGTAACTGCCACGATGAGATCGCAGAATAGATCCGAAAGAAGGGGAAAGCTTAGCTGTCTTCCATTATGTAATTTCCTATATAAGGAGATCAGGTAAGTCCAGAGAAGGATGATGTATTTTTTAGAGTTGAGAAAATCTTGAGGAGAGAGAAACTCCAGAAAAGAAAGTTGTAATTCTGAGTTTGAATATTTTCTGTAAACATTTTTGAGATCTAAATAATAAATGTGTCGTTTAATTCTTCAATCTTCAACTAGTTTCACTTAGATTTTTATTGGATCTTAATAGGGGTGTAGTGTGGGAAATCCTGCTACTACAGATCTCGCAAAATTATCATGCACAAATAGAAGAAGAATTACAAAAGATGCTGGATGCAGGAATCATAAGAGAATAAAAATACCCAGAATGGATTGCGAATATGGTCATTGTTCCGAAGAAGAATAAAGGGATAAGAATTTGTATAGATTACACTGATCTAAACAAAGCCTATCCCAAAGATAGTTTTCCATTGCCAGACATACCACAAATGGTGGAATCAGCTGCAGGTCATGATAGAGTCACTTCACTCGATGGATATAAAGGGTACAATCAAATATCACTCGCAGAAGAAGACCAAGAACATACTACCTTTTTCGCTCCAAGAGGTTTATATTGTTATGTGAAGATGCCATTTGGTCTGCGAAATGCGGGTGCTACATATCAACGAATGGTCGAAAAGGTGTTCGCAAAGTGGATACATAAAACCTTAGAGGTGTATGTAGATGATATGCTGATAAAAAGTAAAGAGGCCAAAGATCATGTGCAAGATTTGAAGGAAATATTTGAGCAAATGAGAAAATTCAATATCAAATTGAATCCTGAAAAATGTGTAATTAGAGTTGCGTCAGGGAAATTTTTTGGATACATAGTATCAAAGGAGGGGATACAAGTCGATCCAGAGAAAGTACAAGCAATTCGTGACATGCCAACACCTGCAACGGTAAAATAAGTGCAAAAGCTAAATGGACTCTTGGCTTCACTTGGAAGATTTATTTCGCGAATGTCAGATAAATGCAAACATTTCTTCAACATACTTAAGAAGGGAGCAAAATTCAAGTGGACTGATGAATGTGAAAAATCTTTTCAAGGAATCAAACAATATCTTGCGAATACATCCATATTACAGAAACCAGAGAAATATGAAGAATTATTGGTATACCTTGCAACAACTCAATATGCTTTAAGTGCAGTTCTATTGCGAACAGATGTAGGAATAGAAAGTCCCATTTACTACGTCAGTAAAACTTTTAACACAACAGAGAGAAATTATTCTAAAATGGAGAAGTTAATCTTAGCCTTGGTTTATGCATCATTTAAGTTGCGAATATACTTTCAAGCGCATGTAATAAAAGTGGTAACCAAAGTCCCGATTGAGTCAGTCATGAAGAACACAAAAATATCAGGAAGAATAGAAAGGTGGAATGCACAAGTAAACCATTATAAGATAAAGTACAAAGTGTTATCATCGCAAAAGTCACAAGTTGTCGCAGATTTCTTGGCAGAATTTCCTTTGGAAGAAGATGAGGCAGTAGAAGAAATGATGGATATTGAAGAAGAATTTGGGAATCCAAAAGACCTATTAACAGAACCAAATAGATGGGAAATTTTAGTAGACGGATCATCCAACAGTTAGGGGAATGGAGTAGGAGTTGTGTTGATTTCACCAGAAGGAGAAAGAATATCATTCTCATTCAGATTAGAATTTGCATCCACGAACAATGAAACAAAGTACGAAGCTATAGTGCATGCATTGAAGATCGCAATAGAAAAGAAGCTCGAAAATATAAGAATAACAAGTGATTCTCAGCTGGTAATTTGTCAAATTAAAGGGGAATATACCACAAATGAGTCTTCTTTGAAGAAAGACAAAAAACTTGTTGATAAATTATCTGCGAAGATACCAAAATTAAAATGGAGGCATATAAAAAGAAAATACAATCGACTCGCAGATGATTTATCATTCATTCCAAGTATGATGACAAACCCTAATAAACGAAATATCAAAATACAGACAATTCAACATCCATCAGTGAATAAAGAAGAAGAAATTGAGGAAGTAGTTGCGATGGAAGTAGAAAGGGAACTACCAGACGACATCGCATAAAATCTCGCAGATTAGAGAAAGGACATTCATGCATATCTCGCAAAAGGGGAAATACCCAGGAACAGACTAGAAGCACATAAATTAAATAGTCGTGCAACAAATTATGAGTTACAAGAAGGAATTTTATACAGAAAATCTTTCGGTGGACTACCTCTCAGATGTTTAACTCGTGAAGAAGGAGAAAAAATATTGAAGATGTTACATGGAGGAGAAGCTGTTAATCATAGTGGGGGAAGATCTCTAGCTTATAGAGCAAAAATACAAGGATATTATTGGCCTTATATGCACATAGACGCAAAATTGTTGGTGAGACGATGCAAAGAATGTCAACGACATGGGAAAAGAACTCATGCACCAGGGGCACCACTAACTTATTCAACAAGCTGCTGGCCTTTCGGGAAATGGGGATTGGACATTGTTGGTCCATTTTTACCTGGATATGGGCAGAGAAGATACTTAATAGTCGCAACATATTATTTTACGAAGTTCGCAGAAGTAAAAGCAGTACAACTTATTCGTGATAAGGATGTTTTTACATTCATATTTGAGAATATCATTTGTAGGTATGGAGTTCCAGCAAAATTAGTATCCGACAATGGGAAACAATTTGAAGGGCAAAATATAGAGATGTTACTCAGTGCTTTTAGGATAAAATGTGGGAAATCAACTCCATTATATCCACAAGCTAATGGATAGGCAGAGGCAACAAATAAAACAATCGCAGATACAATCAAAAACAAATTAGAAGGACATCTCATAGGGTGGTGCGAGCAAGTTCCTAGTGAAGTCTGGGCATACAATACAACTAGAAGGGAGGAAACTGGAATGTCTCCTTACTGTTTAACATATGGAGTAGAAGCAGTATTGCCAACAGAGGTTGTAATTCCGACAACAAATAAAGAAGCTTGGGAAAGAAATTTAAGTGCAGGGGTGATATTAAGTGAACTGGATGATTTGGAAGAAAAAAGGGAAAAGGTGTTGCGACATATGAAAATTTATCAGGAAAGATTAGCTCGAGAGTATAACAAGAGAGTTATTGAACGTGAGTATCAACCAGGTGATTTGGTCATGCGAGAAACACCTCCTTACCAGAAAGAAAATGGAGGAAAACTAGCACCAAAATGGGATGGACCATATGTCATTAAAGAGGTTGTGGGAAGTGGAGATTATCGGCTGATGGATCCAGAAAGGAAAGACATGGGTTTAAGACTTGGTCGACCCTGGAATAGATTGTATTTAAAAAGGTATTATCCATAAAACTCATGATAATTTTGCGAATATCATTTACTCCCACATAAACTACCAAAATTACAAATTTTAAAATTCTTATTGCGATCAGCTTTCATTAAAGAAAGACGCAAAAGTTTATTTGAGATCAGATTTCATAGAAGAAAGCCGCAAACTGTGATCAGCTTTCAAAAAAGAAAGAAATCCGCAGAAATTTTACACAGGTAAACCTTTGTGACGTACACCCTAGTTCGCGAAGCAACATTTCGCAAGAGGCAAAGTCCTAAAGTACGTCATTTAAAGGGGTACCTATAAGCATGGCTCAGGGGAAACGGAACACCACCATGGAACCTGAGTACATGGACATTATGGGGTACATATCCCAAAAACGGGGTACCTATCCGGGTAAGACACCTTGGATTCTCAACCTAATCTTGCGATGTAACATGATTTAGGTTGGGCGACTAAGGCATACTGTCTTTCCCAAGAAGTGCATAAAACGATCAAGGAGCCGAGGTACACGGTTGAGTCAAGAGTGCCGGATGGGTTTGAATCACATCTGCCGTTCTTGACAAGTCTTGGCAAATGATGCACTTGGCCCAAAGATACCCCATAGGGTGCAACCTCGTAACTATAAGCCCTATAGGCAAAAAGGATAAGAGGATTCGAACAAAAGCTGGTTGTTGGCAAAACCGGATGAGAAGAGCTAACCTTGTATGGTCGATGTACGCTTCCTTGAAGGGGCAACCAAGGGGAAGATAAAGGGCAGCACCCTCCATTAGGGAGCTGATACGTGCTAAAAGACGCAAATGTCACGAGGCTTTTTGTTCGCAAGAACATAAAGGCTTATCATATTTGTGCAAAAATCGTATTTCTGCGAGTAAATATATATATATACTCGCATAATTAAATACAAAGAAGTTAAGATGATATCAATGGGTTATTACATGAAAGTGTGATAACGTCCTGCGATTTCATCGCAAGACGATAATGTCACAAGGCTGTATATTCGCAAGTATATTCAGACTTGTCATATTATCTCAAACACAAAAATATTGTTAAGATAAAGTCAAGGGGTTGGGGCATGCGAGTGCATCAACGTCTTGCGACTTTATCGCAAAAGAGGTGGCAAAGTAAGACCTTTACTTAGGAAGGCATGATAAGACCACATAAACTAATGAAGTCAATTCCGTCAATGTCATTGGAGATTCTTTATATTATCAACAAGAATATGTATCAAGAATTCCTACCAAAAGAGGCAATTTTATTCGCAATCAAGGACGGATATTTCATACTCATTAAATTCTTCAAGGATGGAACACTTCTTATACTTCTTCAAGGATGTTTCATAATTCTTATACTTTTTCAAGAGTGTTTCATAATTCTTATACTTCTTCAACGATGTTTCATAATTCTTATCCTTCTTCAACGATGTTTCATAATTTTCATACTTCTTCAAGGATGTTTCATAATTCTTTAAGGAGGTTTCATGCTTCTTATACTTCAAGGGGGATATTTTTTATTTACTTCGCAACAACCTTAAACTTCGAAACTTAAACGGAGGAAGATATTCTAATACTTACAACAACAATTGATCACCTGAAGAGCAATAATAAGGGGAAAGGGAATACTAAGCTAAGTCTTTAAGATATGTTATTTCTCTTCATATGATCAATTTATGCAAATCAAGAAATTATTCAATTCATTATCGCAAAATATAAAATATACTTCTTAAGGAACATAAACAGTAAGCAGAATTGTTTGTAAAAAGAGAACCAACAGTAACCAAGAGAAAGAGTTAAAAAGAGAGAAAAGAGGATTAACGATAACTTGGGAAAAGAAGTTTATCATGCTTGATGCTCTTCATCAACACTTTGTGCTCTTCATCAACACTTTGTATAGGATCTTTAAGATGAGTAGGATCATCAGCAGTGTTCAATTCTTGCGAAACATTACCCTCTGTAGAGCCTTCAACAGGAACTTCTCCTTGAGGGATAAATTCTTTTTCACCATCAAGTCCTTCATCATCACTCTCGTAATGAAAGTCACTATCAGGATCACGAGCAACTTCATCATCAGATATTTCCAGAGGTTCAACTTTCACTGGAGACAAGGATTTTGATAAGAGAATGTTGTTTACGAAGACTTGAGCTTTCAGATGACTTTCACGAAGTAGAGCTTTCTGATGGTTAATATATTCAATATATTTGGCATAAGCAAGATGGTTGAATCTCCGATTGGCACAATCACGAGAATTGATCAAATGAGTACACAGCAAAGCGTTCTTCTTGCGAAGCTCAGAACAGGTGGTCTCCAATCCAGCTTTAGCATTGCGAAGATTGTTCTCAGATTCTGCGAGTGAAATAAAATTCAAAGAATCAATTCTGCGAATATAACAAAATTTAAAGGTATATCAAAGGCAGTCAAATTTTGATGACTACCTTCTCTTTGTGAAGTAAGAAATTGAGCTAAAGATAGACAACAATTCTTCATATGATCCATATCTTTATCAAAACCATCACCAACTAATCCTTCAAGTCTAGATTGAAGCTTTTGATCTTTGGAAAGAAGAAATTTGTTATTCTTCGCAAGTTTTGCATTAAAGTTTTCTAGTTGGGAATAATCTTCTTTAAGTTTATTCCTCTTAGTGCTCAGGATTATATTCTTATTAAGAAGGGATTTCTTCTCGGCAACAAAAGAACTTCTCTCTGCATCTGAAGACTTCTTTAATTCCTCAAGTTCACCTTTTAACAAATAAAGGAGATTTTCTTGATCGCAACATTTACTCTGAAGAATATTCAATTGTTGCGAAGAAACGGCCATTATATTCAAATACGAACATCTTTATTCTGATAAGGTTTCATTCTCTTCTAATAGGGTTTCTATTCTTAAATCGGCTTTAGTTAAATAAGAAGTGAGCTTATATATATCATCGTTCAAAAAAATTTGATCGTAAATTAGTTGGGTATTCTCTTGGAAAAGGGCATCTAAATTATCAAGAGCACATGAATGAAGACAAGATAAATGGGAAAATTGGTTCAAAAGACTTTCATGCTTGGCTTGAGATTCTTCTGCGTCTGATTCATGATGAAGTACCAACATTCTACATTCCTGGATTGATTCTATGAAGGGGAATGGGTTTTAATGGGTGTTTCAAACATATGAGAAATAGAAACAAACAAAAGGAGAAAATATAAAGATAATAACAATACCTTTTAATGCATCATTCCTCTTACGAAGGATTGCACAATCTAGATAATCATTTTGAAGCTGATGATTCTCTTTACGATTCGATTTCAAAGACTCCTGAGTTCGGTAAAGCAATTCAACTTCTTTTTCCAGGGCTTGACGTGAAATAGAAATATCAGGATTGATAAAGTTGTTGAGCATTTCGCAAAATTCAGACTGCGAGCGACCATTTGAAGACCTCGCAGTATTACTTAAAACATCAGATAACATCTAGAAAGATGAATAAATTCCATCTCGAACTTCTTGAGGAAGGGGAGAAGAATTCGAAGGAATAAGAGCAAGTTGTAAATTGCTTGGAGCAATGGCACTCAAAGGATTAGGAGCTAAAATAGGTTTTTCACCAGAAGGGGTTGAGAAGGTAACTTGCGAAGGTTGATCTTGAAGAAGTGTTGATAAATTTACAGGGGTGGGAGACTGAAAACTGGGTAATGGAGTAGAGGCAGGAGTTTGCGAAGAAGTGCTTTCACGAGGAGGAGAGGAAGATTCTTTATCCATCATAGGAAGTAAATCACTGATTGAAATTGATGGCTTGGATTTGATATTATGAGATCTCTTGGTAAGGTTGGATTCTTCACCAACCTACGAATCAAAATATAGATGAAAAACTGAGGCAATAATATATTGTTTCAGAAGGAAGACAGAGTATTTTAACTACCTTTTGATTCTCGGATTTTCTTCTTCGAGGGTTAGGGTTTGAGCTTTTAGTTGGAGATTTCATCTGAGAAGCAATTTTGCTGAATGAAATCAAATTCAAATAATGGATTTGTAGTACCATAATATCGCCACAACGATATTCTCATGATAAGAACAACGCTTTCACGAGAAGGTCAAATATTCCTATAAGTATAAATGACATTATTCACGAGAATGTCGTGAGGATTCTTCAGCAACATTTGGCGAGCGTCACGGGGAAGCATCATAATAGCTGACGATTGAAGAGACATGTTATGAGAGTGTTGTTTCACGAGGATTACAAAAGTTGGCGAAGATTAATATTGCAAATACCACGATGAGATCGCAGAATATATCCGAAAGAAGGGGAAAACTTAGCTGTCACCCACTATGTAATTTCCTATATAAAGGGTTCAAGTAAGTCCAGATGAGGAGGATGTATTTTTTAGAGTTGAGAAAATCTTGAGGAGAGAGAAACTCCAGAAAAGAAAGTTGTAAATCTGAGTTTGAATATTTTCTGTAAACATTTCTGAGATCTAAATAATAAAAGTGTCGTTTAATTCTTTAATCTTCAACTAATTTCACTTAGATTGTTATAGGATCTTAATAGGGGTGTAGTGTGGGAAATCCTGCTACTACATTTTGGCGCCGGCTAAGGGGACTCAAGATCCAAAATCTCTAATTACAATTTGAAGATTTGGAGAAATTGAAGAAATGGCTGGAAGAAGGAGAAGAAATACATCAGAACCACCAACAATAGTGAGAAGAAGTAAAAGACTTGCAGGTGAAGAAACAAGTGTATTAGGAGAATCTTCAAGGATGAGAACTAGGAGGAATAGAACAAGGAATGAAAGGGAAAATTCAATTCAACAACCAAACCAATCAACATCGGTACAAAATGGAAGAGTGGATTATGATAGAGTAAGCGTGCATACATGGAGATCAGATTCAATGA
Organism: Papaver bracteatum; assembly: GCA_023529315.1. NCBI lineage: Eukaryota > Viridiplantae > Streptophyta > Magnoliopsida > Ranunculales > Papaveraceae > Papaver > Papaver bracteatum. Next base: position 853,038 of record JAJJWX010005367.1, read on the forward strand.
GAGAAGAAACAAATCGACAATTAAGAGAAGAAAATAGAGTAGGAAGAAATCAGGAGGTAGAAGAAGGGTCAATTCATCAAGATGAAGATGAAACAACAGAGGAATTAGGGCAAAGAATACAAGAAGAAAGAAGGATAGAGGCGGTCGAACGTGCAAATTTAACAAGACAAAATCATGAGTTGAGAATGGAGAACTTAAGGTTACAAAGAAGAAGATCGAGAAGTACAACTAGATCAAGTTCAAGGTCACTTAGAGAAATACCAAGGCGAAATTCCCTCATAAGAAATGATGGAGAAAATGTACAAGAAGAAACGCAAAATCCAAATAGAGGGCAATGCCAGGGAGAAGAGAGAGTAAACAATGATTATAACAATCCACAGGGGGAAACTTTAAATGGAAGACGAAATATTGAAAATCAAAGAAATGAAGATAATCAAGATGGTGAAGAAAATCACGAAGAAGGTAGAATAATATTACATGGACGCGAGCACGTCAGAAATCAAAGAATTATTGAGAATGAAATAGAGAGACATTATGCTGAACAGGCACGTCTAGCTTGCGAGAGAGAAAGACTGAGGGCATAAATGGAAGAACAGGAGTTTCAAGAGGCAATAAGGCAAAACAATCATGATAATCGAGAAAGAAGACGTACACAAAATCGTGAAAATGGCAATATTCGGGAAGAATATGACAGAATACAGAGAAGGATAGAAAGACAACAAAGAGAATTGGTGAGAAATGAAGAAGCTGGTAGAGAAGAAATTAGGAGACAAAATCAATTGCGAATTTTAGATAGAAATGAAGAGGAAAATCGCAGGAGAAGAGAAAGTGCGTTAAAAAGGCCGATAGAACAAATCCCAACTGCAAATGAGCAAATTTTGAGGGAATTAGCAGAAATGAGAGGGATGATAAATAATAGAAGAGAAGGTGGAAGAAGGCAACTTGATGAAGCAATCGAAGAAGCAACTAGAACCCCCTTCACACAGGAAGTACAACTAAGAGGAATTCCTCCAAAATGCAATTTGCCAGCACTAAACAGTATTTTCGATGGGACTACTTGTGCTATTCAACATGTTAAAGCTTATGTTAGGTGTATGCTGCAGTGGAAGAATCATGATGTTGTTTTATGCAAGTACTTTGCATCCAGTTTGTCAAGCGAGGCGCTAAAATGGTTTGAGGGATTGCCGAAAAATACTATTACTTCTTTTGATCACTTACAAGCTACATTTTTGGGTGCATACATAAGCAACAACTCTTCACGACCAGGTATCAAAGATGTGTTTGGATTAAAACAGAGAATTGGCGAGAGTCTAAAACATCTAACCATAAGATGGAAGACAATGTGTAGTGAGATGGCGGGAAGAGTAGATGAGAGATATCTTATTTTATCCTTCATTAATGCAATGTTTGCGACCAATTTGCTCTACATACAAATTTTCAGAATCAAAAACACCATCACAATGACTGAACTAAGAGAACTACAAGAAGAGTACATTGCTTTGGAAGAAAAACAAAATGAAATTGAGTCATACCCAATTGAAAACACCATTTATGTAGTGTCTAATGGAAGTTTGCTTCCCAAAATGATTAATAACGTGGCGAGCACCTCACAAGTTCAAGCAGAGAAAATGGCGAATAATGACAAACAAAAGCTAGTGGCTATGGGAAGTCGTGATCAAGAAGAATTTGAAAGATAGAAGAATTATTACAATCGTGGAGGAAATAGTCAAATCCAAAGGCTTGACCAACCCCAAGAAACTTATGGTGGACAAAAGAAAAATAATTTCAGAAATCAGGGGAGCATGAGAACCATATGGGAGGAGATTAAGATGCCACCCTTGAATGCTAGTGTAGAAAAAATTTGGGAAGCTATCATTTTAATGGAAAATATACCCTCGCCATGGAACATGGGGAAGGAACCACATCCTAACACTCGTAATCAAGAATTCTGTCCTTATCATCATTTTCATGGGCATTCGATAAATAATTGCAGAAATGTAAAAAGAATAATCTTAAGAATGATCGATCAGGGGAAGCTAAATCATTTTCTAAAAGGGCATCAACAATCGCAACAATTGCCACCACCACCAGACGATCGCAGAATGACTAATGTAAAAGGAGCCGAAACTTTTGTTATAGAGGTTGGAACTAAAGCAAAGAATTTATTTTGTAATTCTATTGTGCATTCTTTCAGAACCATCGAAGATTTCCACGATAATGTCTTAAGTAGAGTCTTTGCCAGAGATATGGATGGAAAAGAAATAATGAATATAGCGAGAATCTCTCCATTATAAGAGTGGCAGAAACAAATCCTTTCTTTTACAAAGACAAGAAATACGAGAGCCTGCGAGCTGCATGATAACCCATTGGTGGTAAGGTTGGAAATAAAACCAGAACAAGCAGAAGAAGAAGGTAAAGAAAACAATAACGAAATGGAAGAGTCTTGGGCCATTGATAGAATCCTAATTGATACTGGCAGTTCCGTAGATATCCTTTTCTACCACACCTACAGAACCATGGGTGGGAAAGATGAAGATTTGATACCATCGACATACAGAATCTATGGTTTTAATGGAACTTCCAACAAGCCTAAAGGGGAGATCACAATGAGAATTCCGTTAAGAGGAATGACTTCCAAGATTTTATTCTGTGTTGTCGATATTGAATCACCATATAACGCCTTGATTGGTCGACCTTGGTGACACAGGATATTGGGTGTTGCATCTACCTTTCATCAGTGCATTAAATTCCCTCATCCAAATGGTGTTGGAGTAATTAAAGGAGATTGGGGAGAAAGTAAGAAATGTTATGAGATAGATATCAAGTCTTGTGAAGAAAGAGCAGGGAAGAACAACAATTGGAAATACGGAATTAAGCAACAACAGAGAAGTGACAAATTAATGGTTGATTCAATAGAAAAGCATGAAGAAGTAACTAACGAGTCCCTCGCGGATATCAAGCAAATAATAAAACGCAGCAAAGGTACAGGTATAAAAAGCATAAAAGGAAGAAATGACAAGCAACTTGCGGAAAAACACTAAGTAAAAGAACAGATGATAAGGAAGATGAAAAGAATGAAGTGATAGAAAGATGAAATATGACGAGCAGATCGCTAGAAGTGGAAAGGTAAAGTTTTTTTTTCTGTTTGAGTGAAGAAAATGAAATTGAAAAGTTGAAAAAAAAAAAACAAAGAAATTATTGAGATTTGAAACTCGCAAGAAGTTTTAAGAAACGCGAATATAATTTCGCAAAGATTAAGAGAATGGGACAAACCTTTATGGCGTGCACCTTAGTTCGCGAATACAATTTTGTAAGAGGCAAATGTAAGACCTACAAGCACGTCTTAAAGGGGGTATCTATTTATATGATTCAGGGATAAGGTTATACCGCTACTGGAACCTGAGTCATACAGACGTAGGGGTTAAAGAAAACCTATCCGGGAGAGAGATCTTGGATTTCCAGCTTTATAAGGTTATACCCTGGTTGGACGACTGAGAGTCTCTTCCAAGAAGTGCAGAGTATGATCAAGGCGCCGAGGTACACGGTTTAGCCAAGGATGCCCGGGACGGACGAACCTACCCTGGCCATCTTTGGTAAGTCTTGGCTACAATGCACTTGGCCTGAAGAAAACCCCACCTAGGGTGAAGTCTTGTAACTATAATCCATATAGGCATAAAGGACAAGAGGCTGCGAAAACAACTGGTTGTTGGTAAATCTGGATGGGAGGAGCTAGTCTTGTATGGCCGATGTTCCCTCCTTGAAGGGGAAGCCAGGGGGAAGATAAGGGCGACACCCTCCATTAGGGAGCTGATAAGTGTCTTAAGACGGCAATGTCATGGGGCTCTAAGATCGCAAGATCATTTAGGCCTGTCATATTGTCGCGTAAATTATACAGAGGCAAAAATCCATAAGAGAGAAAAGTTAAGATGAGGTCAAGGGGTTTTTACATGCAAATGTGAATACGTCCTGCGATTTCATCGCAAGACGGCAATGTCACGAGGCTTTGTTTTCGCGAGAAAAGTTAGACTCGTCATATTGTCGCAATATAATAAAGAAATATAGATAAGGCAAGATCAATGGGTCAATACATGAAAGTGTAAAGACGTCCTGCGATTTTGTCGCAAAAAGAAAAAATTGGCAAAATAAGACCTTTAATTAGGAAGGCAAAATAAGACCAATAGAATAATCTCAAAAATTAATTCTTCTTTGTTAAGCATGCAGGAAAGATTTCTTTATCACAAGAAACAAGTTGAATTCAAGAAGTCTCAAGAAATTTAATGAGGAGGCAAGCAAGGGAATAAATATGTAGGATTTCATTAAGTTTCTTGAGAATATTATAGTTCAAAAAAGGTTATATCATTTGCGAGAAAGAAGAAGAAAAAAGAAATTAAAAATAGAACTCAAGATTCAAGCGGTAGTCTCGCCAGATTTAGAGTTGTCAGGATTGTTATCATCACCAATATTTCTTTCATCGCGAACATCATCGCCAGAGTTCTTTTTGTTACGATCTTCTCCTTCTTTTAGAGGGTTTTCTTCTTTTCCTTGATCATCTTCTTCTTCAGCGTCTTCTTCAACATCTCCTTCAGAAGACGGATATTCTAAATCTTTATCCATAGGAAGAGGGATTTCATCATCGTCAACTTTCAAAGGTAGAACGGATACAGGAGAAAGAGAGTTGGAGATCAAAATTTCGTTCACGAGAACTTCATCACTAAGATGAACTTGGCGAAGGAAACCTTTGTCACGATTTCTGATCTCTATATTCTTGAAATACTCAAGATAATCAAGTTTTCTTTCTGCTTTATCACGAATTTCTAAAAGGTTGAGAAGAAGAGTCTTGTTTTCTTTGCGAACACTGTCTAGCTCCTTAGTAAGATTGGTGATAGTAGAATGAAGGCTTTTTTCAGATTCTGCGAGCAACAAAATAATGAAAGATTATAGAAATAAATATATCGTGAGAATATCAACAAGTGAAATATAACATAAATTGTGACAAGGGAAATCAACAAGTGAGGCAGTCATAATTGACTACCTTCTTTTTGTGAAGTTAAGTTTTGGATTAATGAAAAGAGGCAATTCTACCATTGGTTCATAGCATCATCAAATTTGTCGCCAACTATGCCTTTTACACGAGATTTCATGTTCTCTTCTTTGGTGCGTAAATATGAATTTTCTTTTGACAATGAGGAATGAGACTCCTTTAGTTGGGAATATTCATCTCGAAGCTTGCTGGCATTCAAACTAAGAGTTAGTCTACCCTTGATAAGTTTGTCTATTTCAGCGGCAGATGATTCAGTTACTTCGTAAAGTTTATTTTTAAGAGAGCGGAGAGACTGCTTTTGGTCATCACATATCCATTGAAGATTGTTTACTTTCTGCGAGGAGATCGCCAACAAGCTTGATAATTTGCATTTCTCTTGAGATAAAGTTCTATTCTTGTATGACAAAGATTCTATAGACAAATTAGTCTTGGATAACGAATATGAGAGGCGAGTAACCTCGTTGTTTAGAAAACTGTGATTTTGCAATAATTGATTATTCTCATTTGTGAGATTTATTATTTGATCAACTGAATACGTATAAAGATTATCTAATCTACTATGCTGGTCCATCCATGAATCTCTTTCAATGCGAGCTTCATCATCTATGGTTTCAGATTTAAGTTTTTCGATGAAACGATTTCGGTTGGAAACTAATATATAAACCAAGAATTTAAAGGGAGGATTAAGTACGAAGAATATGGAAATAGAATAAAAAGATAAAAGGACAGAGGCAAAAAGAAGCTTACTTTTTAGCTCATCAATCTTTCTAGCGAGATTCTCGCGATCCAGTACAGAGTTATTGAGCTTGTGGTTTAGAGTTTCACATTCAGAAGTCTTATCTTGAAGACTTTTTCTCAAAGCAGCTGTAGTAGAAGGATTTCCCACACTACACCCCTATTAAGATCCTATAAAAATCTAAGTGAAACTAGTTGAAGATTAAAGAATTAAACGACACTTTTATTATTTAGATCTCAGAAATTTTTACAGAAAATATTCAAACTCAGAATTACAACTTTCTTTTCTGGAGTTTCTCTCTCCTCAAGATTTTCTCAACTCTAAAAAATACATCATCCTCATCTGGACTTACTTGAACCCTTTATATAGGAAATTTCATAGTGGGTGACAGCTAAGTTTTCCCCTTCTTTCGGATATATTCTGCGATCTCATCGTGGTATTTGCAATATTAATCTTCGCTAACTTTTTTAATCCTCGTGAAACAACACTCTCATAACATGTCTCTTCAATCGTCAACTACTATGATGCTTCCCCGTGACGTTCGCCAAATGTTGCTGAAGAATCCTCACGACACTCTCGTGAATAATGTCATTTATACTTATAGGAATATTTGACCTTCTCGTGAAAGCGTTGTTCTTATCATGAGAATATCATTGTGGCGATATTCTGGTACTACATCTTGCCTCTTCTCACATCTTTTCTGCGAAGAAGAAAAGATCGTGAGAATAAATTGCCGTAATCTCCTATCTTTTCACCTCCATCTTTATTCTGACACGTCTCTAACCCTTTCACCATTTTGTCTTCATATAATTTTATCATCCATATATTTTTCGACACGTCATCTTAAACCGCTGTAATTTGACCATTCACGTCCTTTCATTGTATTAACTATATTTATTTTCTCGAGAAACTTCTTCTGCTATAAATACGTTCTCTCATTCTTCTCTTTTTCTTTCTTCTCATTCTCTTTCCTTCTTCTTTTCTGCAAATTTCATTGCTTTCCCGCAAATCACGCATCTACTATCTTTCGCCATTTTTTCAATCTCCTTTCATTTCCGTTCTCTCAAAATGGTTGCTGCTGGTGCTAAAAATCTTATTGCTTTCAATTTGATGCAAGAAAAACTTAAAAATCAAGGATTTGACTTATCTTTAATCCCAGATCAAAGTCCCAAATCTGTTCTTTCTCTTGAATTATTTTCTAACTTCCAGTGTTCTCGTGAAAAAATTATAGTTTCATTAGGCCAACTTGAAGCTGGTCTTCCACTTCCTCTCTACAACCCTGAACTTCCACTCTTTTACCAAATAATTTCTGATAAGAGATTTTCACGAGCGGTGTATCAACTTGGCGGGGATTGTATTAGATTATTACTGGAATATGCCTCTCGTGGTGCTGGAAAAGGATCCCAATATTCCTAAGAACACAAAAGTATTAAATATAAACATATTCCGATTATCCCTGCAAAGTATACTGTAGATAACTTCTTTTGAAATTACCAGTTACTCCCCATGGTAAGGGATAATACCTGTTGGGGTGTCCGTTTGCATAAAAAGAAGGTCACTGATGAAAATGCTCTTATGCAAGATATTGATTTCCATACCAATACAAATGATGGCCCTCGTCATTCTAATGACGATAAGTGGTTTATTTTTCCCTTATTCCTTAAAGGTCCTTATATATCCGGTTCTCTCCAACTTCCTGCGAATCTCTCTCACTATGAACCATGGACTTTCAACTGGCCTGATAGGTCTTACGATGTATATTTTCTCATCTTCTTATGCTATTATTATTTTTTCCTTCATACTCTCGCTAACTTTTCCGTTATCTTGTAGGTTGCCAAAATGAAGCTTAATTACCAGAAATATAGGAAACCCAACACTCTTCTAGCTCTTAGATCTTTCACAGATGAAGTAAGAAATATTCCTTTATTAATTAACAATATATTGTTGCCCCTATTTCTTATCTTTATCTGTGTTTGTAGGTAATTGAAGAATTACCACCTTTAGAGCCAAAACCTAAGGAGAAACCTTCAACTAATCGTAAAGGGAAATCTATTGTTTCAAGTGAAGGAAGACGCTCTGCCCCTCGTGATAAAGAACCCAGCGAGCCTCCTTTTAAGAAGAATAAAACTCAGCATTCTTCTTCTCAACATACCCAATTGGATAAATCTAATGATGAATTTATCGAAGAATTTGACGATATTAGAGAAGTTCCCTCTGTGAAAAATTCTTCTCCCTATGATTCTTCCATGGCCCAACTGTCTATGATTTTTGGCGATTCTTCTCGTGGAACTGCGAATGAGTATGGTGATGAGACTCTTAATGGGCTAGCTCAAGCGCTCGTCAAAGTGTGCGATGCTCCAATCTTATCTGATAATAATTCTCTTCGTGGAATTTCTGGAACTCTAACTCCAAGCTTCTTAAATGAACTTGGTATTCGGTATGTTTTCTTAATTGTTTCTTAATTCGCGATTTCTCTCGTCAAATTTTTTGTACTTATAAAACTCTGTTGCAGGTTGGGAGAGCTTTTTTGTGCTGCTTTGATTTAGATAATAAATGTGCTTCATTTAAGAAAAAGGTTTTTAATCTTCGCCAAGATAAAGAGAAACTAGAGGCTGAAATTCTTTGAGCTTCGCGAGAAAAATAAACTATTGGAAACTGAAGCTTCAGTTGATAAACAAGATTTTGGATCTTAACAATGCCAACAAACAACTTTATGGTATGATTTACTTTTTCTTTCTTTTAGATTTTTTATTTTTCTTTTATATAGCTTATCCAAGCAATCATTTTTGCAGATGTTTATGGTCTAACTGACGAGGCTACGTTCCTTCAAACCTTTCCCGAACCTGTAGATGATAATAATCTTCTTGCTCGCCTTAATAACTCCTTAAGTAATTTTCTTTGATTTAACAAATTAAATCCCTCTCTATAGAGGAACTTAAATTTAAGTTTAATCTCCTGACCATTGAACACAGACACACTTTAAGATTATCTAATAAATTTAAGCATCTTTATCATGAATCAAAATAAGTGATAAATGGATTAAGAAGTAGAAATAGTGATCTTGTTGACGAGAAAGATCAAGCAATTAGAAATGACAGCGAAACTCTAGCAGATTTCCATAAAATTCTTCTCTAAGTTCAAATGGAAAGAGATAAACTTTTCTGCGAAAATAAAGATCTTCTTGCAAGAGAAACTCAAGTTCGTTCTCGCCTTCTTATCACTAGCGATGATGAGTTTTCTTGGGAAGCAAAGGTTCTTGATAATGCTAGGAATAATTTAGGTATAGATGCTAGTCTTCATTCTGATCAATCGGCCTTAATTAGGGACTTGATTTCTGAGAAAGAAGGTTGTTAACCACTCTATTCTATTAACTCTCTTTTTTTTTTTTTTTTTTAAAAAAAAAAAACTTACATCTTAACGGTGCCTTATTCTCGCAGATTCTGAAGATAGATGTCGTGTAAGGATGAGAGAACTAGAAGATATTAATCACCAACTCGCGAACGATCTTACTGCTCGCAACGATAAATATTCGCGATTGAAAGCTCAATTTGAGATTACTTCTGCAAATTTTAATAGATCCCTCCTCATCACTCGCAATGATACCACTAAGCAGGTTTGTGACGACCATGGAATTCCTCATTCTTTGTATCCTGATCTTGCAAAGGCAATACCATCAATAATTCCAGATCTTGGTGTCTCTGATTCTGATGAAGATTTTGACGAAAGTGAAGAAGAGAATAATGACGAAGAAACAAATTATGGCGATGATGAAGAACCCCTCAAAGATAATGAAGCAGAGAAATCCGGTGATAAAGAAGAATCTGATAAAAATAACAATGTTGATAAATGAAACAATGTATCTGTCTGACTTCTTTCTTTTATGTAATCAATCGCGAGTTTCTTCAATTTGATGCAACTTTCTTCAATTTAATGTGTAAACTTCTTTGCCCCTTTATCTGTATGAATGAAAGAACATCCTCTTTTTTGCAAATATAACTTGGTCAATATAGTTTGCATCCACTAATTATATGCGCTTTAATATCCATATAAATTTCTCATATGGTGATGAATAATAATCTTTATCAATCAGTTGTTTTCGCAACCTCTTGTCCTTTATGCCTATATGGCTTATAGTTACAAGACTGCACCCTAGGTGGGGTTTTATTCAGGCCAAGTGCATTGTAGCCAAGACTTACCAAAGATGGCCAGGGTAGGTTCGTTCATCCCGGGCATCCTTGGCTAAACCGTGTACCTCGGCGCCTTGATCATACTCTGCACTTCTTGGAAGAGACTCTCAGTCGTCCAACCAGGGTATAACCTTATAAAGCTGGAAATCCAAGATCTCTCTCCCGGATAGGTTTTCTTTAACCCCTACATCTGTATGACTCAGGTTCCAGTAGCGGTATAACCTTATCCATGAATCATATAAATAGATACCCCCTTTGTGACGTGCTTGTAGGTCTTACATTTGCCTCTTACGAAATTGTATTCGCGAACTAAGGTGCACGCCATAAAGGTTTGTCCCGTTCTCTTAATCTCTGCGAAATTATATTCGCGTTTCTTAAAATTTCTTACGAGTTTCAAATCTCAATAATTTCTTTTAACTTTTCAATTTCATTTTCTTCACTTAAACAGAAAAAACAACTTTACCTTTCCACTTCTAGCGATCTGCTCGTCATATTTCATCTTTCTATCACTTCATTCTTTTCATCTTCCTTATCATCTGTTCTTTTACTTAGTGTTTTTCCGCAAGTTGCTTGTCATTTCTTCCTTTTATGCTTTTTATACCTGTACCTTTGCTGCGTTTTATTATTTTCTTGATATCCGCGAGGGACTCGTTAGTTACTTCTTCATGCTTTTCTATTGAATCAACCATTAATTTGTCACTTATCTGTTGTTGCTTAATTCTGTATTTCCAATTGTTGTTCTTCCCTGCTGTTTCTTCACAAGACTTGATATCTATCTCATAACATTTCTTACTTTCTCCCCAATCTCCTTTAATTACTCCAACACCATTTGGATGAGGGAATTTAATGCACTGATGAAAGGTAGATGCAACACCCAATATCCTGTGTAACCAAGGTCGACCAATCAAGGCGTTATATGGTGATTCAATATCGACAACACGAATAAAATCTTGAAGTCATTCCTCTTAACGGAATTCTCATTGTGATCTCCCCTTTAGGCTTGTTGGCAGTTCCATTAAAACCATAGATTCTGTATGTCGATGGTATCAAATATTCATCTTTCCCACCCATGGTTCTGTAGGTGTGGTAGAACAGGATATCTACGGAACTTCCAGTATCAATTAGGATTATATCAATGGCCCAAGACTCTTCCATTTCGTTATTGTTTTCTTTACCTTCTTCTTCTTCTGCTTGTTCTGGTTTTATTTCCAACCTTACCACCAATGGGTTATCATGCAGCTCGCCAGGCTCTGGTATTTCTTGTGCTGTAAAAGAAAGGATTTGTTTCTGCCACTCTTCTAATGGCGAGATTCTCGTTATATTCATTATTTTTTCCCATCCATATCTCTGGCAAAGACTCTACTTAAGACATTATCGTGGAAATCTTTGATGGTTCTGAAAGAATGCACAATAGAATTACAAAATAAATTCTTTGATTTAGTTCCAACCTCTATAACAAAAGTTTCTGTTCCTTTTACATTAGTCATTATGCGATCGTCTGGTGGTGGTGGCAATTGTTGCGATTGTTGATGCTCTTTTAGAAAATGATTTAGCTTCCCCTGATCGATCATTCTTAAGATTATTCTTTTTACATTTCTGCAATTATTTATCGAATGCCCATGAAAATGATGATAAGGACAGAATTCTTGATTACGAGTGTTAGGATGTGGTTCCTTCCCCATGTTCCATGGCGAGGGTATATTTTCCATTAAAATGATAGCTTCCCAGATTTTTTCTACACTAGCATTCAAGGGTGGCATCTTAATCTCCTCCCATATGGTTCTCATGCTCCCCTGATTTCTGAAATTATTTTGCTTTTGTCCACCATAAGTTTCTTGGGGTTGATCAAGCCTTTGGATTTGAATATTTCCTCCACGATTGTAATAATTCTTCTCTCTTTCAAATTCTTCTTGATCACGACTTCCCATAGCCACTAGCTTTTGTTTGTCATTACTCGCCACTTTCTCTGCTTGAACTTGCGAGGTGCTCGCCACGTTATTAATCATTTTGGGAAGCAAACTTCCATTAGCCACTACAGAACTGGTGTTTTCAATTGGGTATGACTCCATTTCATTTTTTTTCTTCCAAAGCAATATACTCTTCTTGTAGTTCTCTTAGTTCAGTCATTGTGATGGTGTTTTTGATTCTGAAAATTTGTATGTAGAGCAAATTGGTCGCAAACATTGCATTAATGAAGGATAAAATAAGATATCTCTCATCTACTCTTCCCGCCATCTCACTACACATTGTCTTCCATCTTATGGTTAGATGTTTTAGACTCTCGCCAATTCTCTGTTTTAATCCAAACACATCTTCGATACCTGGTCATGAAGAGTTGTTGCTTATGTATGCACCCAAAAATGTAGCTTGTAAGTGATCAAAAGAAGTAATAGTATTTTTCGGCAATCCCTCAAACCATTTTAGCGCCTCGCCAGTCAAACTGGATGCAAAGTACTTGCATAAAACAGCATCATGATTCTCCCACTACATCATACACCTAACATAAGCTTTAACATGTTGAATAGCACAAGTAGTCCCATCAAAAATACTTTTTAGTTCTGGCAAATTGCATTTTGGAGGAATTCCTCTTAGTTGTACTTCCTGTGTGAAGGGAGTTCTAGCTGCTTCTTCGATTGCTTCATAAAGTTTCCATCTTCCACCTTCTCTTCTATTATTTATCATCCCTCTCATTTCTGCTAATTCCCTCAAAATTTGCTCATTTGCAGTTGGGCTTTGTTCTATTGGCCTTTTTAACGCACTTTCTCTTCTCCTGCGATTTTCCTCTTCATTTCAATCTAAAATTCGCAGTTGATTTTGTCTCCTAATTTCTTATCCACCAACTTCTTCATTTCTCTCCAATTCTCTTTGTTGTCTTTTTATCCTTCTATGTATTTTGTCATATTCTTCCCGAATATTGCCATTTTCACGATTTTGTGTACGTCTTCTTTCTCGATTATCATGATTGTTTTGCCTTATTGCCTCTTGAAACTCCTGTTCTTCCATTTCTTCCCTCAGTCTTTCTCTCTCGCAAGCTAGACATGCATGTTCAACATAATGTCTCTCTATTTCATTCTCAATAATTCTTTGATTTCTGACGTGCTCGCGTCCATGTAATATTCTTCTACCTTCTTCGTGATTTTCTTCACCATCTTGATTATCTTCATTTCTTTGATTTTCAATATTTTGTCTTCCATTTAAAGTTTCCCCCTGTGGATTGTTATAATCATTATTTACTCTCTCTTCTCCCTGGCATTGCCCTCTATTTGGATTTTGCGTTTCTTCTTGTACATTTTCTCCATCATTTCTTATGAGGGAATTTTGCCTTGGTATTTATCTAAGTAACCTTGAACTTGATCTAGTTGTACTTCTTGATCTTCTTCTTTGTAACCTTATGTTCTTCATTCTCAACTCATGATTTTGTCTTGTTAAATTTGCACGTTCCACCGCCTCTAACCTTCTTTCTTCTTGTATTCTTTGCCCTAATTCCTCTGCTGTTTCATCTTCATCTTGATGAATCGACCCTTCTTCTACCTCCTGATTTCTTCCTACTCCATTTTCTTTTCTTAATTGTCGATTTGTTTCTTCTCTCATTGAATCTGATCTCCATGTATGCACGCTTACTCTATCATAAACTACTCTTCCATTTTGTACCGATGTTGATTGGTTTGGTTGTTGAATTGAATTTTCCCTTTCATTCCTTGTTCTATTCCTCCTAGTTCTCATCCTTGAAGATTCTCCTAATACACTTGTTTCTTCACCTGCAAGTCTTTTACTTCTTCTCACTATTGTTGGTGGTTCTGATGTATTTCTTCTCCTTCTTCCAGCCATTTCTTCAATTTCTCCAAATCTTCAAATTGTAATTAGAGATTTTGGATCTTGAGTCCCCTTAGTCGGCGCCAAAATGTAGTAGCAGGATTTCCCACACTACACCCCTATTAAGATCCTATAAAAATCTAAGTGAAACTAGTTGAAGATTAAAGAATTAAACGACACTTTTATTATTTAGATCTCATAAATGTTTACAGAAAATATTCAAACTCAGAATTACAACTTTCTTTTCTGGAGTTTCTCTCTCCTCAAGATTTTCTCAACTCTAAAAAATACATCATCCTCATCTGGACTTACTTGAACCCTTTATATAAGAAATTTCATAGTGGGTGACAGCTAAGTTTTCCCCTTCTTTCGGATATATTCTGTGATCTCATCGTGGTATTTGCAATATTAATCTTCGCCAACTTTTGTAATCCTCGTGAAACAACACTCTCATAACATGTCTCTTCAATCGTCAACTACTATGATGCTTCCCCGTGACGCTCGCCAAATGTTGCTGAAGAATCCTCACGACACTCTCGTGAATAATATCATTTATACTTATAGGAATATTTGACCTTCTCGTGAAAGCGTTGTTCTTATCATGAGAATATCGTTGTGGCGATATTCTGGTACTACATCAGCATTTTCATTCTCTAGAGAAGCTCGTGAAACAGAATTGTCTGAGCCAAAATATTTGAGCAGAGTTTCGCAAACTCTACTTTGGAGAGAATCAGTAGAAGAATCTCTAGCATTATTTAGAATATTAGATAAAATTTTGAAAGCAACATCAATTCCCATGATGGTCTCATTTGATGAAGGAAGGGATGTAGAAGGTGAAATAGAGGAAGTGGGGACAAGTTGATGATTTGAGTCATTAGCAATGGTTGTATCATCAGAAGGAGGAGTTTTCGGGAAAGTAACATTTGGAGGAAGTAAAGGGCTAGAGGGAGTTTCAGGTATGATGGGTTCTGCAATTTGAATTGGTGAAGGACCAGTAGAGGCAGTGGTAGTGAAAGAGAGCTTTTCGCCAGAAGAAGGAGGAAGATCAGATTGCACAGGTGTAGGTGAAGCTTTCGCAGATATTAAGGGAGGAATGACGAAATTTCTTCCAAAGGTCTTATTTAATTGGCGAGATCTTTTAGGAGGATTAGCATTACCCTCGTCATTCTGCAAACAATAATCTAGATAATAAACAGAGGCAACAATATTGTTATTAAGAAATAGAATGTGTTTCTTACTACCTTATTGCTCGCAGAATTTTCTTTCCTTTTTCCAGTTGGCCTCTTATGAATAATAGGTTTTTGAGTCGAGGATTGGGAAATAGATGCAGCTCCGCTGAAGAGTACATAATATGGGGTTATAAAGAATTAAATAAAAGAAGATCAAAGAATATAAATAAAAAGTTTGATCTAAGAAAATACCGTGATCAAAAATATACCTCGAGGACTCCATTAATACAGTAGCAGAAGAATGAGAAGGAGAAGAGGTTGCAGAACAAAAAGCAAAGAAACTAAGTAAAGAAGAAAGAGAGTTAAGAGAAGAAAACTAGAAATGAAATTCGACTCTTCCTTTTATAGGCAAAGAAGGGAGTAAATTATGTGAGACGTGTCAATACAAAAGGACAGATTTACAACACGTGTTAACAAGGAAAGCTGAATTAGCGGAATATTTCCGGAGAAAAAAGTTCAGATATTCTTGCGATAGTTAAGGATTCTCATGATCGTTTCTTCTTCGCAGAAAAGACATGATAAGAGGCAAGATGTAGTACCAGAATATCGCCACAACGATATTCTCATGATAAGAACAACGCTTTCACGAGAAGGTCAAATATTCCTATAAGTATAAATGACATTATTCACGAGAATGTCGTGAGGATTCTTCAGCAACATTTGGCGAGCGTCACGGGGAAGCATCATAATAGCTGACGATTGAAGAGACATGTTATGAGA
The DNA here is from genome assembly GCA_023529315.1 of Papaver bracteatum. Lineage (NCBI taxonomy): Eukaryota > Viridiplantae > Streptophyta > Magnoliopsida > Ranunculales > Papaveraceae > Papaver > Papaver bracteatum. The sequence goes on from JAJJWX010005367.1 coordinate 868,764, forward strand.
GTGTTGTTTCACGAGGATTACAAAAGTTGGCGAAGATTAATATTGCAAATACCACGATGAGATCGCAGAATATATCCGAAAGAAGGGGAAAACTTAGCTGTCACCTACTATGTAATTTCCTATATAAAGGGTTCAAGTAAGTCCAGATGAGGAGGATGTATTTTTTAGAGTTGAGAAAATCATGAGGAGAGAGAAACTCCAGAAAAGAAAGTTGTAAATCTGAGTTTGAATATTTTCTGTAAACATTTCTGAGATCTAAATAATAAAAGTGTCGTTTAATTCTTTAATCTTCAACTAATTTCACTTAGATTGTTATAGGATCTTAATAGGGGTGTAGTGTTGAAATCCTACTACTACAGGATTAAACAGAAATAAAAGAGATAAACAAGTGAAAGATGCGAGAGATAAAGAAAATTACCTCGGAGAACTCATGATGGGATTAACAGGAAGAGAAGGCGATAACCGAAGATGTAATGTGAGAAGAAGATGAAGTTGCAGAAGTAAAAAGAGAAGGTAAAAAAAATAAAAAATAAGGAAGGGAATAAAAGGAGTATTTATAAGGGAATAGTTAGGAAAAGACGGTTATAAAAGACGTGTTCGAATTCCGAAAAGAATAAGTAACGGTTATATTCTCACGATCATTACTTCTTCGCAGAAATGACATGAGAAGAGGTAAGATGTAGGGACAGAATATCGCAAGATATAAGGTTGCGAACATAGTAACAAATACGAGAGAAAAGTGTCGCAAGGTAAAGCGATAATAGAAGAAACACGGGAAAAGTGTGAAGAGTTTGCGAATATAGAATAAATTTACGATCAGAGGTTGCGATGCTTTGCAGGTTATATACAGTTGTACAGATTTCCCTATGAATAGTAGTTCAAATGATAAATTGAGGAGGTTCTTTAAGTGAGTGTTAGAAAAAGTCTTAGGAGAGAGAACAGAGAAAGTTGTAACTGTTCTAATCTCCATTAACATATTTCTTTGTAATCAGTTGAGAATTTTAATCAAAATTGTCATTCTTCATCAAGAACTTCTTAAAGTTTTACAAATTCTACTGAGGGTGTAGTTGTAGGATTTCCTGCAACTACAAATATCTAATCTCTACTCAATTTTTTCATATTGCAGATGAATAATAAAGGCAAGTATGGGAATGCATAGAATGATGAAATTATTATTCATCCATCATATGATAAAATTGCATAGATGATACATTTATACAAATAATTAAAGGATAATAATTATGATTGAGTGATTATGTTGCAGAAAAAGAATTGTTTTCTAATTCATAACAGATAAAAGCAAAAGAAGTTTACACATCAAGTTGGAGAAGCTCGCAACGATGTTACGAGAAGCAAAAAAATAAATGTACAAAATTTACAATGAAGAAACAGAGAAGAAACAAGACTAAGTAGATCCATCACCACCTTCATCAGAGCTATTTTCTTTCTCTTCATTACCGGATTTATCTTCCCCATCATTATAATTATTATCTCTATCCACGTCAGATCTCCCTTCCTCGCCAAATAATTCTTCATCGTATTCGCTAGACTCCTCAGCTTCGCTATCAGAGATAACTAAATTTGGGGAATCAGCTGGAATTTCCTTTGCAAGATCGAGGTATATAGAATGAGGGATACCATGATCATTACAGACTAGTTTAACAGCATCATTACGAACGCGGAGAAGGGCATTGCTAAAATTTGAAGATGAGATTTTTAATTTTTCCTTCAATCTAGAATACTTTTCATTGCGAGAAGATAAATTTTCGACGAGTTGGTTTTTCTCTTCTTATAACTCATCAAATCTTTTACGATAGTTCTTTCAGATGCTGCGAGCAAATGACAACAAAATTAATACATATAAGGATGATTCAATTAGGAAATAATTCAGGGAAATCATAAGAGTGATAACCTTCTCTTTCAGAAATCATGTCTTTAATTAAATCCGTTTGATCAGCATGAAGACTAATATCTACACCTAAATTAGTTCTGGCGTTATCAAGAATCTTCGCAGCCCAAGCAAACTTATCATCGTTATTAATAAGGAGACGAGATCGAACTTGAGTTTCCCTCGCAAGAAGATCTTCATTCTCGCGGATAAGCTTATCTCTTTCCATTTGAACATTAAGAAGAGTTTTATGGAAGTTTGCTAAGGTCTTGGAGCCATTTTTAACGGCAAGATATTTCCCGTCAATAAGATCACTATTACTTTTTCTTAGTCTATCTACTTCTTTCTTCGAATCAAGATAAAAGCGCTTATACTTGTTGGTCAAACCTAAATAGAATCTGTGTTCAATTTTTAAGAAATTAAATTTGGATTTAAGTTCATCTATGGAGAGGGATTCAATCTTATCATCTGAGAAATTACTTAAAGAATTATTAAGGCAAGCAAGAAGGGTATTATCATATACAGGGCCAGGAAAAGATTGGAAGAGTGTAGCCTCATCAGTAAGACCATAAATATTTGCAAAAATGGTTGCTTGAATAAGCTGCGATAAGGTGAGAAGAATTAAAAGAGAAAAGAAATAAATCATACCATAGAGTTGTTGATTGGCTTTATCAAGATCAGAGATTTTTTGCTTTTCAACTGAAGCTTCAGTCTCCAGCTGCTTATTTTTTCTGCGAAGTTCAATAACTTCAGCTTCTAGTTTTTCTTTATCTTGACGAAGATTATCAGCTTTCTTTTTATAAGTAATACGCCTATTGTCTAAATCAGAAGCAACAACAAAAGCGGCTCTTCCAACCTGCAATAGAACTATATAAATTAATGTCTGACAAAAATATCAATAGATACACAAAAAGGATGAACAAGTGAAAACATACCAGGCTGCCAAGTGAATTTAAAAGACTTGGAGTCAGCGATCTTGAAACCCGCAAGGGTATCACCGTTAGCTAGTATGGGAGCATCGCAGACATTGGTTTAGGACTGGGATATTTCATTAATATCTTCATCTCCATACTCATTTGGGATACCAAACATATTCTTGCCAAATGTTTTGGATAAATGAGCCATCGAAGAATCAGAATCAGAAGAATTATTTATAGAAGAGAAGCTGTTATCATTAAAATCCTCGTCATTATTATCCTTGTCAAAATCAACACTTGGATTTTCTGGAGTGGGTTGAGGAGTTGAAGAAGAAGAAGGTCGGGTTTTCCTTTTCTTCAAAGGAGGATCGCCAAATTCTTCACCACGAGGGGCAGAAGGCTTCCCTTTGGGAGGAACATCAAATTTATCTTGATCGCTAGATTCTTCACCGCGAGGGGCAGAAGACTTTCCTTTGGGAGGAACAGTAGATTTATCCTTTGAAGGTTTCTCCTTAGTTCTCACGGGTTTTATTGGCTCTAGTTTTTCAATTTCATGTGAGCACAGATGAAGATAAGAAATAGGGGCAACAATATATTGTTAAAATTTATGAAGAGATATTTCTTACTTCATCCGTGAAAGATTTAAGAGCTAAGAAAGTGTTGGGTTTCCTAAAAGTTTGATAGCTGAGCTTCATTCTATCAATCTGCGAAAGATCAAAATAGTTAGCGAGAATATAAAAACAGGAAGAACACAATAAATAATAATAATGCAAAAAGTTGAGAGGATATACTTCTTTAGATCTTTCAGGCCAGTTGAACTGTTGAAGACCCATGGCTCATACACTGAGAGATTCGCAGGTAATGGGAGAGAACCAGATATGTAAGGACCTTCAAGACATAACGGAAAGATAAACCACTTATCATCACTGGAGTAGCGAGGGCCTTGATTTGTAGGTGTATGCCAATTAATGTCTAACATAATAGCCTCATCATCATCGATCTTTTCTTTCTTCAAGCGGACACCCCAGCAAGTATTATCCCTCTTCATAGGAACTATCTTGTAATTTTTGAAGAAATTCTCCATAGTATAATCTGCAAAGACAATGGGAACATCCTTGAATTGAGGATTCTTCGGAGCTTCAGGATAGCGAGATCCTTTATCAGCACCGTGAGAAGCATATTCAAGCAGCAATCTGATACAATCTCCACCTAATTGATATATTGCTCGCGAGAACCTCTCGTCAGATATTATTTGATAGAATAATGTGAGTTCTGGGTCATAGAGAGGAAGGGGAAGACCAACTTCAAGTTGACCTAGCGATACTATGATTTTCTGGCGAGAGCATTGATGATCAGAAAATAGTTTGATAGAAAGTTCAGATTTAGGTCTTTGACCTGGAATTGTAGACAAGGTAAAACCTTTACTTTTGAGCTTTTCTCGCATCTCATTAAAATCAGTCAAGTTTTTAGCACCAGTAACAACCATTTTTGAGTATGGGAATGAAAGAAAAGGTTGAAAAATAAGAAAGAAATCACAGCGATGACAGACGCGCAATTTACGGAAGAACAATAAACTTGCAGAGAAGTTACGCAGAGAAAGAAGAAGAAAGTAAAAAGAGGAAAAGAAAAGAATAAAAGGAATATTTATAAAAGAAGAGGTTTCTCGAGAAGATGAACGCAATAAATGCTAAGAAAATACATGAACGGTCAGATCGCATCGGTTAGAGAGGACGTGTCATAAATTCATTAGAATAGAGAATATGTGAAAACAGCTGGCGAAGGGTACAGAAACAAGTCAGAACAAGGAAATCTGAAAATATAAATAGTTGCAGCATTTTAAAATTCTCATTATCTTCTCTTCTTCGCAGAAAAGACATGAGAAGAGGCAAGATGTAGGACCAGAATATCGCTACATCTATTTTCTGTGAGATTAACAACACTTCACAGCGAGCATCACCGCAAGATTTTATATCAACACTTCACGAGTGTCACAAAAGCCTTCAAAAGAGTGACGTAATACCTGACGACTGAAGAAAACTTGAGAAAAGCATGTTAGTTCTGCGATGGTTACAAAACTTGCGAGATTTAACATTGTAACTATCGTGGTACAATCGCAGAATCAACCCGAAATAAGAGGAAAACTTAGCTGTCATCCACTATGTAACTACCCTATAAATATAGACTCAATGTATCCAGAAAATGATGATGTATTTTTGAAAGTTAAGAAAGTCTTGAGGAGATAGAAATATCAAGAGAATAGTTGTAATCTTGAATTCTTCCATTTCTGTTTCTGAAACCAAAATAATAAAGTGTCGTTTTTTATCTTCAATTATGAGTTGATTATAGCAGAATCTTAACAAGGGTGTAGTGTGGGAAATCCTGCAACTACATGCGCAGTATCCTGATAGGATCAGAGGCGTAGGAGCATAATTGTACCTTAGATCAGTGTGAGATAGATTGGGGTTCAACTACAGTCCAGACCGAAGTTAATTTGGAGTAGGCTAGTGTCTGTAGCGGCTTAATACAGTATATGTTTAATCTGGACTAGGTCCCGAGTTTTTTTTTTGCATTTGCGGTTTCCTCGTTAACAAAATTCTGGTGTATGTGTTATTTCTTTTCCGCATTATATTTTGTTATATAATTGAAATAATATAGGTTGTGTGTTGTTCAATCAATTAGAATATCCTACCTTATTGGTTGTTGATTTAAATTGATTGACACTTGGATATTGGTCTTTGGTACCTTCCAATTTATCTCTCTTTGATTATAACTTGCGAATCATATTTGCTTGAGTAAATCAAATCGAGAGATTGGGATAATAACTCCTTGAGTATTTTCTATTTGATTGAGTCTAGTTGATTCTCTAAAAAACAAATCGAAGTTGTCCATACAGATTGCTAATAGAAATATTGGGTGAGGTTGTTAGACCCCCATTTTTTCAATTACCATATAGACTAAGAATATACACATGTGACATTTCGAGCTGAGTATATCTCGCTTATCTATTTCTCAAAATGTGTGTTGGTAAACTTTTGCTTTAGCCAAGTTCATCTTTTCCTAGTGACGAAAGTCATGTTATGTTTCAATCACTTGGGAAATTGCTCTGATAAAACTAGTTTGTGAATAACAACTATATGACGTCCTCTGAGAATGTTTCAATGATTGAAATGAAATTTTAGACAATATAACCACTGCGGGATATAAACATTTTTATGGTAACACATATATGTATAAGTCCTTAGCACTTGAACTGAAGTTTGCGAATTCTGTTGATCAAGTAAAAACCGGAACTTGAGCAGTCAACCCAGTTCGCGAACTCAGTCCGCGAACGTGCGTAGTTCTCGAACCCGAGAATTTCTGCTGGAGTTGTAGCTTGGTTTCAGTCCGCGAACTGACGAAAGTTCTTGAACCCGAGAATTTCTGCTGGAGTTTGTGAACTCCAACCGGTTAACTTGAGTCCGCGAACCCAGTCCTCGAACTTGAGTGGTTATGTCTAAAAACGATGTTCGTGAACTTATCTAAATTATCTAAGGAATGCTATTGCAAACCCTGGCTTTATAGTTCATGAATCGATTCGAGTGATTCAAATCGTTTTTGTTTCAATTATGTCTTGTGTAGTACATAAGATCTCATAATAATTGAACAACTCTCTAACTAGTTCATTTGAGTCATTTGGAATAGTTATGGTGAAGAAGAATATGGTTGATATGAAAGTTATCATTTGGCTAACCATTTGGTTGACTAATATTGAACCAACTATTGTACACGTTTGGGTACGGTTACACAAACCCAAAATCGTCATGTACATGTGTGTATGGCATGCTAAGTTTTCGATCTAACATTGATTGCAAACCATGATTTGAAAGACTATATAAGGGACAACTCTAGCAACTGGGAAATCTAATCCCCACACATTCTGTGTGATACTAGTTTGCTAAGCTAGAGTCGATTCTCCTTTAACCTTTGGTTTTCTTATTCTAAAACCAGGTTAACGACTTAAAGACATTATTGGGATTGTGAAGCTAGACCGATACTATTTTTCTTGTAGTTGTGTGATCTGATTTTGCTGTTTCTATCATACGAGTACAATTATAATAATTGGCTTAATATTTCTATCTCCGATAGGCAAGATATAAAAGTAATCCCAAACATCTTCGTCTCATTATTTGTTACTCCACAATATCTTTTTTCGCTGCGTCGTTTAAGACTATTGTGAGGTGATTGATAAAACTGAGATGTTCTTCGGGAATATAAGTCTGGTTTTATTGATTGGTTCCTGTTCACCTTGATTTATCAAAAGACGGAACAAAACTCATAGGTTAATTCGTGGGAGACAGATTTATCTATCGTGTAGACTTTTCTGTGTGAGACAGATTTGTTTGCTAAAGTCTTAGGCTTTGGGTTGTAGCAACTCTTGGTTTTGGGTGAGATCATCTAAGGGAATCAAGTGCGCAGTATCTTGCTGGGATCAGATGCCTAAGAGCATAATTGTACATTGGATCAGTGTGAGATTTATCAGGGTTCAACTACAGTCCAGACCGAAGTTAATTTGGAATAGGCTAGAGTCTGTAGCGGCTTAATACAGTGTATGTTTAATCTGGACTAGGTACCGGAGTTTATCTGCATTTGAGGTTTCCTTGTTAACAAAATTCTGGTGTCTGTGTTATTTTTTTTCCGCATTATATTTTGTTATATAATTGAAATAATACAGGTTGTGCGTTGTTCAATCAATTAGAATATCCGACCTTATTGGTTGTTAATTTAAATTGATTGACACTTGGATATTGGTCTTTGGTACCATCCAAGTTATCTCTCTTTGATTAGACTCACTAATCACAGTTGCTTGAGTAAATCAAATCGAGAGATTGAGATAATAACTCCTTGAGTATTTTCTATTTTATTGAGTCTAGTTGATTCTCTAAAAAACAACTCGGAGTTGTCCATACAGATTGCTAATAGAAATATTGGGTGAGGTTGTTAGACCCTCTTTTTTTCAATTGGTATCAGAGCAGGCAAACACGTTCAAGACCTCATAAGTCTGTGTTTGTAGCGATCTGACTCTATGGACAGAGGTGTTATCTTAATAAACGTACCACCAATCTTCGATGGCACTAATTACTTATGGTGGAAAATTGTTATGCGCGTTTTTCTTCAAGAACGTGATTTCCAATCATGGGTATATGTTGTTAATGGATATAATGCTCCCGTTGAGGCAGTTGGAGATGTAAATGTTCTAAAGAATATTGCGGAATACACTCCTGCAGAGGTTCTTGCTGCAAAGCAAAACTCAAACGGTTTGAATGTAATCATACATGCCATTACCCAAAATATTCAGCATCATGTGTCTAATTGCACGAAGTCGCAAAAATCTTGGGATATCTTAGCAACCGTATTTGAAGGAAATACCAGTGAAAAGGAAGCTAGGCTTCAAAACCTTAGTTCCGATTGGGAAAACCTTCATATGGCAGAGGAAGAAACATTTGATGAGTTTAATCACAAAGTGTCTGAAATTGTTAATGTATCTTTTTCATTGAGTAAGATTATTCCTGAAAAGGACATTGTGATGAAAATTCTTAGATCACTATCATCTAGATACGATGCTAAGAAGCATGCCATCGTTGAGGGAAATAACATTGATACTCTTTCCAAAAAATTCTCTAGCAGGAAAGTTGAAATTTTTCGATTCTGAACTAGAACAAAGAGAGAAACGACTTCTATCTAGCAACCATGTTGTTGCTTCTAATTGTAAGTCTCGATGTCCCAAATTGATTGACAAAAGGGATGAGAATTTCTTTAATTCAGTTTTGTTACTGTTTATACAACCTCTTAAGAAATATCTTATACAAAATAAAAGAAAGTCTTAAAATAAAAATAAGTCAATCAATAAAAAGGTTCAGAAAAGTTATGCTTGTTTCAAGTGTTATAGAAGTGTTCATGATACTTCTGAACATTCAAATAAGTAAGTGAATGAGTTAAATAAAGCATGGATGGCCACTCTTGACTATTGTCCTAAGGATGATATCTATGAAGGTTCAATCAATCTGTTTGCTGATAATCATGAATGTCTTCCTAACATTCCTGATCATTCCATGATAAACAATCTTACTTCCCCAAAAGTCTTGCAACTAGATAAGGAAGTCGTATCTAAAATGATTGAAAATCTAGAAAGTAAACTGTCAAAGTTAAAAGTGAAGATAACTTGCAATCATGATTCTCAGAACTTTTCGATTTTTTCGTTAAAAAGTTGTCAGCAAAATTCTCCTGAAACTATACCCTTCTTAAGTCACTCAGACAATAGGGATGATACAGAGAATCACAAGGACGTCTTTAATTTTGCAGATTCTACTCGTGATTATTAGGACCTTGTGAAAGTTTAGGGCACTCAGAAACAGAAAAAACTCTCTTCTACAAAACGGTGGTTGCAGAAGAAGAAAAAGAAATCTCATACAAAATCCTCTGCCTTTGTAAAAAAGATTTCCAAAAGAATGCATAGTTTGCAAAAATCAACAATCAAGGTGTTCAAATATATGCTAAGATGGGGAAAGGATGATATCCACTCATCTTTCTTAAAAACAAGACAGAAACAAACTTAACTTCATCACCTCAAAAGAAGTTACCCAGTTCTGAGAAGAATTGGGATATGTACGGTTTATAACACTGTATTAAGGATCTCTTTGTCTACCCCTCTTAGACAAAGAAATCATAATCTTTGAGAAGGTTGTGATGAAACATTTCTGTTCCAGTTTTTAAGGTCTTTTTTTATGAGGATAATCAAAATTCTGTTAGGGTTTTGGTCAAAGGTTAGTTTGGAAATTTATCTTCTCAGTTAAACATTTCATCTATCTCTTCTATCATGTCATCCTCAAGCCTTTCTAACAAAGAAAGTGATGGTTGGACTATTCTCTTTCCATCAAAGAAGATACGCTTTGACTCTTCAGATAATGGTGTGAATGCTGATTCTCATGATTCATCCCTAGATGGGAACATCTCTGTTTCTCATTTTGATAAGCTCTCCTTGACTATGAATTTAGTCTTGGAAAATGTTCGTTCCCTAAAAAGTGAACTAGAAACTTCTTCCAAGAGACTTGAAGAAAAGATGGATAATAAAGAATCTAGAGTTGATCTGATCGAAGATGAGCTTGAATAATACAGAGAATATGAGAAGAGTATACAAAGTAAGTGAAATGTTTTTATCTAGTAAATCTTCTATTGTTTCTCTTTTGTTTAGAAGAATAACTAGTGTTTTGGAATAGCAATTATTGTGATTACACATAGCTATATCCAATGTTTTTCATCTTCTTGTTTTTAGATTTTTTGGTTTAAAAATTCTAAGTTTGTTTGGAAGATGATGGCTGCAGTATTAATCTTTATGGTTTTATATATTGTAATATTTTGATGGAATATGTTGTTTACATCCGTGAACTTGATTGTCCCATATTTTGTCAAAAGTAAAGTCGTTCGTGAATTGATATGCATATATTGATAAAAGGATGAATAGACTTTTGACAAACACAAAAGTTAAGCCTATATTGTCAATTATTGATGTAAGATAGGTTAAAATCTTTTGTGATTCAAGGATTATGTCAATTGTATGTCATTGTGCAAATGGTGATAGAAACATAGAATGGATCCTTGTGTTTTCCACGGTACAAATCCTTATTAATCCATTTTTTATGTATTACCGTGAAGGCTCCATTGTGTATCTTATGTTGAGCACGATACGACTAAGTCGATTCCTTATTGACATGGTTGGTTGTTCCATGAGATGCTATAGTTGAGCATTAAGAACTAAATTAATCAACTTGTGTGGTTATTTAGTTTGTATTCCATAAGTTTTCTTATGTTGAGTACATATACGGTTAAGGTTGTCATATCTTATGATAATATTAGTCGGGGTTCCATAATCTCTTATGTTGAGCCCAAATGAACTAAATCAATCATTTAGTATGTTTATTTAGTTAGCACCCCGTAAGTTCTTCTCATGTTGAGCATAATTGACTAGGATGGTTATTTTTATGATTAACTTAGTCACTGTTCCATAGATATTCTTATGTAGAGTGTGGCCAATTAGATTGATTACTCTTGTAATTAGTTTGGTTGAGTATGACAATTAGATTATTTTCAAGTTTTCTTGTGATCAATCTAATTAATTTTTTAAGTCTCCATAAGTTTACTTGTGTTGAGCATATTTAGTCAAATTAATCTTGGTTCGCTTTGGTTAATTTGATTGAATATTTCTTGTTGGATTCCAAATTCATACTTGTATGCAATTTTTTGAGTCTAAAGAAATCCTTCTTTTCTTTTGAAATTAAGGTCGATCTTGTTGTTCCCTTGGGAATGACATATTATGGGGGATAGTTCTTTTGAACTTGTGCTTAATTGCCAAATCTTTGTGGGGAGTGAGGCTGTGGAATATTATAGGGGTTATCTTGCATCTTTATAAACTCCTTGATGAATGCATTTAGCTTCGGCTTTATGTTTGCATCTAAACAAGATGATACACATTTACCTTTGGTCATGAAATGTCTCTTACGGAAATTTCATTAGGATCCTGTTCTTGTACCTTTGCCAATTTTATTGACAAAAAGGGGGAGAATTAATATGTAGTTCACACTACAAATACATATAGTTTTCGGATCATTATGTAAGGGGGAGTGGTTTCCATGTGAGATGGAGTATTGACTAAGGGGGAGTGAAGTATCACCGTAGAATTGTTGTTGAAGTTGTGATGAAATTGGACTTTGAAGATGTGTAATAATATTGTAACACTGTATAACAATGATTGAGAACCGATGCTTTTCTCATTGTTATAGCTATGGATTTTCAACAACGATGATGCTAAACATACAACCTTTAGGATCATTGGACTACTTTGAAGTGATGAAGATTTCGAGTATTGTTGAAGATTAGACATGTGGAATAGGAGCTACAAAGTTTATTTATATATTTTTTGTATTCCATATGTATTAATAGTTTTGCCACTAAAATTGACAAAGGGGGAGATTGTTAGAGCATTTCTCGGTCGAACTCGCATGCGTTCCTATATCAAGCATGTTTGTCAATGTTAGTGATCAAAACTATAAAGTCTTGATTTCTAGTCTATTATAGCTAAAGTCTTGGACTAGGATAGAAAGTGTAGTTGAGCTCTGAAAATGCGGGGGTCTAACAACCTCAACCAATATTTCGATTAGCAATCTGTATGGACAACTCCGAGTTGTTTTCTACAGAATCAACAAGACTCAATCAAATAGAAAATACTCAAGGAGTTATTATCTCAATCTCTCGATTTGATTTACTCAAGCAAATATGATTCACGAGCCTAATCAAAGAGAGATAACTTGGATGGTTCCAAAGACCAATATCCAAGTGTCAATCGATTTAAATCAACAACCAATAAGGTTGGATATTCTAGTCGATTGAACAATGCACAACCTGTATTATTTCAATTATATAACAAAATATAATGCGGAATAGAAATAACAAAGACAACAGGATTTTGTTAACGAGGAAACCGCAAATGCAGAAAAACCCTGGGACCTAGTCCATATTAAACATACACTATATTAAGCCGCTACAGATACTAGCCTACTCCAAATTAACTTCGGTCTGGACTGTAATTGAACCCCAACCTATCTCACACTGATCCAAGGTACAATTATGCTCATACGCCTCTGATCCCAGCAGGATACTACGCACTTGATTCCCTTAGATGATCACTCCCACAACCAAGAGTTGCTACGACCCAAAGTCGAAGACTTTAATAAACAAATCTGTCTCACACAGAAAAGTCTACAAGTAATAGATAAATTCATCTCTCACGAATAAACCTATGAGTTTCGTTCCGTCTTTTGATAAATCAAGGTGAACAAGAACCAATCGATAAAACCAGACTTATATTCCCGAAGAACAGCTCAGTTTCATCAATCACCTCACAATAAACTTAATCGACGCAGCGAAGAAGATTATTGAGGAATCACAAACGATGAGATGAAGATGTTTGTAACTAATTTTATCTTTCCTATCGGAGATATAAATCTAAAGCCAATTATTACAATTGTACTCATACGATAGAAACAACAAGATCAGATCACACAACTACAAGAAAAATAGTATCGGTCTGTCTTCACAATCCCAATGAAGTCTTTAAGTCGTTAACCCGAATTTAGAGAGAAAACTCAAGGGTTAATGGAGATTGACTCTAGCTTAGAGAAAACTAGTATCACATAAGAAAGGTGTGCGGGGATCAGTTTTTTCAATGGATAGAGTTCTCCTTATATAGTCTTTGAAATCAGGGTTTGCAATCAATGTTATCTTACTAACAAAGCATTCAATATTCACCGTTAGATGAAAACCGGATTAGATACAAGCTAATATCTCTCAACCGTTAGATCGAAAACTTAGCTTGCCATATACATATGTTCTTGATATTTTGAGTTCGTGTAACTGTACCCAAACGTGTACAAGGGTTGGTTTAATATTAGTCAACCAAATGGTTAGCCAAATGATAACTTTCATATCAACCATATTCTTCTTCACCATAACTAGTCCAAATGACTCAAATGAACTAGTTAAAGAGTTTTTCAATTGCTATGAGATCTCAAGTATTACAAGAGACACAATTGAATCAAAAACGATGTGATTCACTCGAATCATTTCATGAACTATAAATCCACGGTTTGGAAAACCATTCCTTAGTAATTTAAGATAAGTTCATGAACACCATTTTCAGACATAACCTCTTGAGTTCGTGGACTCAAGCTAACCGGTTGAAGTTATAAACTCCAGCAGAAATTCTAGGGTTCGAGAGATTCCGTCAGTTCATGGACTGGGTTCGCGGACTGCACATAAGCTACAACTTCAGCAGAAATTCTTGAGTTCGAGAACTACGCTAGTTCGCGGACTGGGTTCGCGGAATGATTTCACGGACTGAGTTGCTTCTCACGTTCCGGTTCCACTTGATCAACAAAGTTCGCAAACTTCGGTTCAAGTGCTACGGACTTATACATATATGTGTTTCCACAGCAATGTTTATATCCCCAAATGGTTATATAGTCTAAACTCTCATTTCAATAATTGAAATATTCTCAGAGGGCGTTATATAGTTGTTATTCGCAAACTATTTTTTGTCAGAGCGATTTCCAAAATGATTGAAACACAGCATGACTTTCGTCACTAGGCAAAGATGAACTTGGCTAAAGCGAAAGCTTTACCAACTCCCATTTCGAGAAACAGATAAGCGAGATATACTCAGCTCGAAATGTCACATGTGCATATTATTAGTCTATATGGATAAAATGACTTTTGTCTCAAGATAGAAGATAGAGAAGATAGACTTTTGAGTGATAGATAAGTTCAAGTCTCCGCATACCTTTTAGTCGATGAAGATCCACTGGTTCCTTGAGTAGTCCTTCGTCTTGTATGATGATCTCCATGGAGTTCTTAAGCACAAATACACTTTCTATCCTAGTCCGAGACCTTAGCTATAGTAGACTAGAAATCAAGACTTTATAGTTTTGATCACTAAGATTGACAAACATGCTTGAGATAGCAACGCATGCGAGTTTGACCGAGCAGTGCTCTAAGAATCCCCCTCTTTGTCAATTTTATTGGAAAAACTATTAATACATATGGAATACAAAAATTATATAAATAAACTTTGTAGCTCTTATTCCATATGCCTAATCTTCAATAATACTCAAAATTTTCGTCACTTCCAAGTAGTCCAATGATCCCAAAGGTTGTAAGTTTAGTATCATCGTTGTTAAAAATCCGTAGCTATAACAATGAGAAAAGCATTGGTTCTCAATCATTGTTATACAGTGTCATAGTATTATTACACAATGTCAAAGTCCAATTGCATCACAACTTCAACAACAATACTATGGTGATACTTCACTCCCCCTTTATTTTTATAAAACAAACAATTTTATTAAAAGAGCAAAAAAAAAAAAGGAGGGGGGCTAAGCCTGACCTCCAAGAACAGAAAGACGAAAATAAAGGGAAACCAAACACAAAAGCAAAGTACCAGCCACCAGTTACAAATTACATGTTACGAAAGTGATACAACGGAAATTCCGAACTGTCTAAGTCGCAGCTCCTTTTAATGAAGTTTGGCGTATTTGACCACCACCTTGATTCCAACATCGCACCATGCTTCGCCAAAAGATCTGCTATGGCATTGCCTTCACGATAGACATGAGTGCAAACCATAGTAATAGAATCTGCAAAAGCCATACAGTTTTTCCAGTGGATCAAAAGCTTCCAAGGCACTATATTTGGATTCTTGATTGCCTGCAGAGCAAAGTTAGAGTCACATTCCAACCAAAGTCTTTGAATACCATTAGAACTTACCAGTATCACATCATATATCACTCCACACAGATCCGCGTAAAAAGAGTTAGAGATACCCAAGCTTTGCGCCAAGCATCCCTGCACCCTCCCTTGATCATCACGGAAGACTACACCACAACCCGACAGCCCTGGGTTACCGATTGAACAGCCATCAGTGTTTGATTTGATCCATCCCTGGGGAGGGAGCTTCCATTTCACCATAACCTCTTTCGGAATTTTAGGGGTCCGCCTGGTGACTCTAAGGGTGTCCAAAATAGCTTTGTCTGCAGCAGTGTAATACGAAAACCCTCCACTGTATTTCCCTGATTCCGAAATGAGGTTAACCAACTGGGAGATAGCAAGATTGATGTGAATAGGACTTTGGTCAAACCTCAGCGAGTTTCTGCAGAACCAGATCATCCATATATAGCTCACCGCAGCAATCCAAAGCAGGATTTTGGTCTGCGAACATCCAGAGAAGCGTCTGATTGAAGCGAATACCGAATGCATATTCGAGAAGTCCAGCGTATGATGAAACAGAAGCATTATCCAATTCCATATCGACTTTGCAAACTCACAATCAAAGAACAAATGATGTTGAGACTCAGCACAGCACGGATTTGGGCATAGGTCGCAGCAGTTAGCCGTGTCAGCCCCATATAATTTCACATTGTCGCCTGTAGTGATTCTGTTGTTCATCAATTTCCGCACCGTGCAAGCTCTACGAGGAGGAATCTTAATGTCCCATAGATCTTTGAAGTCCTGCTTCTCCACCTGCTTGTTCCTGTGAAACTCATATGCATCCTTCATGCTGATATCCCCTGAATTGATATCTTTCCACACGAGCTTGTCTTCCATGTTCACAACAATCGGAGTTCCCTCGATCATTTGTTGTATATTTCCGTCAATCTCCGGCATGTAAGACGGCAGCCTCCACTTACCCTGCTCAATAAAGTCTGCCACCAGGTTTTGCAGGTTTGAGTTGTCTAACTCAAGACAGTCAGCAATTGAAATATCCATACCTGTGAACCATATGTCATTCTAGAAATCAATTATATTCCCATTTCCCACCAGCCAAAGCATATTAGATTTGATGATTGTCCATTGCTCTTTGAATCCATGCCAAATCGAATACTTTTTGTAAGCTCTCCCCGCAAATCGCGACTTGACGAAGGTACTGAATTCCGACTGAACTGTTAAGAGCTTCAACGTCATTTTCATAAGGGCCGCATCATTTAAAGGTACTTCACTCCCCCTTAGTCAATACTCTATCTCATATGGAAACCACTCCCCCTTACATAATGATCCGAAAACCATATGTATTTGTAGTGTGAACTACAATTAATTCTCCCCCTTTTTGTCAATAAAATTGGCAAAGGTATAAGAACGGGATCCTAATGAAATTTCCGTAAGAGACATTTCATGACCGAAGGTAAATGTTCTATCATCTTGTTTAGATGCAATCATAAAGCCGAGGCTAAATGCATTCATCAAGGAGTTTATAAATATTGAAGATAACCCCTAAAAATTCCACAGCCGCACTCCCCACAAAGATTTGGAAATTAAGCTCTAGTTCAAAAGAACTCTCCCCCATAAGATGTCATTCACTAAGGAACAACAAGAGCGACCTTAATTTCAAGAGAAAAGAAGGATTTCTTTAGACTCAACAAATTGCATACAAGTATGAATTTGGAATCCAAAATATTCAATCATATTAACCAAAGCGAACCAAGATTAATTTGACTAAATATGCTCAACACAAGTAAACTTATGGAGACTTAATTCATCGATTAGATTATTCACAAGAGAGCTCATAAATATTCTAACTAAATTACACAATTAAACTAATCACAAAGTAATCAATCCAATTTCCCACACTCGACATGAGAAAAATCTATGGAGTGCTAACTAAATAATCACACAAGATGATTGATTTAGTTCATTTAGGTTCAACACAAGAGATTATGGAACCCCGACTAAGATTATCATAGAAAATGACAACATTAACCATACATGTACTCAACATGAGAAAACTCATGGAATACAAACTAAATAACCACACAAGTTGATTAAATTAGTTCTTAATGCTCATCATTTTGCATCTTTATGGAACAACCAACCATGCCAATAAGAAATCAACTTAGTCGTGTCGTGTTCAACATAAGATGCAAGATGGAACCTTCACGGTAATACATAATAATATGGAACAATTAAGCTCTATATCGTGGATCACAAAACAAGGACCTATTCTATTTTTCAATCAAAAAGTGACATAATAGACTTTATCCTTGAATCACAAAATATTTTTACCTATCCTACATCAACAATTGACAATATAGGCTTAACTTTTGTGTTTTGCCAAAAGTACATTCATTCCTTTATCAATATTTGCATACCAATATGTGAACGACTTTACTTTTGACAAAATATGGGATAATCAAGTTCACGGATGTAAACATACAAATCCCATCAAAATATTGCAATATATAAAGTCAAAAGGATTAATACTGCAACCATCATCTTCCAAACAAATTTAGAATTTAAACCAATAAATCTAAAAACAAGAATATGACATCATTGGATATAGCTATGTGTAGTCACAATCATTGCTATTCCAAAACACTAGTTATTCTTCTAAATAAAACAAAAAACATAGAAGATTTACTAGAATTAAGACCTTTAAAGAATTCATTATCGTCCCCGAACTCCTTGTCGTCAACAACCATTGGAACATAGGGTTCATTAAGAAATGAGTTTATATCGATGAACCTTCTTGGTTGCTGTTGTCGAACAAGGGCCTTCTGAATCTCATGAGTCTTATACACAAAAGCCTTTATTTTTTGAATCTCCTTTCCCAGCTCCTTCAACACTTCAAGAACATCAGAAAACTTCTGAGAATTTGAAGGAATAACTCTTGGCTTCCTCGTATTCCTTCTTTTTCTTTTCAAGGTTGGAGGCAATGGAGATTTTTCTTTTTCCTTCGTGATTGATGGCTTAATAATCACATTACCTTCTTTTCCATCACAAGACATCATTCTTGGAGCGTCCATCAACGAATGTTTTTTTTTTTTGTGAGAAGAATTCACAATTAGCTCAACAAGTAGTCTTAAGATAAAGAGAGGTTTTAGAGAAGGAAAATGAATGTAGGGTTTGAAACCTAAAATAGATTCGTGGACGATCAACTCTTATCCCTATAAAGAGCATAATTATTGATAGTACCCTTTTTATTTTGTTTGATAGACAAAAAATAAGAAAAAACTAGGAAAAGAAGAATCAAACTTTTCTTAAAGCCTGAGAGGTACAAAATCATTGTCTCTTTTGATCAGGCACATGAGACAAGATTTTAGACACAATACAATTAAGTTGTGCTGTGGTGAACAATAATTTGTCTACCAATTTCCTCTTGAGAGGAATCCATGGACCTCTGTCTATCAAAACAATTTGACCATATTTTATTTTCAAATGGTCTTCATTTTTCCTTGGAAACTAACTTCTTAGACGAAGATAAGATCTTACATACCTCTGCGGTCTTCTGAGCAAGTTTGAGCTTTCTTGCTAGATGATTTGCTCTTCGTTGAAGTTTGTTGACGTGTCTTTGCTTGTATTTGAACTTGTAACACCTTGAGAGTTCATGACCTTTTAATGAACAATATGAGCACGTCACACTTGGATAATAATCAGGCTTCTGAATTGTGTAGGCGGTTAGGCACATAGTGGATCCTGAGATATTATAAACAGTGTTCCCAATAAAAATGTCAACTTTTTCTTCTAGAATGGTTGGATTATCTTCTAAAAGAATATCCAAATTGATATGTGTATTGCTACAATTATCAAAATCAATATTTTCACCAAGAAGTGCAACACTTGATTTCTCATCTTTATTTGAATCATAGTCGTCAGATATTTCATCAAGAGTTGCAGCAAGACCTTTGTTCCCAGTGTATTTTCTCCGATTAGGACACTCGTTTGCAAAATGACCAAATCCTTTACACTTAAAATACTGAGGCATATCCTCATCATCAGTTTCATCAATATCTTTGTTTTTAGGAGGAACACGATTATGAGGTTTGACTGATGCCTTAGGCTTATCTCTGGAGAACCATTTACTTCTCTTCTAAAAAATATCCCTAAACTGTCTTGTGATCATCGAGACTGATTTGTCAAGATCTTCATCTGATGAATCTATCTCAGAGTGATCATCTTCAGAGATATACACTTTTTTACTTTTTTCAAGTAATTTAGTGTCCTTTAGTGCTTTGAACGCAACATCATTAGCCTTGGATGAAAGTTAGTGATCAAAGATCTTAAGCTTACCAAACAGCGTGTTTATGGAGAGAGTATCTAGGTTATTTCCCTCGACAATGGCATGCTTCTTAGCATCGTATCTAGATGGCAGTGATCTGAGAATTTTCATCACAATGTCCTTTTCAGGAATAGTCTTACCCAATGCAAAAGATGCATTAACAATTTCAGACACTTTGTGATTAAACTCATCAAATGTTTCGCCATCTGCCATACGAAGGTTTTCCCAATCGGAATTAAGGTTCTGAAGCCTTGAATCATTTTCACTGGAGTTTTCTTCGAATACGGTTGCTAAGATATCCCAATCTTCTTGCGACTTAGTGCAATTAGACACATGGTGCTGAAGATTTGGGGTAATGGAATGTATGATCGCATTCAAACTGTCGGAGTATTTGTTTGCCGCAAGAACCTCTACAGGAGTATATTCAGCAATATTCTTTGGAACATTTTCTCCTTATGCAGAAACGGGAGGATCATAGCCATTAACAACATATACCCATGATTGAAAATCACGTGTTTGAAGAAAAGATCGCATAGCAATTTTCCACCATAAGTAGTTAGAGCCAGATCGCTACAAACACAGAGTTGTAAGGTCTTTAACGTGTTTTCCTGCTCTGACACCAATTGAAAATGCGGGGGTCTAACAACCTCACCCAATATTTCGATTAGCAATCTGTATGGATAACTCCGAGTTATTTTCTAGAGAATCAACAAGACTCAATCAAATAGAAAATACTCAAGGAGTTATTATCTTAATATCTCGATTTGATTTACTCAAGAAAATATGATTCGCGAGCCAAATCAAAGAGAGATAACTTGGATGGTACCAAAGACCAATATCCAAGTGTCAATCGATTTAAATGAACAACCAATAAGGTCGGATATTCTAATAGATTGAACAACGCACAACCTGTATTATTTTAATTATATAACAAAATATAATGCGGAATAGAAATAAAACAGACACCAGAATTTTGTTAACGAGGAAACCGCAAATGCAGAAAAACCCCGGGACCTAGTCCAGATTAAACATACACTGTATTAAGCCACTACAGACACTAGCCTACTCTAAATTAACTTCGGTCTGGACTGTAGTTGAACCCCAACCAATCTCACACTGATCCAAGGTACAATTATGCTCCTAAGCCTCTGATCCCAGTAGGATACTGCGCACTTGATTCCCTTAGCTGATATCAACCACAACCAAGAGTTGCTATGACCCAAAGTCGAAGACTTTAATAAACAAATCTATCTCACACAGAAAAGTCTACAGGTAATAGATAAATTTGTCTCCCACAAATAAACCTATGAGTTTTGTTCCATCTTTTGATAAATCAAGGTGAACAGGAACCAATAGATAAAACTAGACTTATATTCCCGAAGAACAGCTCAGTTTCATCAATCACCTCACAATAAACTTAATCGACGCAGCGAAGAAGATTATTGAGGAATCACAAACAATGAGACGAAGATGTTTGTGACTACTTTTATCTTACCTATCGAAGATAGAAATCTCAAGCCAATTATTACAATTGTACTCGTACTATAAAAATAGCAAGATCAGATCACACAACTACAAGAAAAGTATTATCGGTTTGGCTTCACAATCCCAATGAAGTATTTAAGTCGTTAACCTGAATTTAGAGAGAAAACTCAAGGGTTAATGGAGATCGACTCTAGCTTAGATAAAACTAGTATCACACAAGAAAGGTGTGTGGGGATTAGTTTTTCCAATGCCTAGAGTTCTCCTTATATAGTCATTCAAATCAGGGTTTGAAATCAATGTTAGCTTACTAACAAAGCATTTAATATTCACCGTTAGATGAATACCTGATTAGATACAAGCTAATATCTCTCAACCGTTAGATCTAAAACTTATCTTGTCATACACACATGTACTTGACGTTTTGAGTTCGTGTAATCGTACTAAAACGTGTACAATGGTTGTTTCAATATTAGTCAACCAAATGGTTATCCAAATGATAACTTTCATATCAACCATATTCTTCTTCACCATAACTAGTCCAAATGACTCAAATGAACTAGTTAGAGAGTTGTTCAATTGCTATGAGATCTCAAGTATTACAAGAGACTCAATTGAATCAAAAACGATGTGATTCACTCGAATCATGAACTGTAAATCCACGGTTGGAAAAAGCATTCCTTAGTAATTTAAGATAAGTTCACGAACACCATTTTTAGACATAACCTCTTGAGTTCGCGCACTGAGTTCGCGGACATAAGATAACCAGTTGAAGTTATAAACTCCAGCAGAAATTCTCGAGTTTGAGAGCTTCCGTCAGTTCGAGGACTGGGTTCGCGGAATGCACATGAGCTGCAACTTCAGCAGAAATTCTCGGGTTCGAGAACTACGCCAGTTTGCGGACTGAGTTGCTGCTCACGTTCCGGTTCCACTTGATCAACAAAGTTCGCAAACTTCGGTTCAAGTTCTAAGGACTTATACATATATGTGTTGCCACAACAATGTTGATATCCCCCAATGGTTATATAGTCTAAACTCTCATTTCAATCATTGAAACATTTTCAGAGGGCGTTATATTGTTGTTATTCACAAACTATTTTTCGTCAGAGCGATTTCCAAAATGATTGAAACATAACATGACTTTTGTCACTGGGAAAAGATGAACTTGGATAAAGCGAAATCTTTACCAACACCCATTTCTAGAAATAGATAAGCGAGATATACTCAGCTCAAAATGTCATATGTGCATATTCTTAGTCTATATAGATAAAAAGACTTTTGTCTCAAGATAGGAGATATAGTAGATAGACTTTTGAGTGATAGATAAATTCAAGTCTCCATATACCTTTTAGTCAATGAAGATCCACTGGTTCCTTGAGTAGTCCTTTGTCTTGTATGATTATTGCCATGGAGTTCTTGAGCTCAACTACACTTTCTATTCTAGTCCGAGACCTTAGCTATAGTATACTAGAAATCAAGACTTTATATTTTTGATCACTAAGATTGAAAAACATGATTGAGATAGCAACGCATGTGATATTGACCTAGCAATGCTCTAACAAGCTCAAGAACTCCATGGAAATCATCATACAAGTCGAAGGACTACTCAAGGAACCAGTGGATCTTCATCGACTATAAGGTATGTGGAGACTTGAACTTATCTATCACGCAAAAGTCTTTATACTCTATCTCCTATCTTGAGACAAAAGTCGTTTTACTATATAGACTAAAGATATACACATGTGACATTTCGAGATGAGTATATCTTGCTTATCTATTTCTCGAAATATGTGTTGGTAAAGCTTTCACTTTAGCCAAGTTCATATTTTCCTAGTGACGAAAGTCATGTTATGTTTCAATCACTTTGGAAATTGTTGTGACGAAAACTAGTTTGTGAATAACAACTATATGACATCCTCTGAGAATGTTTCAATGATTAAAATGAGAGTTTAGACGATATAACCACTATGGGATATAAACATTTTTATGGTAACACATGTATGTATAAGTCCTTAGCACTTGAACCGAAGTTTGTGAACTTTGTTGATCAAGTGAAAACCGAAACTTGGGCAGTCAACCCAGTCCTCGAACATGCGTAGTTCTCGAACCCAAGAATTTCTGCTGGAGTTTTATCTCGGTTTCAGTCCACGAACTGACGGAAGTTCTCGAACCCGAGAATTTCTACTGGAGTTTGTGAACTCCAACCGGTTACTTAAGTTTGTGAACCCAGTCCGCGAACTTGAGTGGTTATGTCTAAAAACGATGTTCGTGAACTTATTTAATTTAACTAAGGAATGTTATTGCAAACCGTGGATTTATAGTTCATGAATCGATTCGAGTTAATCACATCGTTTTTGCTTCAATTATGTCTTGTGTAGTACATAAGATCACATAGCAATTGAACAACTATTTAATTAGTTCATTTGAGTCATTTGGACTAGTTATGGTGACGAAGAATATGGTTGATATGAAAGTTATCATTTAGCTAAGCATTTGGTTGACTAATATTGAACCAACTATTGTACACGTTTGGGTACGGTTACACAAACCCAAAATCGTCAAGTACATGTGTGTATGGCAAGCTAAGTTTTCGATCTAACGGTTGAGAGATATTAGCTTGTATCTAATCAGGTTTTCATCTAACGGTAAATATTGAATGCTTTGTTACTAAGATAACATTAATTTCAAACCCTGGTTTGAAAGACTATATAAGGGAGAACTCTAGCAACTGGGAAACTTAATCCCCACACATTCTGTGTGATACTAGTTTGCTAAGCTAGAGTCGATTCTCCTTTAACCTTTGGTTTTCTTCTTCTTATAGATGGTGAATTTTCGACAAAGGCTAAAATTATAAACCCATAATTATATGGACCACTGATCCAGCGATCAGACGTGAGTATTGAGACATGGGTCTCTCATCGAATCCTCTGACTGGGAATACCTTCTCTCAGAGTACATGTAGATATGTAGTCTCACGGCCAGACAACAACATATCTCATGAATACTGAACACTTCAGTAATTATTTCTATATAGTATCACAAGATGGACGGCTCCTAGACGGCTTTCTCTGCTAGTATAGAGCGATAATGTCTCCAGGATACAAACAATGAGTTTACCCTGACTATATAAAATATATGAAGCTCCAGCAAGCTCATATTGGAATAATTAATGCTCTTAGACAGCTTGCTCTGCTAGTATAGAACCATAAGTTAATTATTCCTAAATTCTTAGATTCATCCACAAAATTTCCGAAAATATTCAAATATTTTCGCAGATATTTCATTACTGCAAACCATGGTTCTTCCCAGCAGAAATCCATGGGTTAGTAATAAATATTCAACGCACGGGCATCAGAGCTACCTCTGAGTAAGCCCTGTCTCAAAATGTGCAAGTGTATTCAACGATGATGCATTAACAATCACCGCACGAACGAGTATTTCAAAATACGACGAAACGATGAACCTATGCAAAATAGGGAAAAATAAAAAATAATCAAAATATTGACCAAGGCGTTGGGAGCATGGGCCCACTAACTGGCCGACCGTGCCACTGCCAATCCCATGCCAGTTTTATATTTTATTACATTTTTATTATTTTCCTTGATCTGATGAAAATCCTTTCATTTGAACAAATATCCTTCGTTTTGAGGAAACTCCTCAATTCCGTGGTGCTTCTTTCGCACGAAGGAAATAATATAAAATTAGGGAAAACAGTGTGGGGCCGTGATTATTAGCCTACTGGCCATGCCTTGATCTCGGCCGGCCCCATGCCATGTGATTCCTCATTATTTTATTATTATTTCCCTAGTTTCATGAAAATTCCTTCATCTCATGGTATTTTTCAAAAAATACATGAAAAATAATATAAAATTAGGGAAACCCGTGGGATAGGGCCCCATCCGGCCGACCATGCCCCAGGCAGTCCCACACGTCCCTTTATTTTATTTTTTATTATTATTTTAGGATTTCATTCATCCCATGAAACTCCTTGATTTCATGATATTTCTCTCAAATTAGGAAAACTCCTTCAAATCATGGAAAAATATATAAAATACATAAAAATTAGGAAAACTCATGGGACCGGGCCTAAGCCGGCATGTCATGCCTTAGCCGGTCCCACACGCCCATGTTTTTATTATTTTAATATTTTTTGCTTCCTTGATCCAATGGAAACTCCTTCACTTCAAGGAAAACTCCTTAATTTCAACAAATTCCTTTATTTCATGATATTTTCATAAATTCATAAAAAATAAGGAAAAAATAAGGAAAAAGCACCACGGGACCGTGGTCACTGGCCGGCCGGCCATGCCTTGGCCTCGGTGGTCCCATGCTTCATCATTCATTTATTTCATAATTATTTTCCTTCATGTCATGAAGTTTTCCTAGTTTCAGCAAAACCCTAATTTTGTCATATTTTCTCAAATGGTCGCTCAAACGCGCACCATAAAATATCAAAATTCTCAGGACTGAGACATGGATGTCTCAACGATGAAAGCATGTTACTTTGATCGACCAGGGTTGGCTTTTTGGCTCGCAATGAGCCGGTCCCACGTATTTTCATGATTTGACCAAATTTGCGCAATGGCACGTATTGGGTTGAAAACTCTTCGAATAATTTCAGAATTTGACGGAGTGATCATCATTCGATCTAGCGACCACCCGGGGCCGGTTTCATGACCCCTTGGTTGGTCCCTTACCTCTTCATAATTAATTAGGTTTTATTACCTAAGGATCAGAATAGCATTTTTCGAATAAATGATTAAACCAGCATTTAATCATTCTTTCATCAACGAATCACCAAC
Organism: Papaver bracteatum; assembly: GCA_023529315.1. Lineage (NCBI taxonomy): Eukaryota > Viridiplantae > Streptophyta > Magnoliopsida > Ranunculales > Papaveraceae > Papaver > Papaver bracteatum. Next base: position 894,486 of record JAJJWX010005367.1, read on the forward strand.
TCTTCAAGAGGCCTTGGTATTTGCTCACAAGAGAATATGGGAGTTGGATGGTAGACCCACGGTCCCATGGAGCCCATCCTCCTTCATTCCATGGTTAATTTTCAAATAAACCATCAATTGATCAAATTAGGGTTTCTGAGTCCAAGGATCATAATTCCAGATTCAAACACTAATAATTTTATGACGATCTCATGATCAATACTCTTATTAATTATACTCGGTTCAACTACCAATATTTTAATTAATATTTTATTTTGGTCACGCTACCAATAATTCATCAAATGAGCAACACTTGCTCAAATCAAGGAATATTGGCTCAACTATCAATATTCAACAAATCAGAGCAATAGTTGCTCGCCCCAGCTATCAATGTGATAATCATGCCCACATTCAATTCTTGAGTTTAAAAACATTTTACAAAATCATGTTCAACTCAGTAAATACATGGACTTATCGTCCCATGAAATCATGAAGTCAACAACTGACTCAACTAACCACGAGACGTCAATCGTGTCACTTGGGGGGATATCAACTAGGGTTTTGGTCTGGCGGTCTACGGCACGTGTGTTCAAACACACGATAGAATGTGAGCAAGTCGTGCAATCAGTTGAAGGAGTTAACAATGTAGTGGATGGAAAATCAACCAAGTCTCCGCATAATGAGCAACTGGTTTCAAACACGATTTCCACTTCTCCTCTCTTTGATTCCATAAACTGTCACACTTCATGGGATCATGGTGTCTATAATTCTAGCAATATAAATAAGTCTCTGAATCATGATTGAAACAACAAGAAAACAACGACAAGAAAAACAACGATTTCATGTCTCACAAACAACACGAAATCAACAACTCATCAATTGAGCAATTAATCTCAACTAAGCAATCATTCAGAACTTATCTTATTCAGAATTCACAACACACCTACAATATTTGATTACCATTGATTCTATACATTTCTTAACTTCCCTCCTACAGATCGACCAATCATCCTCTCTTGTGACCGAATTTACTCTCGAACGGCCATTGTCTTGGTTTAGGCCAGAGTACTACAGATTGATCTCTCGAATTCAAATCACTCCCTTCTTACAGTGCATCTATGTGAGGTTGAACATTTCGCTCGGTTCTAGGAGTCTCCTCCGCACGGTCGTCTCCTCAATTCCTTAAAAACCAGCAAATCTTTTTTCCTCATCTACATATTTGGGACCACAGTGGGAGATCATTCTCTCGGTTACAATCTCAATTATCACAAAGATGGTCGGTCTTAGGTCTGCCAATTCGGGTTTAAAACTCGATCCTAATATCGCCTGCTCTAGTGGTACCGCTACCGCCACTCCTCCAAGCATTATGCTCCAGTGATCACCCTTGCAAGTGATGTCACTGGCGCCATCAACAATCCACTCTCCGGTTGATCTCCTGAAGAAACTAGAGGAAATCAGCCTACCATAGTTGATCCCATGAAGGTTCACACTGACGTAGATGGAGCACAGAAATAGTTGTGTGCTTATATCAAAAACTCTCACAGACAAGCTTGCGTATGAACGAACTCAGCCTCAACGCGAGAAAGGTAAAGCTAAAGAAACATCTTCAACTGCTGATCCTAAAATACCTCCAATCCATGTTGTACATGATGAAGAATTCCGAAAAGCTGCAGATGACTCTCCAGCAATGGAACCTGCAAGTTTCATCACACATGAAGACCTGGAGCACTTTTTGAGGATCGGGGAAAAGACAAGGCATCATCTGTCCATCTTCACCAACCTTCATATCCTGCTGCCATACATAGGATTTCTATTCCAAAAGGTTATACCACACCAACATTTATTCTTTATGATGGAAGATGCAATACTCAAAAACATATTTCTCGGTTTCTGGAATTATTGGGGAAACACGAGCACAACATGTCGTCCGTCTGAAGAAATTTTCAAAGTCTCTGACAGGCAGAGCATACACCTGGTACAACAACATCGCACCGGGAAGTATCACTGATTGGGGAGAGACGATTAATGCTTTCTACAAAAAATACTTCTTCGTGTAAGAGCAAATCACTCTCTCTGATATAGTAAGGATGTTTCAAAGGAGAAGCGAACATCCGGATGATTATGTGAAATGGTTTACTGTTCAATCCTTGGACTACCACGACCCAAACGTCACATAGCAACAACTTGTAGACTTGTACATCAACAGAATGATCCCGGTCTACAGAGCCTCGCTGGAAAATCTCCGGTTCTACACCTTCTCAGAACTTCATGAAGCGGATAAGAGATCAGCAACTGCTGCACCTGCTTTATTGGAAAGGGCTAAGACTACAAAATCTGAAAAACCATGAGAGACTCGAGGTAGCAGACGTTTAATCAACAAATAATACAACCTCTAACCTTCCACAAATGCTATTACGGAAGGGAATAAACGGAAGTCTGAGCCACCACGCAAGCATGCTTCCTTAACTCCTACAAAGACGCAAAGGAAAGATAATGCGCAAACTCCTGATCAACACACAGAAGTTGATCCAGAGGCACCTGATTTCCCCTGCTCCATTGAGGAAGTTATTGAGCTGCTAGATGCCTAGGTTCAAGACGGCGTAATCAAACTTCCTTATGTCAAGAAGGAGCCAACTGAAGAGGCCATGGAAAACCCTCGGTATTGTCGCTTCCATAGGTTCGTCAACCATCCCACAAGTGATTGCAGAACTTTATAGTGCATATTTAAAGAGAAGGTCGAATCAGGAGAACTAAACCTGGGGACTTAAAGAGTCCATGGATAACCTCTCCCTGTCAGAACCTTCACTCTTTCTAAACCACCTGTCAAAGAAGCAGTTCAATATTTAATCGAACATGTCTGCGAATTGTTATACTTATCAAAGGCTCAAAGGGGAGGCATATTCGCCGTACTGAATCACATCGTGTCAGGAAAGCGTTTATTGATTCAAGAAGCATTTCCTGAGCTTCCCTTGACGACAGAAAAAGAAATATACGACTGGGGATTTCTCACCATATTCCATCTCAAGGGAAACGAGTTCAGACGAGCACTGATTGATGTTGGCACTGCTTTCAATGTTATCCCTCTGAAAATTCTCAGAGCTGTTGGTATCACACGACAAGAAGCCGTTCATGGTCCAGAAATAATCACAGACCATGAAGGTACACCCAGAGATTCTTATGGACAAATTACTCTTAAGGTGAACATAAACTCAGTCTGGGTGGAAACAAAATTTACATAATCAGAGAATATCTAGTATATGACATGATCCTTGGATGCACATGGGTTCATGATAGAAAGGTAACACCAACACCTTCAATTGCACATTTCTCTGTTGAAGAAACCTCTGATTCTGAAGAAGAAAAGGAAGACATTTCACCATTCAAGTATCTGAAGGAGGTCAAAGCCCTGACGGAGCTAACACAAAATCCTGAGGAAAATGAAAATGCTTCCATCAAAAGATTTCATACTCAGGCAAGTCTTATTCTTCTTCATGTGCCCATATCATCATTTTTCAAATATGCTTATTCGATCGGAGGAATTCACTCCACCAACAACTTAGCAGTTGCAAAATGCTATGAATGGATGACCTCACCTCAGCAATATTTCATCAAATGGATAAGCTCCGAGTTTCTTCAAATCGATCATACCATCAAAAAGTTTATTGATGAAGACGTAGCCAAACATGACAAACAGTATATCAAATAATCTCCTCTGCATGAGTGTCCACACATACCACAACACAAGAACGCTCCTCCAATCTCTCATTCTCCTTCGAAAGCGCAAAGAAAGGATAACCAATCCTGAAATGTACAAACCTCGACCTAGCATCAACAAACGGGGAAATGATTAGACAGACTCAAACTTCTCTCTTTTCATGAATGAGTGATCGAGTTACTAGAATTCTGGGTTCAAGATGGTGCAATCAAAAAAAAAATCATCAGGAGAGAGCCAACTGAAGAGGAAATGGAGACTCCTAGGTACTGTCGCCTTCATAGGTTCATCGATCATCCAATAAGTAACTGCAATATTCTGAAGCACATCTTCAAAGAGAAGGTTGATCCATCTTCAACTGTGGACTTAAGGAGTACACAAGAGTCCTCTCCCAGTCAAAACCTTTATACTCTCTGAATAACCTATCAAAGAGACAGTTCAATCCTTGGTCGAACGTGAATTGTTTTATCTGTCGAAGGCAAAAAGGAGAGACATGTTAACATTACTGAACCATATTGTGTCAAGAAGTCCATTCCGAAAATACTTCTTGAGCCTTCAGCCAATACCAAGAGATGTACGACTGGGGACTGCTTACCACAACCAATCTTAGAAGAATTTTTTTTGGAAGAACGTTAATCGATGCTGACACCGCCATCAACAACATTCCACTGAAAACCATATGCATCACTCGACAAGAAGATACTTATGCTCCATCTCAATCAGAGACCTTGAAGGAGCGCTCGGAAATACTTATGGATACATCATTCTCAAAGAGAATGTAAGTTCAACCTGGACAGAAACCAAGTTTCACATAATCAGGAAAATCCAGGATATGACATGTCCTTCAGATGAGCGTGGATCCACGCTGAAAAAATGGGTACTTACAAAGCGTCTTTGGTTACACATCTCTCCAACGAAGAACGTTTTGTTCCAGAATATTTGACGGATATTCCATCATCAGAGTACTTGGAAGAGCTTCAAACTTTGACAAGGTTGAATCAAGAACAAAAGATGCATAGACATTCATCAAGAGGTTCCACACTCAGGCAAGTCTCATTCCATGTCTATGTCATTTATTTCCTCACATGATATCCTAGCATGGGGACTCAATTCTGCTAGCAACTTTGCAAGACGTTATGAATTGTAGCTTCATCGAATCAAGCACTGAAACATTCATTACTGAGATGATGTCCAAACATGGCAAAGAACACTTTGGTAGTTTCTCCTACAAGTCCATGTGTTCCACAAAATCGGAAATCTCTGAGGTCTGCACAAGTGTCGAATCCCACTACCGCAACAAAATGGATGCTTAATCAACATAAGAAACTCCAGGGCCGAGATAATCAAACCACTAAGACATTTGATGCTTAAGGAATATATGCTTCAACGATCAAGCATATAAGAAGCCATCAAATTGTACTCCCAATCAAAGAGTACAGTTTCAGCACAAATATCTCGACGATGTCAGATTGATTCAACATCACGATCAAAGTGTTACTAAACTACAATCGATAATTCTTCATTATCCCATGATAAGACTTCTGAAGCAGATGCAACATCATTTGTACATGGATGGCATTAACTCCTTCAACATACACTGGCAACCTGAGGTGATTCCATGAAAATTCATCAACGGGATTTCTCTACATCATAATCCCCTGCATTATTGAGGAACTTTCTCTCTCCACCAATCACATCCAGTATGAAAATTGCTGATGCTATCTACCGCAACAACATCGACTCATTGACAAAGCCAGTTCATGCTAAAGTTATGCTTTCAGGAGCATTCAGGTTGAACTCTCAGTACACCTTCATCTTAGGGACGCTCAACTCATCAACTAGTTTGTGAATGTAAAATGCTCACTGGAAGAATGAGCAAATATTATATCTATAATCATGGTTCTATCATTTTTGGTCTTTGGAGAAACTTCAACCGTGGTATCAGTATCAACAATAATCTCTAGGGGAACACCATCCATGATCTCAGAATCGACAAGGATCTCTGGAGCGTGATCATTCATAGTCTCAGCACCAACGACGGTCTCAAGAGCAACATCCTCAGGGCTTCATCAACTAATCATTCTCTGAAGTGTTACACATGAAGCGGATTTCTCTAAGAACCAATGATTCATATCAAGATGTATAGACCTGATAACATGCTCACATGAAAGTATTCCCAAATCTGGCACAACCGGGGGACATAATCCAAAGTCTTCTACATGATGTTATCATCACCTCTACAAATGAGATACAACACACTTCAGGTCATGGGTTTGATAAAACGTACCAATGGGTGAGGAATGGGACAATGCTTTCTCAACGAAATATGTTCGTCTATGTCTCTTCTACAACATACCAAAAGGGAGCATTAATCGGACATACGAGCTGAAAGATATGGCCATTACAGTCACGTCTACGAAACCTGGAAAATTTGTACGAGATTACAAATTGCAAATGTGAACGCTTCATTGGCGGATTTCTACAACTCCAAATTGAGTTATTCTTCTATCATGTAATAACTCAATCTCTTAGCTTCAAAAGTTGGGGGTCAAGCATCGAATTTCGACGTCGTGTGATATTCCTACAGCTTCCATAACATACTACATGCAAGCAGCAATTCATGGACGGGATTCATAACCTCTACAGTTGATCGATGTCCACCAGGTCTTTTCACTAAGTCCTTCATCAATGTACCTCCAACTTCTACCACCTGGGTCTTTACATTAATTTTCCACCCGGGTCCTCTATCTAAGTCTTGCCAGAAGAAGAGAAAACGAAAAGGAGAGATTTAACAAAATACTGGGGATTGACGGTCCACTGATTATGATGATCAGTTTCACAGTCCAAGAATCATGACACCAGACTCTCATGTGCTAATTATTCATCATAAAAGTAATGCTACCACCGGGACATGATACCATGGTCATTACATCATCCCATCTCGAGAGTAGCCTCAGCTATGGTCCCGTGACCAGGGTTTTAGAAGTAATATTTCTACTAATGACAGAAGATGGCACTGCAAGCACCACCATGCTCATGTATCAATCCAGGGTTCCTGATCACAAATGAATCAATGATATTAAAATCCTTCACCAACCGTTCAAGATTCAAGGGAATGGTCTTAAGACACAACATGAGTGTTTTACAACAAGCTCGTCTGAGATGATTTTACAATGTCCCGCACAAAGCAGAAATCTGGGAGCAATTAGTGAAGAACCTACGGATAGGTTATATACCATTCTCTTCGTATAGATGTATTCTACGACATATCCAAAATTCACAGCAATTGGAGAAACGAACAAAGAGTTGTGGCCAAAACATTGGACCACATGCCAGCTGAAAATTTTCTGAAGGTCTTCTGGGAGTTTACTGTTTCATCGATTTCGACCCCTAAAAATTCTCGAAACTTAAAAGTCTTCTTTATGAAAGCTTGGAAATTTTTTAGGAATAAGGATACATGGGCAGACCGAGAAAATACGACTTAGTACGAAGATTCTACAGCGTTTCAACCAAAGGCTGAAGTCTGAAATTTTATGGCTCGACAATGCCGGAATTTCCATTGATAATGCCGTTATCTCCATTTGGTTTGGGATGTCTAGAATTCTCCATATTTCCATGCCCCAAAGAAGAGTTCACTTCACCAACATGCTGCTTATCTACAATGATTTCTTCCTGGACTCATCAACAGTGATTATTATTATTTCATTTAAGGAGATGCCACGATGGCCTCCACGAAAGAGATGGTTACATCGACTTCTTCATCAGTGCTGGATTGTTTGCCTGAGAACAAATTGATGGCCGTCAATCGATGGAGAAAAAGTATAAAAGAAGTAACGAACCTTGGTATCGTGATCCTAATTGCACGGGCAGGGAAAAGTCATGACACAATGAGCGCTAACAACTCACCAAAGAAACAGCTGGGGACTGCACATCATTTTCTCACATCCTGTTGTCCTTGGGTTCTCTACTCCCATAGAATTTCTTCTATTTCTGTGGGATCTACATTTATCCCATATTTCACTATACGATCATCCTGTGGTAAATCTAATAAAATAAGCAGAAGTTATGAAGGATCTCTCACCATCACTTAGAGGTCCCAAGAGTACCATTTCTTAAAGTTTCATCCATAGAGATGTCATCTCTAGAAACACCATCTTTGGAAGTATCATCCTTGGAGTCAGTCATTCTTGCAAAGTGGCTATTTCAGCACATCATTCATACCAAGTACAGGATTCAACAAAACAATGAATCAAGCAATTAGGATGCTCACATCAGCGTCTACAAAATGGTAATTCTCAACTCTTACCTATTTACGGTTTCACGAACTTAGTGATAATAACGTAAAATTTCGAAAATCTTGCTCGCTCCTTCAAACCTGCAAATACGAGCAACCTCATTACTTAAAAGTATGACACCTGACTTTTCACGAAATTATGAATAATTCACATAACCCTTCATGTGAACATTCAATGATTTTCTACCGTGTGTGCATACACTATGAAATCACGAAATTCATGAAAACATCATTGTATGCTTTTAACAATTGTTTAAAATCAAAACTTGATTTTGCAAAATCTTTCATAAAATCGTGAACATCCCATGTAACTCTTTACAGTGTGAACGGTTTTTCAAAAATTGGACAAACGTCCATCTTACAATTGTGAAAACTCACATACAGACATTATTTCACCATGTATAATTGTCTACTTTCAACAGTTGTTCAAAATCAAAACATTTATTTTACAAAATACATGTATTTAAAGTGAAACTCACGTAAATTTAAAAATATATCTATATATTTTGCTCCCTCTCACGAGCATCTGTCTTTGAAGCGAGAGTATATTTTCAAAATTTTGTGAACGCTCACATATCGAAAATAAAAAAATTCATGAAAGCTCATAGACAAAAAAACTTATTCTCTCGGTTACAATCTCAATTCTCACAAAGATGGTCGGTCTTAGGTCTGCCAATCCGGTCTCAAAAACCGATCCTAATATCGCAAGCTCTCACAGACAAGCTTGCGTCTGAACGAACTCAGCCTCAACGCGAGAAAGGAAAAGCTAAAGAAACATCTTCAACTGCTGATCCTAAAATACCTCTAATCCATGTTGTACATGATGAAGAATTCCGCAAAGATACAGATGACTCTCCAGCAATGGAACCTGCAAGTTTCATCACACATGAAGACCTGGAGCACTTTTTTAGGATCAAGGAAAATACAAGGCATCATCTGTCCATCTTCACCAACATTTATATCCTGCTGCCATACAGAGGATTCCTCTTCCAAAAGGTTATACCACTCCAACATTTATTCTTTATGATGGAAGATGCAATACTCAAAAACATATTTCTCGGTTTCTGGAATTATTGGGCAAACACGAGCACAACATGTCGTCCGTCTGAAGAAATTTTCAAAGTCTCTGACAGGCAGAGCATACACCTGGTACAACAGCAACGCACCGGGAAGTATCACCGATTGGGGAGAGACGATTAATGCTTTTTACAAAAAATACTTCTTCGTGTAAGAGCAAATCAATCTCTCTGATATAGGAAGGATGTTTCAAAGGAGAAGCGAACATCCTGATGATTATGTGAAATGGTTTACTCTTCAAGCCTTGGACTACCACGACCCAAACGTCACATAGAAACAACTTGTAGACTTGTGCATCAATAGAATGATCCCGGTCTACGGAGCCTCGCTGGAAAATCTCCAGTTCTACACCTTCTCAGAACTTCATGAAGCGGACAAGAGATCAGCAACTACTGCACCTGCTTTATTGGAAAGGGCTAAGACTACAAAATCTGAAGAACCATGAGAGACTCGAAGTAGTAGACGTTTAATTAACAAATAATACAACCTTCAACCTTCCACAAATGTTGTTACGGAAGGGAACAAACGGAAGTCTGAGCCACCGCGCAAGCATGCTTCCTTAACTCCTGCAAAGACACAAAGGAAAGATAATGCGCAAACTCCTGATCAACACATAGAAGTTGATCCAGAGGCACCTGATTTACCCTGCTCCATTGAGGAAGTTATTGAGCTGATAGATGCCTTGGTTCAAGACGGCGCAATCAAACTACCTTATGTCAAGAAGGATCCAACTGAAGAGGCCATGGAAAACCCTCGCTACTGTCGCTTCCATTGGTTGGTCAACCAACCCAAAAGTGATTGCAGAACTTTGAAGTGCATATTTAAAGAGAAGGTCGAATCAGGAGAACTCAACCTGGGGATTGAAAGAGTCCACAGATACCCTCTCCCATTCAGAACCTTCACTCTTTCTGAACCACCTGTCAAAGAATCAGTTCAATCTTTAATCGAACATTTCTTCGAATTGTTATACTTATCAAAGGCTCAAAGGGGAGACATTTTCGCCGCACTTAATCACATCGTGTCAGGAAAGCATTTATTGATTCAAGAAGCATTTCCTGAGCCGCCCTCGACGACATACAAAGAAATGTACGACTGGGGATTTCTCACCACAGTCCATCTCAAGGGAAACGAGTTCAGACGAGCACTGATTGATGTTGGCAACGCTGTTAATGTTATCCCTCTGAAAATTCTCATAGCTGATGGTATCACACAACAAGAAGCCGATCATGGTCTAATAATAATCACAGACCATGAAGGAACACCCAGAGATGCTTATGGCCAAATTATTCTTAAGGTGAACATAAACTTAGTCTGTGCGGAAACAAAATTTACATAATCATAGAAGATCCAGGATATGACATGATCCTTGGACGTACATGGGTTCATGCTAGAAAGGTAACACCAACACCTTCAATTGCACATTTCTCTATTGAAGAAACCTATGATTCGGAAGAAGAAAAGGAAGACATTTCACCATTCAAGTATCTTAAGGAGGTCAAATCCCTAACGGAGCTAACACAAAATCCTGAGGAAAATGCAAACGCTTTCATCAAAATATTTCATACTCAGGAAAGTCTTATTCCTCCTCATGTGCCCATATCATCATTTTTCAAATATGCTTATTCGATCGGAGGAATTCACTCCACCAACAACTTAGCAGTTGCAAAATGCTATGAATGGATGACCTCACCTCAGCAATATTTTATCAAATGGATAAGCTCCGAGTTTCTTCAAATCGAGCATACCATCAAAAAGTTTATTGTTGAAGACGTAGCCAAGCATGACAAACAATATATCAAATATTCTCCTCTGCATGAGTGTCCATACATACCATAACACAAGAATGTTCCTCCAATCTCTCAGGCTCCTCCGAAAGCGCAAAGAAAGGATAACCAATCCTGAAATGTACAAACCTCGACCTAGCATCAACAAACGGGGAAATGATGAGATAGACTCAAACTTATCTCTTATCATGAATGAGTGATTGAGTTACTAGAATTCTGGGTTCAAGATGGTGCAATCAAATTGGCGTTCATCAGGAAAGCCAACTGAAGAGGAAATGGAGACTCCTAGGTACTGTCTCCTTCATAGGTTCATCGATCATCCAACAAGTAACTGCAATATTCAGAAGCATATCTTCAAATAGAAGGTTGATACAGATTCAATTGGGGACTGAGGAGTACACAAGAGTCCTCTCCCAGTCAGAACCTTTACACTCTCTGAACAACCTATCAAAGAGGCAGTTCAATCCTTGGTCGAACGTGAATTGTGTTATCTGTCGAAGGCACAAAGGAGAGACATGTTAACAGTACTGAACCATATTGTGTCAAGAAGTCCATTCCGAAAATACTTCTTGAGCCTTCAGCCAAGACCAAGAGATGTACGACTGGGGACTGCTTACCACAACCAATCTCAGAAGAATTTTTTTTGGAAGAACGTTGATCGATGCTGACACCGCCATCAGCGACATTCCACTGAAAACCATATGCATCACTCGACAAGAAGATACTTATTCTCCATCTCAATCAGAGACCTTGAAGGAGCGCTCGGAAATACTTATGGATACATCATTCTCAAAGAGAACGTAAGTTCAACCTGGATAGAAACCAAGTTTCACATAATGAGGAAGATCCAGGATATGACATGTCTTTCAGACGAGCATGGATCCACGCTGAAAAGATGGGTACTTACAAAGCATCTTTGGTTACACATTTTTCCAACGAAGAAAGTTCTGATCCAGAAGATTTGACGGATATTCCATCATCAGAGTACTTGGAAGAGCTTCAAACTTTGACGAGGTTGAATCAAGAACAAAAGATGCATAGACATTCATCAAGAGGTTCCACACTCAGGAAAGTCTCATTCCATGTCTATGTCATTTATTTCCCCATATGCTATCCTAGCATGGGGACTCAATTCTGCTAGCAACTTTGCAAGACGTTATGAATGGTAGCTTCATCGAATCAAGCACTGAAACATCCATTACTGAGATGATGTCCAAACATGGAAAAGAACACTTTGGGCATTTCTCCTACAAGTTCGTGTGTTCCACAAAATCGGAAAGCTCTGAGGTCTGCACAAGTGTCGAATTTCACTACCGCAACGAAAGGGATGCTTAATCAACATAAGAAACTCCAGGGCCGAGATAATCAAACCACTAAGACATTTGATGCTTAAGGAATATAGGCTTCAACGCTCAAGAATCTAAGAAGCCATCAAATTGTACTCCTAATCAAAGAGTACAACTTCAACACAAATATCTCGACGACGACACATTGATTCAACATCACGATCAAAGTGTTACTAAACTACAATCGATAAGTCTTCATTATCCCATGATAAGACTTCTGAAGCAGATGTAACATCATTTGTACATGGATGGCACTAACTCCTTCAACATACACTGGCAACCTGAGGTGATTCCATAAAACTTCATCAACTGGATTTCTCTACATCATCATCCCCTGCATTATTGAGGAACTTTCTCTCTTCACCAATCACATCCAGTATGAAAACTGCTGATTCTATCTACCGCAACAACATCGACTCACTGACAAAGCCAGTTCATGCTAAAGTTATGCTTTCAGGAGCATTCAGGTTGAACTCTCAGTACACCTTCATCTTAGGGACGCTCAACTCATCAACTAGTTTGTGAATGCAAAAGGCTTACTGGAAGAATGAGCAAAGATTATATCTATAATCATGGTTCTATCCTTTTCGGTCTTTGGAGCAACTTCAACCGTGGTATCAGTATCAACAATAATCTCTAGGGGAACACCATTTATGATCTCAGCATCGACAAGGATCTCTGGAGCATGATCATTCATAGTCTCAACACCATCGACGGTCTCAGGAGCAACATCCTCACGGCTTCATCAACTAATCATTATCTGAAGTGTTACACATGAAGCAGATTTCTCTAAGAACCAATGATTGATATCAAGATGTGTAGACCTGATAACATGCTCACATGAAAGTCTTCCCAAAGCTGGCACGACCGGGGGACATAATCCAAAGTCTTCTACAAAATATTCTCATCACCTCTACAAATGAGATACAACACACTTCAGGTCATGGGTTTGCAAAAACGTACCAATGGGTGAGGAATGGGACAATTCTTCCTCAACGAAATATGTTCGTATATTTCTCTTCTACAACATACCAAAAGGGCGCATTAATAAGACATACGAGATGAATGATATGGTCTTTACCGTCAGGTCTACGAAACCTAAAATATTTATACGAGATTACAAATTGCAAATGTGCACGCTTCTTTGGCGGACTTATACAACTCCAAATTGATTGATTCTTATATCATGCAATAACTCAATCTCTTAGCTTCAAAAGTTGTGGTTAAGCATCGAATTCCGACGTCGTGTGAGGTTCCTACAGCTTCCATAGCATACTACATGCAAGCAGCAATTCATGGACGGGATTCATAACCTCTACAGTCGATCAATGTCCACCATGTCTTTTAGCTAAGTCCTTCACCAAGGTACCTCCAACTTCTACCACCTGGGTCTTTACATCAATTTTTCACCCGGGTCCTCTATCTAAGTCTTGCCAGAAAAAGAGAAAATGAAAAGGAGAGATTTAACAAAATACTGGGGATTGACGGTCCACTGATTATGACGATCAGTTTCACAGTCCAAGACTCGTGACACCAGACTCTCATGTGCTAATTATTCATTACAAAAGTAATGCTACCACCGGGACATGAGACCATGGTCATTACATCATCCCATCTCGAGAGCAGCCTCAGCTATGGTCCCGTGATCAGGGTTTTAGAAGTAATGTTTCTACAACTGACAGAAGATGGCACTACAAGCACCACCATGCTCATGTATCAATCCATTGTTCCTGATCTCAAATGAATCAATGACATTAATTCCTCACCAACCATTCAAGATACAAGCGAATGGTCTTAAGAAACAACAGGAGTGTTTTACAACAAGCTCGTATGAGATGATTTTACAATGTCCCGCACAAAGCAGCGATCTAGGAGCAATTAGTGAAGAATCTAGGGATGGGTAATATACCATTCTCTTCGTATGGATGTATTCTACAACATATACAAAATTCACAGCAATTGGAGAAACAAACAAAGAGTTGTGGCCAAAACATTGGACCACATGCCAGCTGAAAAATTTCTGAAGGTCTCCTGGAAGTTTACTGTTTCATCGATTTCGACCCCTAAACATTCTCGAAACTTAAAAGTCTTCTTTATGAAAGCTTGGAAATTTCCTGGGAATAAGGATACATGGGCAGACTGAGAAAATACGACTTAGTACGAAGATTCTACAGCGTTTCAACCAAAGGCTGAAGTCTGAAATTTTATGGCTCGACAATGCCGGAATTTCCATTGATAATGCCGTTATCTCCATTTGGTTTGGGATGTCTAGAATTCTCCATATTTCCATGCCCCAAAGAAGAGTTCGCTTCATCAACATGTTGCTTATCTACAATGATTTCTTCCTGGACTCATCAACAGTGATTATTATTATTTCATTCAAGGAGATGCCACGATGGCCTACACGAAAGAGATGCTTACATCGACTTCTTCATCAGTGCTGGATTGTTTGCCCGAGAAAAAATTGAAGGCCATCAATCGATGGAGAAAAAGTCTAAAAGAAGTAACGAACCTTGGTATCGTGATCCTAATTGCACGGGCAGGGAAAAGTCATGACACAAGGAGCGCTAACAACTCACCAAAGAAACGGCTGAGACTGCACGTCATTTGCTAACATCCTGTAGTCCTTGGGTTCTCTACTCCCATAGACTTTCTTCCATTTCTGTGGGATCTACATTTATATGGGATTTCACTATACGATCATCTTGTGGTAAAGCTAATAAAATAAGCATAAGTACAACTCAGTATGAGGGATCTCTCACCATCACTCAGAGGTCCCAGGAGTACCATTTCTTAAAGTTTCATCCGTAGAGATGTCATCTCTAGAAACACCGTCTTTGGAAGTATCATCCTTGGAGTCAATCATTCTTGCAAAGTGGCTATTTCAGCACATCATTCATACAAAGCGCAGGATTCGACAAAACAATGAATCATGCAATTAGGATGCTCACATCAGCGTCTACTAAATGGTAACTCTCAAATCTTACCTATTTACGGTTTCACGAACTTAGTGATAATAACGTAAAATTTTGAAAATCTTGCTCGCTCCTTCAAACCTGCAAAGACGAGCAACCCCATTACTTAAAAGTCTGACACCTGACTTTTCACGAAATAATGAATAATTCACATAACCCTTCATGTGAACATTCACTGATTTTATACCGTGTGTGCATACACTATGAAATCACGAAATTCATGAAAACATCATTGTTTGCTTTTAACAATTGTTTAAAATCAAAACTTGATTTTGCAAAATCTTTCATAAAATCGTGAACAACCCATGTAACTCTTTACAGTGTGAGCGGTTTTTCAAAAATTGGACAGACGTCCATCTTACAATTGTGAAAAATCACATACAGACATTATTTCACCATGTATAATTGTCTACTTTCAACAGTTGTTCAAAATAAAACATTGATTTTACAAAATACATATATTTAACGTGAAACTCACGTAAATTTAAAAATATATCTATATATTTTTCTCCCTCTCACGAGCATCTGTCTTTGAAGCGAGAGTATATTTTCAAAATTTTGTGAATGCTCACATATCGAAAATAAAAAAAATCATGAAAGCTCAT